>CM066727.1:18947500-19547500 GCA_033961575.1 Aselliscus stoliczkanus | reverse complement strand
GTTGGGCAAGGTTGTTAGAAGCCTTCTTTTAGATTTGGTGATCCCTAAGCTCCATGTTCGTCAGCATCACTCAGACCAGCTCTTTTCATCTCAGTGAGACCTACCATCCTTACTGAGCCATATTTCAGTCTGCCATCCACCCCTGCCTTCTCTTTCCTTCCTCTTATATACACTTTACTCACATCTCTACCTATTCTTTTGCTATTATCTTAAAATGCCTTCAATACCTTTTTCAACACTATAAACATCCTATTCAATTCCAGGAACTAATGTGAATTCTTGCACTTGAACTTTTGAACTCTGTTAGTGAAAACAAGGGAAGAGAGTATTGACATCTTTAAATTTTAAAGAATATTACAAGTTTAGCTGTGTTATTAATTCTCCCAGCACTTTTGTTTTCTTTTGGCTTAACTCCTTTTCGCCCCTACAACACACACAATTTATAGAATCTACCAATCTTTTTCCTTTATTTTATGATGAAATCCAGACTTCTGAGAATGGTTAATTTTCTGCATGATCTGGTTCCAGAATGAAAGTCTAATTATCCTCCATCCATACCAAACAACTTGCAGGTCGCTGAGTAGGGGATGGTCTTTCCTGTCTGAGGCTTTGAAAATCCTGTTCTGGGGCCGGCCGAGTGGTGTGGTGGTTGAACGCTGGGTTGGGAGGCCAGCGGCCCCGGTTCGGGTCCCAGGTGTGAGGGTCGGTGACACTGCCCTCAAAAAAAAAAAAAGAAAAAAATATACAAAATCTTGTTCTCCATCTGAATTGAATTTTAACTCTCCACTCAGTGGAGTTATACTAACGTTCCTAGACTTGGTTTAAATATCACCGACTCTTTTTACTTTTCGGAAGAAAATCAGATTTTTCTTAGAAAGAACATGGCTTTGGAGATAGAATTACCAGGATACAGTTCTTTACTTAGGTTGGACATGCTAGTTGATGTCTATAAATATTGCATCCCTATACAATGGGCATAATGATGCTTTCTAAGTATGTTAGGTTAGAGGAGTAAGTGTTAAGTTATACAGGTAAGAAATACATTATTCACAATGTCACTATATAAATTAAACTTAGCTTGTGACAAGTCAGATCACAAGAAAGTTTCCTTTTGCCCTTTCACTGGGTATATTCTTCACAATAGTCCAATGAGTAATAGCTAGCTTGTGAACACTGATTCTCTATACACAATAGCTTTCAAGTGAAGATAAAAGGTACTTATTTTGCAATGCACTATACATGAAATAGGTATCATATAATAAATTTATTTTGGAATTTAGCTTCTTAAAACTGTTTTTACTGCTTAAAAATTGTTATATTTTCTTCCATCATATAAAATGTATTATGCAATGCTGGAGTGTCAAAAAGCTCAGTATTTAGAACAAAAGTTAGTGTTATATTAATGGTAACTATATTCGTTCCACGGACACATTTTTTTTTTCTTCACATTGATTTCTCTCTTTCTATTTTAATAACCCTTTAACTCAATTCTCAACATTTTTAGAAATAGATATTCACAGGGAAATGAAAAGTAAATAGCGAATTCTATTTTAGAGCACATATCTTCAGTTTGTTATTCAAAATCAGCTTATGCTAAAAAGTGAGTTGAATAAAACCAATGAACTTGGAAATAAAATTTCAAACAATAAAGGGTGACTTAAATGAAAGCATCTATTATTTATATTTCTACTAATTAATGTGCTCTGTGTTATTTATCACATGCTTTCAAATAAACATTTTATTTGAGCCTCAAGACACCTGTCTTAGTCTGTTTGGGTTACTATAACAAAAATACCATAGATTGGTTGGCTTATAAATGTACATCTGTTTTTCATAGTTCTGGAAACTGGGAAGTCCAAGATCAAGGTACCAGCAGAGTTGGTGTCTGGTGAAGTCTTGCTTCCTTGTTCATAGACAAGTGTCTTCTCACTGTGTCCTCACATAGTGAAAGAGATGAGGGCACTCTCTAGGGTCTCTTCTTTCAAGACACTAATCCCATTCATGGGAGCTCTGCCCTCATGATCTAATCACCTCCCAAAGGCTCCACATGCAACACCCTGTGAGACAAGTGGTAACAGGAACACCCAAAGGTCCCCATTCATCAGAAATTTCAAAATCCTAACACCCTTTATGATTTGACCATCGCCCATTTGAGGAAACATGAAGTAGTAGTTAATTACTTGGTCCCTGTATTGGCTTGAAATTCTTACTTAGCAATTTACTTACTTCAGGACTTCTGGAAAGTTGCTTAGCTCTAAGTGCCTTCTTTTCTCCATCTGTAAAATGGGGATAATATTGTATCTACTGAACGGAGCCATGATAATAATTTAAATATGTAACAGGTAAAAAAACCCAAAAAACAAAAAGCAAAAAACCAAACAGCTAGAAGATGCCTAGCATATAATAGCTGTTCAATAATATTAGTCATTTTTATTATACATTCGGAAGTAAAAACTGTCCTCAATTACCAATGTCTGCCAAGGGCATGAAAGGAACAGGTTATTTATTGCACCTATTCTAGAGTACTGCTGGAGGCAGAGAGTCTGGTAGGGAGGATTTCACTGTAAGGCAGTATAGAGATTATTACAAAACGTGCTCTGATGAGGATAAGTAAGTAAATTCATGTGGTTTTTATGAAATGGTAAAATAAGGGGCAACTTCCTGGGCCCTTTATAAAAATCTCTACAAATTTATTTTGAAAGATGCTATAAGAAATGTTCACTTCTATGAGAATTCAAAAAGGCAAAACAAAACAAAACAAAAAAACTACACTATGATTATCAGTGATCTACTCTTTGTTATTTTGAAATACTTTTAGTTTAACTTATCTTAAATGTGGAATAAAATCTGAGTCTGTATTGTAGGACTAAGAAGGTAAGTGTGGACATGATAAAAGATGATGTAAAGATTAGTAAAAACTGGGTTACAACATATAGTACAGGGGCAAAATAACCTCTGAAAGACATATATTGATTCAAAAATATTGTTCATTAAAATGAATTTCTGGAATGGTCCAGTGACTGATTCCTGGACATCACAAGTATGAGATATAATGATATGATCTATATAGTACAAAAGTCAAGGGAAGAGGTAATTTAATATTGATTAGTTATTTTCCCAATCAGATACATTTGGACTATAGGGATCATATTTTAAATAGTTGAAAGTCAAATAAAAAAATAAGTGGATTGGAAGTTTAGGCTATTATGAGCTAATATAATATATAATTACCTCCCCCGGCCCCAACTGAAGTTTGCAATGTAAATTCTATTCTTTCCAATTTGAGGATCATAATTTCTAATTTTATGTAATTGTAATTATGCTGAAGTTAAAACCCAAAACATGTCCTCAAATCTCCCTTCACACTCCATTCCCAGCATGGCGTCAGCCAAGTCCTCTCCTGGGAAACTCGCTGGTGAACAAAAAGACCTGTCCTTCAGCCTGAAAACCTGAGTTCCAACCTTATTTCAAACCCTTTAAATAATGTAACCTTGGATGAATAACCATGATCTCTCAGAGCCTTTGTGTCCCTATTCATATAATGGGGATTATGACCCATGTCCCACAGGCCTGCTGTGAGGGTCATTGTCAGCATAGGAACTCAGCAGGTGTTAAGACAGATATTACACAGTCAAGTTATTTTTTGTGCTGGAAAGAGGAAGCCTAGTGAGTTCATTAAACATGTGGCCTCAGGAAATTAATAAACTACTCCATGCTTCAGGTCCCTCATCTGTAAAAATGGAGATATTTATTCGCATCTAGAAAAAGTATCATGGGTATTAAACAGGATAATGTGTGTAAACTGCTGAAAAGAGCTCTCAACATAGAGTGGGCTCTCAATAGATGGGAACTATACTTGTTTTTACATTATCTGGTAGAAACTCTTCCAAGAGCTTGCTCATAGACGGTTTTAAAAGTAAATTTAAATAAATATTTAAGCATTTGGCTTCTGTTTTTAAAATTATAGGCATGCATGAAAATTTATATACCAGAGTATAAAAATTCCAGTTGTTTTAGCTGGGGTTTGCTTTTCCTGTTTCAGGAGAGCATTTTTGCTTTACTCAAGGAAGGATAAGCAGAAATGTATTATTGTGTTTCTAGGATGGGACCTCTCTTAGCCTGGAGACAGAATAACAAGTGTCTGTGACACTCTGAGTAGTAATAACGAAAATAATGATAATCATAAAATAAAATAAAAACAAAAACAAAACTAACAATATATAGGCACTGTTCTAAGTATTTCAATCTTCTCAACAACCTTATATTAGCAATTTTTATTACCCAGATTTTAAAAGACTTTAAGAACACAGAGCTTAAATAACTCGTCTGAGGTCACACTGTAGGGCAGTTCTCTGAAATCCCAGGGAACCAACTATTCTTTGTTGATACGCAAGCATCAGGAAAATAAGTTGATAGGTATGAAATATTTAATTTATAGTCACAGGTCCTCCTATAGATGTGGGCAATTTATTTTTCATTTTTAATCTTATATAAGGGATGGGCATCAGAAGAATCTCTGAGAAAACCAGATAGGGATCTGGTGAAAACTAAGACGCACACTAAAGAAAAATGATAATGAAGCCTCCTGTTTAATATAGGCTTTTTCCTAGATAAATACTGTCTGAGATGTTTACGGCAGGCCTGTAATGAAACCCTGCCATAATAACTGAACTGGCAGTGTGGCTGAGGCTTGCAACTATTTATTAGAGGCAGGGGACTGTGAGTTGATTAGGAACTCTCTGAGCGATTCCTATGAAGTTTTTAAAAACAGATCAAGGGAATAAAATAGATGTGGTAGGCAGAATAATGGTCCCATAACATGTTCACGTCCTAATCCCAGGAATCTGTGACCACTTCATAGGTGTGATTAAGCTAAGGTCCTTGAGAAGTGAAGATTAGTCTGAATTATCCAAGTGGGCCCAATCCAAACACATAGATCCTTAAAAAGTGAAGTTTTGCCAGCTGTAATCAATGAGAGGAAGATGTGACTGTGAAAGAAGGACCAGGAGGAAGCAACATTGCTGGCTTTGGAGATGCAGGAAGAGGTCTACAGACATAGAAATACATCTGGCTTCTGGAAGCTGGCAAAAGCAAGGAAACGGCTTCTTCCCCAGAGCTTTGAAAATGGAACAAAGCCCTCCCAATGCTAAGATTTTAGCCCAGTGAGATCCATGTTGAATTTCCACAGAACTGTAAAGTAAAAAAAAAAAAGTACTTTTTTAAACCACTTGATTTATATAACTTGTTGCAGAACAACAGAAACTTAATACAATGAGGGAAATGACAGAATTACAATTTTGCCTTTCCTCTACCACTACTAAGATTATGAGACTATGAGCACAAGGAATTTCATTTTTGAATTAGTTTGTACTCTTTGAGCAATGCCTATTTCCCCCTCCCCGAAGGCCCTGGTAACTGCCATTCTACTCTTTGTTTCTGTGAGTTCGTCTTTTTTGATTCCTCATATAGGTGAGGTTATATAGTATTTGTTTTTCTCTGTTTGGCTTATTCCACTTAATATGATGTCATCCAGGTTCATCTATGTTCTCACACATGGCAGGATTTCCTTCATTTTTAAGGCTGAATGATACAGACATACCTCGGAGATATGGTGGGATGGGTGGTAGGCCACCACGATAAAGCGAGGATTGCAGTAAGGCGAGTTGTAATCTTCTTGCTGGAAGAGGGTCTTTGTCTTTAATGGGTAAATAATGCAACACCTCTGAAGTGCAATAAAATGAAACACAATAAAATGAGGTGTGCCTGTATTCCAGTGTGTTTGTGTGTATGTGTGTGTGTAACATTTTCTTTAGCCATTTATCCGTTGATGGGCATTTAGGTTGTTCCCATATTGTAGCTATTTTGAAAAAATGCTGCACTGAACATAGAAGTGTAGATGTCTGTTCAAGATAATGATGTATTTCTTTTGGATATATACCCAGAAATGGGATTGCTGGATCTTATGGTAGTTCTATTTTTAATATTTTGAGGAACCTCCATACTGTTTTCCATAGTGGCTGTACCTACTTATATATTTCTACCAACAGTGTATCCGTGTTCCCTTTCTCCACATCCTTACCAATACGTGTTACCTTTTGACTTTTTGATAATAGCTATCATAACAGATGTGAATTTATATCTCATTGTGGTTTTTTACATTTCCCTGATGATTGGTAATGTTGAACATCTTTTCATATGCACTCACTGGCCATTTGTGTGTCTTCTTCAGGGAAAGTGTTGAGGTTTTTTTGCCCATTTAAAAATCAGATTATTTACTTTTTTGCTATTGAGTTGTATGAGTTACTTACAGATTTTGGATGTTAAACCCTTATCAGGTATATGGTTTGCAAATACTTTCTCCCTCTCTGTGGATTGACCTTTAATTTTGTTAAATCTTTCTTTTTCTATGCAGAAACTTTTTAGTTTGATGTAGCCCCACTTGTCTGTTTTTGATTTTGTTGCCTGTGTTTTTGGTGTCATATCTAAATCATTGCCAAGACCAATATTAAGAAGACTTTCCAGGGCTGGCCGAGTGGCTCAGTTGGTTAAGAGCTCGCTCAAGAGTGCGAGCTGAGCTCTGAGCAACAGCTGTTCGAGGCCAGCCCGAGCTGAGTTGCCGTAGAGAGGCCAAAAAAAAAAAAAAAAGACTTTCCACTTGTTTTCTATGAGCACAACAAATTTAAGCTCCTTGAGGGAAGTGACTGTTATACTCAGATTTATCTCTAGGTCCCAGGATATGGCTCTGTGAATAGTAGAATCAATGTGCCTAAGGTTTAGATGCCTGTTCTCCATACATGAGCAAGTTTTCACGAATAGTTTATTAACACAGCGGTGGGGGGGGGGGGAGTCAAAGACAACTTATTAAGAGATCTGGAAGTCTCAGGAGGCCAGAACCTGTGTGACTTCAGTACTGACTGCCCATGCTATCACTGAAGGAATGTCCCAGATTCAGGACCTAACCCCGGACCATCTAGGCATTGGATCCGTAAGACCCTGCCTGCCTTTCACCTGGGATCTTATGTCTCATTGAATGCTACTGGGACTGTGAAACTCCACACCAAACTCTTTGTCCACTCCATTGAGTTGAGTCCCTATAATATACTGGGACACTTACAAGTCCTAAGAGACTAACTGCACAATCACCACAATCCAGTGTATGTACCTATATTTGGGGACCATGCATAGGGATTTTAGAACACTCTGTGGTGGGGATAAAAATAGAAGACACTCCTGATATGAATGATTACATGAGAACATGCCAAAAACAAAGTCAGCCAATTAAATGAATCTCATTTCTTCTTAACTCTTCTCTTGGATTTTTTTCTCAGTCATCACAAGTTGAGATATATATTTTATCTGTGTCTGCCACTCTATGAATCCTTTCGAATCCTTCTGTGCTGCTTCAGCCCTTTTGAATCAGATTTTTATTTTTTTGCCTGAAAAGTGATTGTTAATAATTTTCACTAGAAATTGACATTTCTGATTTTCAGAACATTTAATCTAATAACTAAAAAAAAATTTGAATCAGATTTCTAAATTTAATTTCTTCCATTAATTGATTTTAAAAAGTGCCCAGAAATATACCAATATACTCAGATTATTTTTAATGAGGAGTAGGGATTAGTGCTCTCTCAAGTTCAACAAGGAAACCATTTTTGTCAGCTTCTGATGCCAATGTCAGCTCAATGTTTCTTGAATTACCAGTAAGTAACTTCATGGAATATGGCTTCTCTTAGTAATTTTCAGCTTTCTCTACATCACTTTCTCTCTCTCCATCCTCAAATTCAGCACTTCATGAAATAGCTAATATGTTTGATCAGTATAACTTAAACGGATTCTTTATAATACAGTTTCTTGAATGTATTTGGATAGGGCTTATTAACAGAAAAGAGATATAACAAATTCTAAGGCAATAAATTGTGAATAAATTTTTCCAACCAACTTAAGTCTCATTCTTCTGGTTTTTGCTGTGACCTAGTAGGCGAAGAGTAAATATTTTTCATTTAGACTTCTTATTTCTTTTTGTTGCCTATAGTGTAGGGCAGTGTTGATTGGGTGAATATGAATTTTCAAAGGGCAGCACCTGGGAGCTTGTTAGAAAAGCAGAAAGTCTGGCATCAGCCAGACCTACTGAATCATATTGTCTGTTTGAATAAGATCTTCAGGTGACACACACACATACCTACACACACACACACACACACACACACACACACACACACTCACACAAATGTCAAACTTTGAGAAATATTGTTCTATAATACAGTCCAGGCAAACCAATACAAATAGGACTAATTTTTTGAAAAATTGAGACCATAATACTTCTCAGTTCTATTACTCTCAGTTGCCAAAGAGTAGGTAAGTACCTATAGGAAATATTTTCTCCATACTCTCATCGCTCTACTGTTTTGCCCTTCTATGAGTCACTCAGCCCTCTTCCTTCATTCTCAATCACTTGGACCTGGTCCTGGTCATACTAACAATAGCAATAGTAATAATAGCAGCAACAATACTGATGATAGTGGCTTTGATCATGATAGAATGTTTCTTCTAGCATTTGTGACTTAAGTGACACCCTCTAATCCTACAAACAAAGATATAACTTACCTCAGCCTTCTCAAAATTTTGCTAATTCTACCCTACCTGATAGACCTCAGAATCTTAAGAATATGCTCAACTCTTTTTTGCTCTGAGATACAGTTTTTGAGATACATCTTTTACCCTCATAGAAAACGTTCTGGTCTTTTGGAGTTTATGACATCAGGCTAGTCAATCAGCCCTTCTTCTCATTGTTACTCTTACCTTCTTGCTTCCCTTTCATTCATTCTCACTCTTCTAAGTGTTTGAAACTGAACCACTGTCTACACTGATAGTTGAACTCTGACATCCATGTGATTAAGCAATGACATTGTTAGACCTCAATGTTAGTGACTTTTAGCCCCAACTTTTTAATCTTCCTTCCATGGAAACAACTTGACTTTGGCATTATCCAAAACTGTTACCTCTGCAATAGTATGATTTTTTTAAAATGACTATTGTGTTAGAGAAATAATACAAACTTCCCTCCTAATTTTGCTCAATTTCCAAGTTATATTAATATTATCATTTACTGTGAAATTTTAAGCTTACATTAATCCTTTTCCTCTGTCATATATGACTTTTAAGATCTCAATTCTACTTGACACAACTTAGTGCCGTCTGAGCCACTTCATCTAAGCAAGTGAATATTGCTGGAGAAAAATGGTCTAGACTGCCTGGTTTCACTTTAAATTCATCACCACAGATTTCAAAGGGTCACTTAATTGCTCTGAAATTCTACACATTTCTTTTTATTCTCTGAGAAAACAGTTTTATAGCTTCTCTTCTTTGCTCAATATTCCTACAATTTCCCTCCACCTCAGTCTCAGCTGATGACCTTACCTACATAAGAATGAGATAATAAATGTCTTCTGAAAAAAATGATCATCCTAAGCCAAACTGTAAGAACAATACATGAGAATTACATATATCATTTCATTTTATCCTTATAACAAACCTATGAGAAGCTTTCTTTTTAATATAGGTGAGGAAATTGAAGAACAGAGAGGTTAAATAACTGCAGTCATACAGGAGCCTGGAGATAAATTCTAGAGCACAGACGTAATCTGCTTCCAAACCATAAGCTGGTGGGCACAGGCTGTTTTATCTCTATAAACTACTCAGTGACTGCTTTGTTCCAGACTGTTTTGTTGTGTTGTGGATAATCATTATACTAGCAGACATCTACCAGGAAATAGTAATTATTATCAATGTGTTTCTTTTTTTTTTTTTTTTTTTTTTTTTTTTTAAAGATTTTATTGGGGATTTGGTGGAGGGGAACAGCGTTGGGGAATCGGGGAAGGGGAACAGACAAGTTGCTGTCTTCTTGCTCTTCAGTTTAGTTGCGGAGGATGTTACTTCACTGTTGGTATCGTCATTGCGCTCTTCCCGGATGAGGCAGATCGGTCGCTGGCCTCTGGATGGTCGCTCACCGCGGCTATTGGCAGCTCACGCTTGGCTGCCAGCCGCTCACGCTGGCTGCGGGCCACTCACTGCAGCCTATGGCAGCCCACTGCAGCAGGGGCTGCAGCCCACACCATCACCGGGGCTCGCACAGCCCAGCTCCAGGTGGAGCTGTTGTTAGCTGTAGAGGGCAGTGTCACTGGCCCTCATGTGGGATCCGAACCGGGGCCGCTGGCATCCCAAAACCAGCGCTTAACCAACGCGCCACTCGGCCGGCCCTCAATGTGTTTCTGTTCAAAGGATGCTAGACTTTGTCAGGAGCTCAGAGTTCTAGTCTCTGTTCTGCATTTGATCAACTCTTTCATCTTGAGCAATTCCCTTATTACCACTAGGACTTAGTTGTACCACTTTTAAAATGAAGAGAATTGAATGAGCACTAAAGACAGTAACATTTTTAATGACTATATGCATCAATCCATTTCTGGGTATGTGGCAAATTAAAGAGCACCAGAAAGTCTTTGAAGCTCAAACCATGAATGTTGGGTCTATGTTCCTGCCTCTTGAATCTCTGAAAGCTCTGTGAGTACTCTCTGTCTGGTAGAAAATGGCAAGACTAACATTGTACCACGTCATACCTCTTGGAGCACTGCATTGCAAGTGTGACTATCCTCCTGGAGAGACCACGTGGAGAGGTCTTAAGAACTTATAGTGAGGCAGAGTTACCCTTATGGGACCACTGTGTCTGCCAAGGCACCAGACATTTACGTGAAGCCATCCTGAATCCATCAGGCCAGCTCAGCTGCCAGCTGAATATCCCATTTCATGCCATTTAGAACAAAAATAAATAAAAAGAAAGAAAAGAAAAAAATCATCCAGCTTAGTGGGGCCTGAATTTCTTGCCTAAAAGTCAGGGATGCAGTACAATGATTATTTGAAGCTAGTTTGGTGTGGTTTGTAATGCCATCAGTTACTAACAGATTCCAGTTCTACTTGTGGGCTTAGACCTTCAAGTTTGTTCTCCTGCCCAAAACAAGTGCAGAAAGAATAAAACAACCCCTGCAAACAAAATGAGTCGTTGAATCTACAAATGTGAGGGAGAAAAAACAAAGTTTGCAGCTGGAAATGGAATGTCAGATCCTCCATGTTTGCATGCTTTTGCCCAATTAATGAGAGCAGTAGGAAACCCAACAGGCATTGAGTGAAGGTGCTGACAGGAGCCAAAAGAAGGCCTCATAAGTAGGGACTTCTCTTATGATGCTCGTATGGGAGAATAGTATTTCTTGCACCAAGTTTTGAATATGCTGAAACAGTACATAATACAACGTATTCTTCTGTGCTTTTCCTACTCATTGAATATTTTTTTTTGTTTCTCTGACCTTGAGAAATAAACTCTACTTTGAGGACAGTGGCCTGAACTTGAGGATATATCTAGGCCCATTCAGGGACTATATGACAATTAATTGCATGTAACTAGCTAATAGAATATTAAAACTGGTTAATGGAATGTTTCATATAGAATGGTGTTAGTAATTAAGAGACTAACTCTTTTCACTTATTCTACAATTTTCCAGTGGGTGAATGCCCAAGAGACAGAGATATAGTAATACAAGTGAGAATCAATAAAATCTGATGTGGTTACTTGCAAGGGACTCTGAAAAGCTATGCATATCTGACAACTGAAGTAAGATCAGGGAGGGAGAACTTCTAAAAAGCTATATGGGAACTGCAGGGTCATTAGGAGTTATTTCGTCTGTGTATCTGCTCCCAAGTGGGTCCACAGTTAAGTGTCTGACAATGAACTTGGGGCTACTTTGATCAGCATGAGCAGTGTGTGAGAAGAGGAACAGAAGAAAGCAAAGGCCAGCTGAGAGCCTCTGGCACCTTTCTGGTCTGTCACTGTGTCTGATTGTGATGACCTGAGAGAATGACTTTCTGTTTCCTTTTCACCTCCTAAATATCTCACAATTCCTCCTTTGGCCAGTTTTAACTTAGAATCTTACAGGGTATGAAATTCTTGGAAAACACTAGCTTTAACCTAGTTAACCTCACAGAATCCAGGACCATGTGCCATATACAGTTTAGGTAGGTTGATGATAACCAGTTGTTTTCTGCCTGAAACAGTTAATACTGCAGGGCCTTTTCCCTACCACCATTCTATACAGAATGTCACATACACAAGAAAAACAAAAACAACAACAACAACAACAACAACAACAACAAAAAAAAAACAGAGAGAGAAGAAAGAGACCAGTCTTATTTACATGTTTATAACATCTGCTTGCATTGTGGAAGTAATCAGTAGATTATACCATACCTAACGTAAAGGAATAAATCTTCATTAATGTTTGTGCAGATTATAAAGGCCTAAGAATTATAAAATTCCCTCCACTATTAGCAATCTTCTTACTTTAAAGCTGTAGTTCTGGGCCGGCCAAGTGGTGTGGTGATTAAGGGACCCGACTGAGGTCCCACATTGAGGGCCAGTGACACTGCCCTAAAAAAAAAAAAAAAAAAAAAAAAAAGTTATAGTCCATAAAATTTAGAGTGGTTTTATAAGGAGAAAAGAGACTAAAATGTTTTTAAACTTGAGAAATTCACCTTTAATTTGGAGGTATCTGGACTCCGGGTCATTTTATCTTTGCTCTCATTTGGTGACCTGATCTAAATATTTTAGGTTTCTGGGATCTTCCTGCATATAGCACCTGTTTCTAGCCTGGTAACTTTGACAGATGAATTTTGACTCCAAAATTTCACTTTCCCATTATCTAAGATCAGACCATTAAAAAGAATATATACATTCTGAGATCTCAGCTCTATTTAATTCTACAATCACAAAAAGATGAGCACTTAGAATATTAAATGACCACAAGAGTTTTTCAGGGAATCCAGGAGAAGAGGAGGTAGGGTTAGTCTGTCAGGACTGCAAAATATGCTGTTGGGCATTTGGTAGAGCTCATTTTAAATCTTTTTTCATTAGTCCCCCAAACACTGCTTAAGCCAAATTTAACAAAATACCCTGCTTAAGCCAAATTTAACAAAATAAGTATAACTTTATAAAAGAGGCTAGAAGTTAAGGATTATCAAAAAAAAGAAAGAATGTAACACTAATTGATAATGATTATTCTTAAAAAAAGAAAAAAAGAATTACCTAGGAGACACCTATAATTTTTCAAATAAAATACTCCATGTACTTTCAGACAGGCATAAATATTTTATGTACATGTATGTGGACTGTTGATCCTCCTGAAGCACTGCAAATGCCATAGATCCATTCAAGCTTAGTGGAAACTCTTTGGACCTCCCTTTGCTTCTAAGTCTAAGGTCTGTTTTATTGACTAGTACTACAGGTGATCTGCTACTTTCCTGCTCTTTGGGATAAAGTGGTTCCTTATCTTCAATTTCTCATCTGAAAACCGGATGCAGGGTTTTCATGGTATCTATTCTACTCTATCTTAAGAGAAAATGTAAATCTCTCCAAAGGAACTAGAATCATCATTTAAAGCCTTGCATTTAGCTACAGAATGATTCAAGCAGAGACAGTAACTCCCTTACCAGTGATCCTTAATTTTGACTTAGAGATTTTGGCTCTGTAGGAGATGTATCTGTGCCTGTGTTCAGGCAATCCCAGGCTTCCCTGATGAGACTGATAGAAAAGGCATTGACTTGCATCAATTGTGATGATAGGTTTTATGACTGGACTGAGATCAGAAATTCATTTTACAGACCACTGAACAATTGCTAAATGCCTGTTCACCTCAGTTTCCAACCATTCACTAATAATTTCAGTCCTGGGGTGGATTTTATGAATACTGGTCAAATGCCACAAGAGTGAAAATTAGAATTATTGGAAAAAAAAGGATGATTTTGCTTTAATATGTGACCTCATTGTCCTCTAAATTTCCTTTTCAATTTGTTTGTTGTGAAATCTATTCTTAATCCACAAAAGCATCTAGTTTCACTTATTAACACTTTTACTGCGATTTTAAATTAAGGACTTTATAATGTATTGAAATAAAATTAAAACTAGTTTATCATATATTTTTATCTTCTTTCCAGTATTCCTGCATTTATGTTTCGACTCTTGTAAAGAAAACAGCCCACCACAGCTAGCACTTAATACAGACTAAATGTAATATATGTTTTAAATAATCATATATACTTAACAAAATTATCAGTGCTCTATGAATTTTGACCATTTAAATCTTACGGCCAGCAGCGAAATTTCAATTATAAAAATATGTTCAGAAGTTAGTGAAGGCAACCTAAATTATCCCCTAAATTTCAGTGGTTTAGAAGGCAATAAAGTTTATTTGTTTCACTGTGTAGTGATCTGGGGTGGGAGTTTCATGTCAGCTCCATGTTCAGGATTACAGACCGTGATATGTAACATTTGTCTTTCAAGACATTGAGAAGTACAATCAGTTGGAAAATGTAAAATAAATAAATATATATATATATATATATATATATATATATATAATTTGAAAGATTATAGAGAAATTTTAGAAGGATTTAAGAACAAGAGTATTCACAGATGAGAAAATAGGTATGTAAGAAGTTCCTTTGTTAGAATCCTAATTTCAGTTGACAGGAACCTCATTCAAAATGACAAATTGAGGAAAGGGAATGTGTTAATTTATGAATCTAAAATGTGCAGAAATGGACCGGCTTCAGATATGGCTGAAAGCAGGAGCTCAAAGAGTATCATAAGGTCTCATTCTTCTTTGATCCCTGGGTTCTGCTTTCCCTTCTGTTGGCTACATTCTTAGTAAGTTCTCTACTCATAGCTACTTCCAATAATAAGGATATAGTGTAACAGCTTCCTTTATTATTATTTTAAAGAAAACCCTTAACAACTGGTATCCTCAGCTCTGTCTGACCATATCTAGGTCACATATCCATCTCTGCAGTCTAGAGATATATCTTAATTACAATTAATTCCATCAGAACCATCTAGACATAAGAGATTGGACAATTAAGTTCACGAACTCATCCTAGAAAAAGTGCTACATACTTCACTGCTGAATATCACTATGGTCATCTTTGAAGTACTCTTCTTGGGAAGCTATGCACTGTCTCTAGTGCCTAGTCCACCCTTCAAAGCAGTTTTAGAACTCTTTTTCTGGAAAGGCTATCAGATCTGGCGTTGTATTACACTTGATGTTCTGAAAGTCATCATAATGTCTTCTTTTCAATATTTCCTTTATCTTTGGGTAAAGAAATAACTCATTGGGGGCCATATCAGATGAGTAGGGAGGCTGTTCCTATACAGTTATTTATTTACTGGCTAACAACTCCCTCACAGACAGTGCTATGTGAGCTGGTGCATTGTTATGATGCAAGAGCCATGAATTGTTGGCAACAAGTTCAGGTCATTTTTATCAATTTTTTCACACAACCTTTTCAGCCCTTCCAAACAGTAAACTTAGTTAGCTGTCCAAGTGGTACAAATTCATAATGAATAATACCCCTGATATCAAAAAGGTTAGCAACATTGTTGCAACAAGTTTGCAACCTTCATTGTCAGACCTCATAGAATGATATAGGCAGGTTCCCAATAAATTATTCTATTATTATACTTTACTTTGATTCCCCCCCCCCCGGAAGTCAAATATAGTTTGTTTAAATCATGAATCCACTTACCTTTACTTATGATTAATAGCCTCTTCGTGTTTGAAGACCAATCTGAAATCTAGGTTTTGAAATGAAATTACTGATTTTCGAAGCATGGCTTAGGCTACACAAAAATACTTCTGTGAGTTCATTTTGGTCCCTTAGGCTACCATTTAGCTATCTCTGCCCTCAGCCCATCAACAAGATGAGTTGGAAATTTCCACTAGAATAGGTGTTAAAGTCTGGTAGTTCATGGATAAGACAAGTGAAATTAGGGAGGAAAGAACTCCAGTTTATGAAAGTCGCAGAGTGGCACCAGACTCAACACTGGTATATTAAAGTCTGAGGAGCTTGCATGGGAGTAAATGGGGAATATCGGTGATAATTTGAAACTCTAATCTTGGGAGGTTATAAAAATCCATGGCAGTGTTGTGCATTGATTTTGGAGACTTCTCTCTACCAAAGCACTTGTGTATGTCATCCTGATTGAGGAGTATTAGCAACAGTGACAGCTATTAATTGAGAGGCAAATGAGTCCATTTTTCCTGGAATATTGCAACTATAGCTTTCTGATGAAATACAGAAAGGAGAGTGACCCATGAAAAACCATTAATATTGGATTTCATGCCAATATTGGGGTGTAGCCTATTTAAACCACATTTTAAAAAATTTCAATTACAGTTGACATTCATTATTGTTTTATATTAGTTTTAGGTGTACAATATAGTAGTTATATATTTAAATAACTTATTAAGTGATCCCCCAATTAATCTGATACCAACCTGGCAGTATACATTGTCATTATATAACATTATTGACTATATTCCTTATGCTGTACTTTATATCCCCATAACTATTTTGTAACTACCAATTAGTACTTCTTAATCCCTTCACCTTTTTTATCCAGGTCCCAAACCTGCTCTTATCTGTAACCATTAGTTTGTTCTCTGTATCTGTGATTCAGGTTCTAGTTTGTTGTCATTATTCTTTAGATTCCACATATAAGTGACATCATATGGTATTTGCCTTTAAACCACATCTTTAAAATTTTTTTTTTTTTAAAAAAAGGACACTTGTTATACTACAGATGTCATGGAACATTCATCTGTGTTACATTAGCAAAGCTCAACACACTGATATATCAAGTAATCTAATGATCAGCGCTAACACCTGGGAAGAGTGTGTTTGCACACATGCAAACACATACACAATTGATAAAGGACCAAATAAAAGTGAAATAAAGTGTAAATCATAGGGATAATGAAGTAGCCAATTTTTATCTTTTTTATTTTATTTTTTTATTTTTTTTGTAGTTACAAACAAATTGAATAAGTGACTATTGAAGATTGGGAAGTTATTGCAATTGTACTAATAGAAGAATGTTTAAAAGTGGAAAAGTAAAATGATAATCCACTATATTGTCTTACAATGAGCCATTGAAAGTAGACAGAACCAACAGTATCTAAAATGAATGACATCCCCAAGCGACATACTGGCTTCTTCTACTAATGAGGAGCTTGATTCTACTTTTTGAAAGGCATGTTATTTCATCTCTCTGGAATTACCCAGGGCAAAGGTGCTATAAACACACTCAAATCACCATTGCATCTTGTTAATGACATTCTGACTGACACAGGCCTGTGAAGCTGACCTTATCCACCTTCTATATCAGGAGAAAATGAAGATCATTATGGTTATTTTTTCCACTTGCTTTACAGCCTTACTGAGTAATAGATGCCATGTTCACAGGGTAAAAAGGTTGAGCTGGGCTGGGGTGGGAAATATGTTGTCTCAATAATTTTCTAGTTTTTAGCCATTCACGGAGAACATGTATGTAACTTCTGTCTCTTCTGTTTTCTCTCTTTTGTTCAGCCATAAACAAAGAAATTCATGTAGACATTATTGCTTTTTGGTTATACATAAAAAAAGGAAACAGAATAAGGATTATATAGATGGAAATACATTCTTAGGATCTGATAAGAGGATATATACTAAGAAATGCCAATATAAAGAACATTCAGGGCCGGCCGAGTGGCGCATTGGTTAAGCGCTGGTTTGGGGATGCCAGCGGCCCCGGTTCGGATCCCACATGAGGGCCAGTGACACTGCCCTCTACAGCTAACAACAGCTCCACCTGGAGCTGGGCTGTGCGAGCCCTGGTGATGGTGTGGGCTGCAGCCCCTGCTGCAGTGGGCTGCCATAGGCTACAGTGAGTGGCCCGCAGCCAGTGTGAGCGGCTGGCAGCCAAGCGTGAGCTGCCAATAGCCGCGATGAGTGACATCCAGAGGCCAGCGACCGATCTGCCTCATCCGGGAAGAGCGCAATGACGATACCAACAGTGAAGCAACATCCTCCGCAACTAAACTGAAGAACAAGAAGACGGCAACTTATCTGTTCCCCTTCCCCGATTCCCCAACGCTGTTCCCCTCCACCAATTCCCCAATAAAATCTTTAAAAAAAAAAAAAAAGAACATTCAGAAATAAAATATATCCATTGTAAAACATAAAAATGTCGCTGTCTCTTTGAAATATTCTTTATATTTTATACAAAACTGAGATAAGAAATAGGTTTTAAATTAACTTTTAAATGAAAGGGTATTTTGTAAGAATTAAAAAAGTACTATACTAGATTTTGTCTTTATTTTTAAACCATAAGTTAAGGCAAATGATGACTTTTTTGTATTATTTAATCCCTTACAGTTTGGGCAATTTTATTCTATGCTTTCTGGAATGAAGATTTCATAAAGTTGTAAATAAGGAAATAGTCCAACAATTTAATGCAAATGAATATTAATTTTTATTATGTGTGGTTTGTCACTCATGAAGAAATACATATTTCTCACAAAAGGTGAAAGGCTCAATTAATAATTATGCTGACCTAAAACATTACAATTATTTTTGAAAATTGAAATCAGATAATGTCACCTTGCACCTTCAAATACATTAACATTTTATTCATTGAAAAATGAAGTTTGTCTTCTATTTCTCTTTCTTCCTGGACTGAGATAATGGCTGCTGACCTCCACCAGCTGCTGTAAGAAGGACTGCTGTGTGCTACTCGATCTTCCCTTCCCGGCAAAATGGACTTTGTCCCACAGCAGGAGTTCCTGGAATGGGTGAAAAAAGTTAGGACAGCACCAATGTCTAGAATATCTAGAAAAAGAGACAGGCAGATCTTCAGTTCTGAAGCTTGGCTGGATCAGAAGGGAAGTTACAAACCAGGTTGATTTATTAAATTTAGGATATTTTTTTCTTGGTTATTGAAGCAAATAATCAGGTTTTGGTATATACCAGCATGCCAAAAAAAAGCATACATATGATTTGTATTCATCTTTTGTTATCAGTATATTGAGTATTATGATTTTAATACAGTTTTTTCCTTCTTAAAATGTGTATACATTTTTTTTGGCACCCTCTGTATGTAGAAATTCTTTAATACCAATTCACAATGGTTCCTTTTTACTTATTTGTTGTCTAGTAAAAGGAGTTTTCCAGTCAATTGAAAGAAAACTTGCAAAACTTCATAGGCTATAACTATTGACTCTTCATCCTTTTACTGTATCCATCCCTAAACTGCTCCTGAGGAAGGAAAATCAGCCATGTTGTTGAACTGTTGCCTGGCTAAGCACTCTGTGAAGAAGAACATGGCTCCGAGCAGCCAAGGGCCATTATGACTTATTTGCACATGGAGGTCATCTAAACATTCCCCATTTTCTACAGTTTATTTAGCAGTCACTACCACTGACATTCATACTTTCTTCCACCTTTGCTGGGCCTTGGCCTGACCTTGCCAATGCAGAGAAGGCCCATTGCACTATAGCCTGAGAGAGCTTCTATCTGATTGGGGATTAACCACTTTAACTACACATGTAAGAATGCTTAGTTTAAGAAACATGAAGGAGGGCCGGCCGAGTGGCTCAGTTGGTTAAAAGCTCCCTCAAGAGTGCGAGCTGAGCTCTGGAGCAACAGCAGTTAGATGCCCAGCCCGAGCTGTGCAGTCACTGAGCTGCCAACAGGTAGCAGGATGTCTTAGCTAAAAATATATAAATAAATAAATAAATAAATAAATAAATAAATAAGCTAAGAAATGTTATGGAAAGCAAGAAACAATCATCTGTGGCTGACAATTTTCTAAAGCATTCTAAGCATGCTCATTTGCTGTTTTCTTAAATGAGTTTCTGAAGACAACTCCAGCAAACTTGGTGCCAAAAAAATGTATAGACCTCTTAAGAAAGTTTAAAAAAAAACACTGTATTAAAATTATAATACCCAATATATACCAATAACAAAAAATGAATACAGGCCATGTATATACATTTTTTGGCACCCCCGGTATATGTTAAAATCTATTCTAGAAATTCTGTAAAATGTCATGTATATAGATTTCCTGGCATTTTTCTGATCTTGAATGAATTTTAGTTTGTTTATTTTGCCAAAATGACAATATACTGAGTAAAACATAAATCTAAGCTTAATAAGGAGAAACTTTGCTACAAATGAATTTGTCATGGGGGAGGGGAGAGCATTTCTGAAGCGAGATGTCTGTGACCATAGGTCTGTAAATGTCTGAGGTTAGGCAAGAAAAGGTTTTTCTTTTTGAGGGAGGAGTAAAAAAGGCTACGGAGGACTGGGTGTAGGGAAGTGGGATGAAAGGGTGGCGGATTATGTTAGCAGATCAGAGAATGTTTTACAATAAGGCCAGCAGATCCTCATATCTCTCATTTATATGCTGGCTCTGGAGGAAGGCAACTTAAAGTTCCTCCTGGGGGAAAAAAGAGGCTTAACAGCAGTTTAAGTAATAAGCATTTTGTTCTGATTGTTTAGTGGGGACAGTAGCTAGGCAATGTTTTATGAGGCAAAGAATGGGAATGTGGAGGGTCTGTGTCTGACTCTGTCATAGGTAAACACATGGGGCCATCCAAGTTTTAAAAGGTTTTAAAAATCTCCAACAACTTTAAAATATGCTAATGCTTTAATATAAAGGAGAAATAAAATGTAAGTAATTTATAATAAAATAATATGTATTTTTAAAATGTAAATATGCAGATATAATTTACTAGAGGAAAAATGAAGTACGTGGGATTCTTGCATTTATATATATACAGTCATCCCGAATGGGATAGCTACAAAAAGCAGAGTTAAATAGGTGTTTCTTTGGCGATTTAAAATCTGTGATCAGCATGTCCATTAATGATATGATTTTCTATAATCAACAAATCTTGATAATGTTCCAAAACAAATAAGTCTTTTCAAAATTTAAGTTAGCTGCATTCCTGGATGGTGCATTTCTATTGAAACCATGTGAAACTATTTTTGTCCATATATAAAATGGAGTGGGTTGCCATGCTCACATAATTATAAATAGTTTTTTCACTTACATAAAAGCAGGAGATGGGAGCAGTTTTCTCAAGTGGGACATGAACAAGATGGCCTTAATTTTTTTTCCTCAGCTTGACTAAACTTCAGATTCTTCCTGGCTCAATACCCCTAACTTTTCTTTTCTGAAAGCATTTATTTTAGCAAACTTGCAATTGTAAATTCTAACTCTGCCTCTTTGAGATGTATATCTTCTTCCAACCTCTTGCCAACTTTAAAATCCAGAAATATCTTTCTCAGGAAAATGAGAGCCATCTCTTTGAAATGTAATCTTCAAGGAAGAGAGAGCCTATGTCTTCCCTTGGAAGGGGGGCGGGGGAGGAGAGAGGAGGAGGGTGTAGGAACTGAACTTCCACAAGCAACAATTAGGAAACATTAAGGCTTAATCTTATGGGCCAAGCACCCCTCACACCCTCCAGCACTTTTCTACTATTCAGCCAAGTGCCAAAAATGCTCCTACATTTTGTTTCAGTGGAGTTAAATTTAATCTCTGTACCCCATTTCAGAAGTCTTGAACAGAGCCTTCCTAGCCCATTTAACTGGTCTGGTGCAATTTTTTTTGGACACACTCTCCTGAACATTTTAATAGATCCACATACCAGGCCCTTACTCAATAAATGTCAGAGACATCTCCCAGTTAAAGTGTAACCAGAAACCTTTCACACCATTTTTCAGAATTCCTTCTGCACATGGTATGCCTTCCTGGAGGTCCACTGATTTAAAGTTTCAGTATCCGAGGCATGATGACCAGGGTTTATAACCTATTTCCATACCTCCTATTTATATGTAACCTGGAGAAAGTCACTTAAGCTCTTTAAGATTTATTTCTCTCACTTTATATATAGGTTACACAGAATTATCACAGCACACTTGTTTTTAAGTTATCTCTATTCAGCTGGGAGAGAGAGAGAGAGAGAGAGAGAGAGAGAGAGAGAGAGAGAGAGAGAGAAAGAAAGAGAGAGAGAGCGAGCGAGCGCCGAGAGCTGAGAAGTTTCAGAGTGATGGTCTGGAAACAAGTGGTTATAGGTTTTTTCCTAGACCTCCTGTAGAAAGCTATTGAAGAACTAATTAAGGACCAAAGAAAACATTGCCTAACAAAAAGGTGTAGCTGGGAGACAAAGGCAAAACAACACACAGAGAAAGGGTGAAAGCTTGATAATTTCACTGAAGAATTCTAAACACTGAAAGCCTCAAATCAATTGATTTCCAAATTTGACTCTTCCAGGGAGCTTTATATAAAATAAATTCATAAATACATATGCATCAATCATACTTAGATCTAGTTAGAGTCATATGGACAAAAACAAGTTCATTATACTTTATGGATGAGATAAGAAAGTTTCAAGGGTAATTTTTTTTTTTTTTTTTTTAAAGATTTTATTGGGGAATTGGTGGAGGGGAACAGCGTTGGGGAATCGGGGAAGGGGAACAGACAAGTTGCCATCTTCTTGTTCTTCAGTTTAGTTGCGGAGGATGTTGCTTCACTGTTGGTATCATCATTGCGCTCTTCCCGGATGAGGCAGATCGGACGCTGGCCTCTGGATGTCGCTCATCGCGGCTATTGGCAGCTCACGCTGGCTGCCAGCCGCTCACGCTGGCTGTGGGCCACTCACTGCAGCCTATGGCAGCCCACTGCAGCAGGGGCTGCAGCCCACACCATCACCGGGGCTCGCACAGCCCAGCTCCAGGTGGAGCTGTTGTTAGCTGTAGAGGGCAGTGTCACTGGCCCTCATGTAGGATCCGAACCGGGGCCTCTGGCATCCCAAAACCAGCGCTTAACCAATGTGCCACTCGGCCGGCCCTCAAGGGTAATTTTGAAAATTACTCATGAAAATTTTGCAAGTTTCGCTGCATGTGCTGACTTTAGACTAATCCTCCAGGCAAGACGTGATTCCCTGGTATCACTGATGAGTATAACAATGTTTAACAGCCAAGAGTTGTTAAGTGCTTCATGTATGCCCCATGATGTACGAAACCCTTTACATTAACGAATTCATTTAAATTCCACAACACTTTGGTCTAAATACTAGTCCACAGGAACTTGATAATTTCCTTCAAAAATGTTCAAAACATATCTACTGATTGCCTGATATAGGATATACAGAAGATAAGGAATAAACTAGAACCGATTTGCATTCAGAGAACATTCTCTGTAGAGAAAGGGGAGAAGACGCTAGAAAGTCCAAGTCACTGGAAACACACAGAGGTAAAATCTTAGACATCATTTTAGAAACCACAGAAAATAATAATAGTTAGGGCGGTCACACATGTGGCCTTGGGCATATCATGTTATATGTGATAACAAGGGGTAGATGAAGATGAAGGTGAAGTGTTCCAACTACACTCATTTTGCTTTTGGAACCCAAAGACAGCTTCCGGTACAAAGTCACTTAACCTCCTTTGAACTTTACTTTTTTTCATCTGTAATGGGTATAAAATAAAGGCTGAATCAAGATCCAGGGCTTCTGTACAGTCAGCATGTGCTGGTTCATTTTATCAATTGCTTGTGACAGCGTTCTCATATTTTGGTTTTAATTCTGATTGGTCAGTGCCTACTCTGTACTGGTTCTTAGCTATACTGAATACCACCTCTGCTTACATGACAGGAGTTTTATGAAAATACAGCCATTTTATATTGAAATATAAAATAGCATATAAATGATAATAGTAATATTTTCTCAGTAAGTATTTTATAAATTTAAAGTTTAAAACAGTTTGCAAGTATATATCATGAAATCAAAAATTCTATCTTACTGGTCTTTGATTCCTTAGTGCCCATCTATCCTAAATAAAGAGATCCCATACTTTGTCTCTCCATCTACCTGGGTCCCAGTTGATCACAGAAAAGTGGATACATAAGTAAGGACAGGGACATGAGACTTGCAAAATGGCCTCGGAAATGAGTTGCATAAATTAGACTCCTGTTCCTGGCAATTTGAACTAAGAATATAAGACCAAATTTGACGACTGGTACAGAAGCAAAAGAAAAACAAAAGAGCAGCTGAAAAACAAAATAAAACAATAATACATCCCAGGTGTACACGTATTGCTAAGGTCCCCAGAGCTGCCTTGAGTCTAGAAACCTCCCAAAACTTGGACGTGAGTAGGCTTCACCTTTGTAAACCTTTAGGCCTTAAATTGTGTGAACTGCTCCTTATTACCTCTAACCAAAAGTATACCTCTAACAGCATACTTTTGTAATTTGACCTATTTTAGATGCATCTTAGATCCTTATAACAAATTATCCTAATTAAAATAAATGACCAATTTTGTATCCCAGTGTCTGGCAAAGTGCCATGCACACAACAGGTCATCAATAGATATCTAAAAAAAAAATCTATACTTAAAAATCCTCCATGAGCATTTGTTTGAATAGTCAATTCTATGACTATGGGTGTGTGTGTGTATATTTCTATGTGTATATATTCATAAAATTGATTATATGTGTGCATATATATATATATACATATTTGTACTTATATATGAAAAATAAATATATGAAATAGGGAAGAATCCTAAAAACCAATAAAATGAAAAATTTCTCTTTTCAAAATGTCTTTAAAGTGACATCATTTTTCCTAAAGGCGTAAAAATTGACCTAAGAACTTATTTTTTTTTTTTTTTTACTCCTTTAAAATACACACCATAAATTGCCCTTAGGCAGCATTTGTATTCCTGTTTGAGTTGATAAAAACCTTTCACCACCATCTTTTTTATGCATGAAATGTGACTATGTGGAACTACTGTGACTCTAAGAACAATAATGTATTACCTTGAGGTTCACATAGATCAAAATCAGATGACTAGATTGAGAGCTAGGAGAAAATGCATGATGAGTAAACTTATTTTCAGTTGAGGTATTTGACTTGGCAGACTAAAGGTTGTATGACTATTTGGGATTTTTTATAGTGAGTATCATATCATGCATCCATCAAGAAGGCTGATGACCAAACTCTTCTACTATTGGCTTTAACAATGTGCATTCATCTCTTCCATTTTTCTTGATAAAATTTTGTCATTTTAACATTCCACCTTTACAGTAGTGTATCTAAGCAGATTTTATCACCGTGATACTTCCCACAATATCTTGTTCCTAAATTCTCTGTAATATATATCTGTTGATTAAATAATTGATATTCTAGTCCTGTTAATAGCACAGGAATACATATTTTGGATGAAATAATTTAAAGAGAAAGTTACAAAACGATTCACTAACAATTAGAGCTATGCTTATATAGATTTACTCTTTATCCTTAACTGGAGATACTTTTCTTCCTGTATGTTTGTAATAGAACTCCCAAGTTTTATGTAGTCACAAGGCGACCCAGCAAATTACTACATTTCACAGCTTCATTTGAAGCACCCTGTTGTGCTGGTGACATGAGCCACTTCCTTGTTGCCCCTTAAATAGGGATTTTTACCTTTTTTTTTCCCTCTCCCTGAGATAGACTTGACGGAGAGAGCTGGAGCAGCTTTCTGAGATCCAGAAATTAGAAGCTTTGGATTGGGAATAGCAGTGCTTCTGGGGTAGCCGTATTCTCCTAAAACATACTACAAAAGGGCAAGATGTAGTATTTTAAAGCTTTCCTAATTATTGGTATCTTTGTTATAGCCCCTCAGGCTATACCCTAACATCATACCAATGTGTTAAAATTGACCTTCCCTTTTTTTTTTTTTTTTTTTTTTAGGGCAGTGTCACTGGCCCTCATATGTGGGACCCCAACCGGGGCCACTGGCTTTCCAAGCCAGCGCTTAACCACCGCGCCACTCGGCCGGCCCTTGACCTTCCATTTTACATCTCCATTCATTTCCTCAGGTTCTTCCCTCTTGAAGAGATGGTTCCCAATTGTCCAGCTGAAAGGGCCTTAATCATTCTATTCCCATACCATTATTGCCTCCCATCATCTCCTCTGTCCTCTCTTCTACATCCTTTCGCACTAGCGTCATCCCACCTTCTGTAGTGATTTATAAGCATTTTAAAATCAGCCCATAACCTCCTTATTAGCTTGCATATTTCTAGAAGTCAGGAATGTAACTAATACTTAAATCTTCATCCTCAGACCTTACCACGTTGCTGGGCACACACAACGATTCAAGAAATGTGGCTTGGATAAGTGAACACAGAAACTCGCCAGAAAAAAAGGGGATCAGAACAGAAGAACAGCGTGGGGGCAGGCCTTGGGGTGGAAGGGTGGGTGGGGAGGAGCTGCCTCACTGCCTGGCTTCCCTGTGGATGCAAGAAGGAACAGCACCAGGATTCAAGGCTTGATTGTTATGCATGTGTGCCTCAGGTTGTTTTTATTTTTTTCCCTTAATTTTAATTTTAATTTTTTAGCGCCAGCTGGCAGAGCCCACTCCTCCCCTGCCAGCTGCCTGCCTGAGACCCTGGCCAGCTGCCAGCAGCTGTGCCTGTGGAGGGTTCCCCTAGATACTCAAGACAGCCACTGAATATCACTCCTTTAAGCTTTCTTGATAACTGGTATTTCTTAGCATCTAATCATTAAGCTAATTATCCTTTGAACAATCACCTTTCTTTTAAAATTAAAACAGTTGTCGCTCTCCAAAGAAATGTTTAGTTCATATCAACTTTGTTTTCATGAACTCATTTACATATTCTAGTCACACTATATTCTTGTTTGCAATTCTCAAGTGTACAAACGTATTCCAAAACCTAAATGTTATAACAAAAATTGGGTAGTTCAGTTGAGTTCTGAATGCTTATTTCTCTGATTTCTCATTGCTTTTCTTAGTAAGTGAGATTGTTCAAGTTTTTTATTTTATTTTTTAGTCTCAGGTTGGTATTCATGATCTTATTTGTAGTAGTGACCAAAAGTTGTCACCTAATGGAATCAGTTCAATGACCTGTACAAAATAATTAGCAAGCTCTATCTAGTTTCTACCAGGTATGTGTCTAACTCACAGTTGGCTATCTTGTTAGCTGCCTCAGTTAGCCGTTCATCCCTGGGAGATGTCCTATAGCATACGGAGGTTCATTAACAGAGCTTTTGCACTGGGATTGACCAGAGAACACTTGCCCTAACAGGTTTTCTTACTTTGAGACATGGTAAATGTTTTTTGCGAATCCAGCTGACATTTAATTTTTAAATCATCTTCTGTATTTGTTTATAATTTACTCTGGAAGTATGCATAGTTCCCATCTGTTGAAATATTGATTCTGATTTATGATTTAGTAAATTAAAGAATGGTTGGTTTGCATATTAAACTTCACAAGTGATTCACAGTATATTACATTTATATTGCCCTTCAGAGTTCTGCAAAGTCCTGCCATGAATGTTATCTGTGAGCATACTGGGGAAGAGAATCATGTTTAATTCATCTTTACATCCTTAGCATCTAATCCAGTGCCAGCACACAGAAGCTGCATAATACAGGGTTTTTAATGAACTCATCTGAGTCTCTCAACATATCAAAGAAGATAATGAATATGATAGTTTTAAAACATGTCCAGAAATTATTTGATAGTCCTTATATGAGTTTTCCATTGTTGCTATATAACAAATTACCAAAATCTTAATGGCTTACAACAAATAAATGTATTATTTTACACTTGTAGTTTTCTAGAGGCTCCAGGTAAGAATCCACTTCCTATCCTCTTCCAACTTCTAGAGGCTGCCTTGCATTGGCTTGAGATCCTACCTCACTCTGACCTCTCCTTTTGTCATCATGTGTCCTCTGATTCTGACTCTCTTCTTTCCTCTTATAAGGAACTCCATGATTACACTGAGCCCACCTGGATAATTCAGGACAATCTTCCTTCTCAGGATCCCTAATCACATCTGCAAAGTGCCCTTTGCCATGTAAATTAACATATATACAGGTTTTGGAATTAGCAAATGGATATATGAGGGGAGGGATGATATTTAGCCTACTGCATTCCTCAAAAGGAGAAGTCTAATTCCACTCTCCTTGAGTATGAACTTACCTTAGTAACTTGTCTATAGAATAAAATGCACTGGAAGTGACACTGCATGGTTATCCAGGTGAGGTCATATGAATCAATACAGCTATACAGCTTCTGCCTAGCTTGCTGTCTTTCATTTTTTTTCCTCTTGGGCTATGGGTTTTGGAACCCTAAGATGTTGTATATGTATAAATATAGATATAAAAATAAAAGGTCTGGTTATATAGAGGTTTCCATGTTAGAGAAATGATCTGGCATTTTGCAAGATGTGTGAGTTCTAGAGATCAGCTTTACAACATGGGGCCTCTTTTTAATAATATTGTACTGTGCACTTGAATTTGTTAAAAGGATGGATTGCACATTGAATATTTTTACACACACATGCACCCACACAATCATTTAGAGCTAAAATTTGGAGGAAAACAAAAACATGAAGATAACCCCTTTGGAAGCCTCAGCAAATTTTGGGAAGGTGTTTGAATTTTATAGTTGTATGAGATGGGCCTGTAACCATTTTCTCTGGATATTAAATGTGGTGTTAATGTAAAAAGTCTGCAATAATTTGGTTGTAACTCCCAATTTTTGTTACAGTTTAGAAGTTGATCCAAAGCAATATCTTAAAACAAAACAGTGCGAAAACTGAGTTCAATATTTTCTCCCATAATTCTTTTCTCCAGTATGTCCAATATTAATAGCATCTATAAACACCTGGTAGTATCTTTCACTTAACTTTCTCGTTTCTTACATATAACTGGCCATTCTCACCTGGTTTACATCTGCAGTCCCTAAGGGTCCTTGCCAACTCTTATTTTGTCCTTTTCTGAGTCATTCTCCAACTTCCTTTTAGGGCTATCTCTCATAGAGCACATAGGATTATGCTGTCTTTAGTATTAATTCAATTTACTGAATGCTTACTATGTGCCAGCCCCAGTGCTGTTTCTTTTACCTGCTTGAAGTGCTGCAACAAAATACAATAGACTGGGATTAGACAACAGAAATCTGTTTTCTCACATTTCTCTGGGCTGCAAGTCCTAGATCAAAGTTTCAGCTGACTCAGGTACTAGTTAAGGCTCTCTTCCTGGGGTGCAGACAGCTGCTTCATCTCTCTGTCCTCATGTTGTCTCTCCTTGGTACATGCCTGTGGAGATGAGAGAGAGAGAGAGAGAGAGAGAGAGAGAGAGAGAGAGAGAGAGAGAGAGAGAGAGAGAGCACGAGCACAAGCTAGCTCTCTGGTGTCTCTTCTTATAAGGACACTAAACATACCAGACCAGGGTCACACTCTTATGACCTCATTTAAGCTTTATGAGTTCCTTAAATGCCCATCTCCAAATTCAGCCACATTGGGGGTTGGAGACTCAAAATATGAATTTTGTGGAAATACAAACATCAAGTCCATTACAGCTATGTCAGTTATTTTTTCATCATAGCTAAGCTATGCTATAGATATTCCTATTACTGTTTTACAGGAGAGCATACTGAAACAAAAATAAGTAACTTTCTCAATTAGCATTGTAATGCAGAATTTCCTGATTATAGATTTTATGATTGCAACCCTGAGCAATAATACCCAATCATTAAACACAATACCTTGTGCTGGTTTCCCTTAGATTTTTACAAATAAGTCCCTATAAAATATCTCCCATTGACTATTTGCCTCTTCCCTTTTGCCATTCTAATTACCAGTTTATAGTCCATAATATATAAGCTTCTGTGCCTTTGTACATGATTCTGTGTCTAGTCAACTTTCTACTCATCTTCCAAAGCTTACTAAATGTCCCTTTCTATAAGAAATCCAACCCTTATCCTCTCTCAACCATATACCTTGTTAGGAGTAATTATTTTCCTATGATCTTATATAGAACCCTTGCCTATCTCTTACCACACTGGTCTGTCATTGTTTTCTCTGCTATGTCCCCAGTTATTTATGAACTCTTCAATTGGAGTGACAGGATCTTGGCATGTCTAGCAGGTAGCACTGTACTTGATACATAGTTACATTTCCATAAACGTTTGTTAAATAAATCACCTGTGGTTCTGTATAGTAAGTACAGAAGTACTTTCTAGCAGTAGAAGCTCTAGGTTTGTTATTCAGCCTGTTCTCGTTACCCTGATGACTGGGAAGTTCATCGTTCCAAATTTTGTCTTACTTAGAAAACGTGTGTTAGATTTAGAAATGTTGCTTGCATTTTAAATAGCAGTGCCCGTTCTTTTGGAACAGACTTCACCTAGGTATAAAGACTAATGTGGAACTTACAGAAAATTTCATTCTCCTATTAAACTTTGGAATATAGTTTTTAAAGTGCAAACAGACTCCAGGAGTTATATTTAGTTTTTAAATTGGCATTTAGTTGGAGCATAGTATTGAAAATCGTCTCTCAATTTCCTGTTAGCTTGTCAGCTGGTATATTGTTCAATGGCTTCAAGATATAAAGCCTGCTACCTCAGTACTCTAAGTACCTGAAAAATGATCTGTGACTAACGGAATCAAATTCTGTGTAGAATAGGTGTCTTTTTATATAATAACGATTATATAAATATTGTTCCTTTATATTAAGAATGCAGTAAGAAAAAAATTCATGAGTTTTATTTAAAAAGGAATTAAGAGTTTAACAAAAGGCTTTACTTATACTGTATTAATAGATAACAATATGTTCATTTTGTTTATCTGAATAATAATTACGTATTTTATGATTCAACAATCAACCTAGGAAAACTCATTCAGTAGCAATACCTGGAATCATGTATTTTTTCATTTTGCATTAATTAAATAATACCAGTTATAATACAGGTTGCCAAGATAAGGAAATTCTTCAGTTCTTACATTTCATACTTGTTTATAAGACAAAAGATACTCCAGAATGCTTAATGTGGTGTTTATCATTTTAATTATGAAGATAAAATGTCAAGTAGTCTTTACAATAGCATTTAACAAAGCAACTTTTAAAAATATTGTACCTTATACTGTCTATTTGTGTTTCAATATTCTCGCATAGGTTTTAAGATGAAAGCCTCTCCTTCTCTCATTGTTATGTTTTATTGCTAAAGTAAACACTTTAGGAATATATTAAACATGATTGCATTTTTTATTATTTTCTAATTCTAATGTAATACACCTGAATCACCCAGATTAGTGTTTCTGTGAGACACAGGACAAAGAAAATTTGTATAAAGGTAAAAAGAGAGAAAGCAACAGAAACAACACTAAAATTAATAAGGATAGATCTAAATTTATGCATCATTTATAAACTGCTTCAGAGAAATATTTATAGCATTACCATTTATTTTTTACTTTCATTTTTTCAAAGGGTGAGAAATGTGTTAAGATTTTATTGATTTATTTATTTATTTTTCCTATTTTAACATTGTCATCACACTCTTGGTAGTAGAGGGAGCAGTGTATTAGTTTGCTAGAGTTGTAACAAAATAGCACAGATTGGGTGACTTAAACAACAGAAATTTACTTTTTCACAATTCTAGAGACTGAAAGTCTAAGATTGGTATGCTGGAACATTTGGTGTTTCCTGAGGACCCTCCTTGGCTCCAAGATGGTCACCTCATGCCTGTCCCCATGTGGCCTGTCCTCTGTGTGTGCATCACAGGTGCCTCTCTATATGTCTTGATCCCTTCTTCTTATAAGGATACTACTCAGATTGGATTAAGGCCCACCCTAATGACCTAATTTTAACTTAATTACTTCTTTACAGGTCCTATCTCCAAATATAGGTATTGGGTGTTAGGGCTTCAGCACATTTCAGTACATAACAGGTAGTGTCAGTAGATTAACACAAACTATATGACCTTTTATGCTTTGCAATTTAAATTGCTCTTATAAGAAAGAAAGTTTGGGAGATCTGTAGAATTCTATATTGAAAGAATTTTATTGTGGTTTTCTTATCCAAAGCACACATTAGTTTGACTTATTAGGTGTAACTGATTTCATTTAAATAATAATTGTATTGTTGTATTACCTAACTTTATAAAATGTGACTATTTATTGTAATTCCTGTATACTTGTTTATGTATTATAAATTGTATTTATTAAGACCGTCACATGATATTAACCTTTTACTCTGGTCTATCATAATAGAAGGAAAAAGGAGAAATAATTCAATGTGATTATTACACTTAATGAGACCTGTAAGGAGAGTATAGATCTCAAGAAGCATAGCAGTGGTACTATAAATGAAAAACTTTCCTCATGGGAGGTCTCTAAATATAAATCTGAATACTGTTAAATCTTTTAATACTGATTTCCTAGGAAAGTAAGGAAAAAAAAAACTAGAAAAGATGAGATTTATTTGTAATGAAATACAAAATATAATTAACCACTAGATTTTTATTAAAACCTTATAATGTGTTCACTATGTAGCACATTTAAATTCAGGTTATCATAAAGTATATGATTTTTTACTTACTACTTGAATTAAATATCTTCCATCAAAAGTAATGACAATAGATGAATTCAAATCCAGATAGAACTATATGAAACTCAAATTTGTGGCATTAGCTCAGTGTGAAACAAAATCTTATAAAGTGGCAACATGGAGTGTCTGGAAAACACAAATGTGACTCAGTGTTTGACCTTCATGGCATGACTAGACAAAGACTTCCTATTGTTTTTTAGTTCCCATCCCTGTTAAAGGATTGCCACATAATGACTTCAGATGCTATTTAATCTGTTATGTTATATATATTTTTTTTTCTCTGCCAAGATTTCTAGCCTTTTTTGTTTTGCATTAATATTATCTTGATAAATAATTTTATTCTTAAAAGTACATGTGATTCTCTCACTAAATTATTGTTCTTGGTTGAACTATTGAATATGTACCAGTCAATAGGCATCTGGGATACAGATAAACTAAAAGGAAACCTTTTGCTCCCAAGTGACTGAAATCTTGTGGAGAAGGAAAAACTAATTTTGCAAGAAAAAATGTGTAATAACTGAAAAATTAGAGGTGAACTCACGTTGCTTAGAGGCAAAGGCCATTAGTAATTAGTCAGGCTCAGGAGTTGGGTTGATAGGTGGTGTCCCAGCAGGTTTACAGAAGATGACAACATCAGCAGTAACTTTTGAAAAGGATAGGAAAAGGTATAAAATGAAGAATTCTCAGTGAAATATTGTTCAAAGGTTCTGATGTCTATCTATTAGAGCATGTTCCAGGTTTGAAAAAGAAAGTTGAAATAGCTTGGCACTAACCAGGAGGGACAACAATTTCAGTATTGAGACTACAGAAGGAAGCAAGACACCTTTCATAAAAATCCTTATATGTTATATTAATGGGAACTTTGGAGAGGTTGGTGCTGGGAATAATAATTTTGGAAGATTTTGCATTCAATACAAATTACCAAAAACTTAATGGCTTCAAACAACATATATTTATTATCTTGCAGTTTTCATTAGTCAGAAGGCCAGCCATGGCTTATTTATGTCCCTGCTCACAAAGCTTCAAGGGAGGTGACAGCTGGACTATATTTTCATCTGGTCACTCAACTGGGGAAAAATCCACTTTCAAGTTCCTTTGGGTTGTAGACAGAATTCAATTCCTTGTGTTTATATGAGTGAGGGCCCAAGCTTCTTTATTGGCTGTCAGCTGGAGGCTGCCCTCAGGTCCTAGAGGCCACCTTTATACGTCTGCCATGTGGCTTCTTTATAGTCAGTTCACAATTACAACAAGGCAACTTGTTTCTTTAAGACCAGCAGGAGAATCTGTCTGTCTCCCATCTGCAGAAATAGTCTTATATAATGTACTAATAAGAGTAAAATTTCAGGGCCGGCCGAGTGGCGAGGTGGTTAAGCGCTGGCTTGGGAAGCCAGCGACCCCAGTTCGGGTCCCACATACGAGGGCCAGTGACGCTGTACTCAAAAAAAAAAAGAGTAAAATTTCATTACTTTTGCAATATTCTGTTTGTTAGAAAAAAAATTCCTCCCACACTGAAGAGTAGCACATAATATAAGAGTTTGCAATAATGAAAATAATACAGAGAATATGGACTACATCAGTATTATTCCTATGGACCACACCAGAAGAAGCATTTCCTGTGAAACTTGTCATAAATTCACATTCTCAAGTCCCGCCCCAGACCTACTGAGTCAGAAACTCTGGGAGTGGAGCCTAGCATTCTGTGTGTTAACAATTTCTCCAAGTGATTCTGAGGCCTGCTAAATTTTGAGAATCTCTGATCTACGTGGTAGATATTCTTGTTCTCTTAGGAGTGTGGTTTGATGTATCACCTGCTGATACCAGGAAATGAGCTGGAGAATGTTTTCAAAATCAGATCTCCTCCAGGATTAACAAGAATTGTAGTCATGAAAGAGAGCAAATAAGAGAAACTGAAAAACAAAAGCCAGCATGTGAAGCCAGGCTAAAGCAGTTAAATCGTGTACAGCCACATATGATGAAAAGATGGGAATTTGAGGTAGTGGGTGGTGAGAGCAATTCCTGAATGAAAGCACAGAAAGATACAGTGAATTTTTATCTGTTTTCTATATTGAGGGGCCTGGCTTGAACATTACTAATGCAAAAGAGGAGTAGGCAATGGATGTTGGTCTTTTTATCCAGAGAGAGAGTATTGAATAAAATGACAAAAAGCTAAAATATATCTACGTTCAAGGGGCATATAGAGAAATAAATCAATAAATGTAGTATTAAAAAATACAACAGGGAAAACTAGAGAGATGTATCCTGGAATTTTAGGAAAGGGAGAATTAAAAAAACAGAAGGAGTATACAAGAATGCCCTGTACTATGGGACCATTGTACAAGGACACTTTCAGCTATGAATCAACAAATGCAATTGTAACAATTTGAAACAATAAATATCTAGGTGAATTAATTTACTTTTTTCACATTCATGGAAATTCCAGGATGATGCCCAACTAGTTGAATCGTAGCTGGATCGGGGTTTTAAGACATTATTAGGAATTACTATCTCTCCCACTCTCTCTCTCTTTCCCTCTCTCTCTCTCTCTCCTTTTCTCCCCTCTGGCAGTTTCAGGCTCATCTTTTATCGAGTGTGGTGGAGAGGGGACATGACTTCCTCCTAGCATCCATAAAAACCCTGGAAAAGTACTCTGATTGGCTTTGCTTAGATCACATGACTACCCCAAGAGGATAAAATTTGTTAACTGGCCAGATGGTTTCATGTACCCATTCTTGCAAAAAAGCAGGAAGGACTAATTGATAGGCCACAAGAAACATTATTACTGTCAGTGAGGTGAGTTATGAGAAATTTATACTGGTTTTGACAGTCAAAAAATCATTGATGCCAGGGCTATTTTGGTGGCTGGGCTGCTATAAAAGCAAGATAGCAGTGGTCTAAGAAGTATCAATATAAAGGAAAGGAGGCAGTGGTGAATGGTTCATGTCCTGTCTATGATGCCATGGTCCCTGAAATGGCTTCTCACACAAGAATTTATCAATACTCCTCTGGTCAGAATTGCCCAGCTTTCACTTCAGTTTTTACCATGGTAAGTGAAAACTTAAAGTTATTTATATATTCTCACCCAAAGTAATCATCATTATACTGAAACAAGAGATTCTCTGTCCTGGTCCTGTGTCCTCCACCTGCATGCACACTTATCCAAGGGCTGTGCCCGAATTTCTACACTGTGCCCTGGATTCCAAGTTCCCTCCCCAAATGGCCCCAAGTCCACTTACAAGGTTTGCAAAGTTCACTTCTCCATGTTGATCCTCCATAGGAAAGACCATACCATGGCTGAATACAGCCCTAGGTGTCACATGACAACCTGCCTGTCTGCCTCCATGCACCTCTCCATAAAGACAGATCATAACTTAAATATTATGCTTACTGTATATATCCCCACTTGGCATCAAAGGATGGCCGGTCAGTCAGAGACGGATAAGATCCCATGAGAGGGACAACCCAAGCCAGATGTGGTCGCGTGGATGCCAGTGAGTGCCTGTGGGTACCCATGGGTACAAGTGAGTGCCTTGGGAGAAATCAGGGAGAGGAGAAAAGGGGCATAATCCCCTTGCTTCAGGTTCTGGAAGCCTGACTGTGAAATGACCTATTGATGTGATAATACCTGTCCTCCCTGCATTCTTATCAATAAGTCTTGGCAGAGGAAGCTTCTGTCTCTTAAGAGGTGAATGACAATAACCTCATGGGGCCACTGGTAATGGCAGTTTGCAGGCTTGGGAAATTAGGCCTGGAGGTTAATTCTTGGGTGTGAGACTCACAGACCACTGAAGCTACATTGACCCTTCCTTATGTGTAAGATAATAAAAGAAACAGTCAGGCCCGATTCTGGGCTCTAGTCCACGAGGCTGAAATCCCCTAGCCCTGAACTGTTTTCTCTCCTTTTTTTTTTTGAGGGCAGTGTCACTGGCCCTCATATGTGGGACCGAACCAAGGCCGCTGGCTTCACAAGCCAGCGCTTAACCACCACTTCACTCGGCTAGCCTCTCTCCTATTTTGTGTCTCTCTCTTTTCCTTAACCTTTTGCCATCCCTTCTCCACTCCCACCTGCTCTGTCGTGCAGGAATGCGACAAGTGGCGCCCAGACTTGGGGCTGGAGAAGGAAAGAAAAAAAAAAAAGAAAAAAAAGGACTATCAATTGGAAAAAGGAATTAAGGTCCATGAAAGGGCTTGAGGCAGTGTTTGCGACCCCTGCCTGATTTGGAGGTAGGGTAAGTCTTGGGAAGTTTTAACAGGGTAATGGGTGAAAAAAACAAAAAACAAACAAAAAAAACCTAACTTTTTGTGTGTATGAGTATGAATGGGTGAGTGATTGATTATAGTTCCACGGCTTCTGCTACAGAACTTGTGTGGGCTCTAATCTGGGATTTTTATGGTCAAGTCATAAGACAGAACAGTTACTGGACACTGTCTGTTCCACGGGACACATCCACCAGGCTCGGGATTCATACGAGTGAGTGCACCTTAGCCAAGACTGATCTTAGGGTTCCCGGATGAATGTGGCCAGACAAGATTTCGAGTGAAGACGTGGGAATAAGATTTTTCTGCTCTATATTTTTAAAAATTAACATGAGAAATAACTGATAGTCAGTGTAAATATCAGCCTGATTAAGGCTGGGGGAACATGAGTTCCAGAAAGAAAATTAATAGAACTAAATAGCATTAAGACATATTGTTCCTGGTTCCTTGATACTGGAACCCTAGATTTAAAAACATGGAAAAACATAGGTACAGATCTCCAGGAGTTACAGCAAAATGGAGTTTTAATCTTAGTAACAATTTGGAACACATGGAGATTAATCCAGTCAGTTTTAAAACCTTTACTGACTGATACGGAAGATAAAAGAAAAAGAGGATGTTTTAAAATCAAGAGACAAAGAGGAGAAAGTAGAGGAAGGATCTCTAGAAGTCACCACAGTTCTTCCCAAAATTTTATATCCACTCTTAAAAAACTGCTCCATGTGGTCTGTCTCTGCCATAGTTTGTTTTGTTCACAGCGTGGGAGCGGAATCCCACTTCCCTTTCGAAAACGTTGCGAAATGCCATGCCAAGTGGCCTTGGACCTACCTAGTACATTGCTGCTAAAAACTACAAGATTCAAAAGTATCGGTCAAGCAGGTATTTTTCTAACTAAAAAGATTTCAGGAATTCGTAATGTTTGCCAGATTAAAATACAAGACAAAAGATTTATTTCTATAATTAATTGATGTTTCTAATGTTTCTATAATTAGCTCTCAAAAAAGGCCACAAAGTTAAGTAAAACTTTTCAGTAATGATCATATATTAAAAATGCTTAGATGTAATTTCTCAACATCTATTAACAACTTAAGATTTTAGTTTTGCTGAGTTCACCTGTTTTAGCTTGTCACAGAAATGCTCAAAGATAGATTAAGATCTGTTAATGAATATGTCCTATGTTTATCACAAGCCTATGCTTTTTAAGGTTACAAAATATCTTCCTAGATTTGCCAGTAAAAATACTAATTATACTACATATGTTTGAAAAAATTCAGATATGCTAGAATTCAGATCAGATGACCCAGACATGTATATAATGTTTTAGAGGTTATGGATTAAAAAAGGTTTATTCTCCTTAACCTGACAAAATCATATAGTTCTGGCCCGCTGTTCTCTCTCTCATAAAGAGACTTAGACCCTAAAAAAGGCCATGGAGTAATACAGATTAATTACGTCTCACTCAAAAAGCTAAACTAATGGCTGTTTTAACTGCTTTACAGATGTTTTCTAACCCTATAAATATTAAATTAAACTCCACTTTCCAATAATTCTAATCAGTCTTTTCAAATTTTGTTTAAAAAAAAAAAACAATTACGAAAAGGGAGGAAGACAGAGCAGAATCCCCGCAGATACAATTGGCTAATATCATGTTTACCTTAAAAATGTTAAATTCATCTGGTTCAAGTAATGAACTTAACATTGTCCTACTGCTGCAGAAAAACATTTTAATAATCAACAGTTCTAAACTACTGGAAAATGTCACTATCTAGTGGGAGGATACCCAAACCAATCAATGACATTTAAAAACTTTATTAACATGGGGAAGAGGTTTTGCTTGTATCTTTCTAGGTTCAGAAGAGCGTCCTTTGTGGGCACCTGACAGGTGTGTCAAACCTTATCATGAGCAACAGCTCACAGAAGAGATTTGCGTGGTTCATGGGTAATTCCAGAGAAAAACAAAATGACACCTTTAAAGATATGTTTATGATTTTGGGAAAGAAATTTGAAGCACTCATAGCTTCCCTCCCCCTATTCCTCCGTGTACCAATGAAAGTAACTGAATTGATGGACAGTCCCATATTCATTGGGAAGAGTATTGAGGGAACATGAATTGGGTGTTATTTAATGATTTCTATGGAATAGTAATAGACTAGGGCCCCTATGAGGATACAGTCCTTAACTGCACTCAATTTAATTGCCCCAATTACCAACTTCTCAGATGGTGGGTACATACTTATAATTCTTCTCAAATTATTGATACTCAATCCTATTAACAAAAAATATAGTTTTCAATTTGAGGAAACAAAAACAGTTTATTTACAGACATGTCTTAAAATTCCTTTTGTTTTCTTTTTAGTAGAAACTATAACTATTAATCAAACAACAAAATTAGGTGAAAGTGCTCAATGTAAATTATATACATGTATAAATTCTTCCATTTATAATGCTTCTAATGATCAGATCATGATTCTTCTAATTTTTTTTTTTTTTTTTTTTTTTTGAGGGCAGTGTCACTGGCCCTCACATGTGGGACCGAACTGGGGCCGCTGGCTTCCCAAGCCAGCGCTTAACCGCCGCGCCACTTGGCCAGCCCTCAGATCATGATTCTTAAAAACGATGAGGATTATGGATCCCTGTCCACACTTCTAGAGCATGGGAAGGTTCTTCAATTGTTCATATTGTTTTACAATTACTTCATAAGATTTTACATAGGACTAAAAAGATTTATAGGACTCCTTATAGCTGCTATTGTGGGAATTATTGCTATGACTATTGCAACTGTTGTTTCTGAAGTCACTCTATATCCAACAGTACTGATCATTGTAAGTTGCCTTTTCTTAGGTGTTAATGCTGATAATTTTACATGTTGGGCTTATATCCTTAACACACCATTACTTACTTCTGTAACATAACATGAAAATGTTGTAAATCATGGAATCAACAAATTAAAATAGATCTGAAAATTAATGTTAGATTAGCTAATTTAGAAATTACTGTTGTACTTCTTGGTGATCAAATGGAAACTTTTGCTATAATTACTTTAAAATGTGATTGGAATGTTTCTATCTGTTTCTAATGTATTTATTGGTTATTGTTTAATCCCTTATTCTTATAATCAAACGCATACATTTTACAATTACAAGAAATAGATCAGATGTCTAATTATAGAAATAAATCTTTTGTCTTGTATTTTAATCTGGCAAACAGGATGACTTCCTGAAATCTTTTCTGTTAGAAAAATACCGGTTTGACTCAGACTTTTAAATTGATACGTAAAGAGTCAAAATTGAGGCAGTGGGATTAGCTTTTGAATTAAGTGTCTTGAAAATGACACCATTGGTTGTGTTAAACTTCCTGGCAGTCCCTAGGGAGGATACTTTTTTTTTATTTTTATATAGGATGTGAAAATTGTGTGTGTGTGTGTGCGCACAAGCAAGGAAGCAGTGATATAGAATAGTGAACAAGTTCTCTAACATATTTTCTCTATTTATTCCATGAAATTTTAGGCAAGCAGGGAAGATATGCTGCTGTGAATGAAAGAGAAAGGAGGAGAAAGATGAGTGGAGCAGTCCAGTAAAGGACTGGGACAGCCAATTAGTTGGCCTTGAGAGAGAGTGAATCAATGATGTTTAAGGAATACCTAGGTGAATTCAATTTTTCCTGTTTATTGTGCTCTTTGTTTTAATTTATTTATTTATTTTTATTTTTTTTTATTTATTTTTTTTTTTTAAAGATTTTATTGGGGAATTGGCGGAGAGGAACAGCGTTGGGGAATCGGGGAAGGGGAACAGACAAGTTGCTGTCTTTTTGTTCTTCAGTTTAGTTGCAGAGGATGTTGCTTCACTGTTGGTATCGTCATTGCGCTCTTCCCAGATGAGGCAGATCGGTCGCTGGCCTCTGGATGTCGCTCACCGCGGCTATTGGCAGCTCACGCTTGGCTGCCAGCCGCTCACGCTGGCTGCGGGCCACTCACTGTAGCCTATGGCAGCCCACCATCACTGGGGCTCGCACAGCCCAGCTCCAGGTGGAGCTGTTGTTAGCTGTAGAGGGCAGTGTCACTGGCCCTCATGTGGGATCCGAACCGGGGCCGCTGGCATCCCAAAACCAGCGCTTAACCAATGCGCCACTCGGCCGACCCTATTTATTTATTTTTAATCGTATCTTTTTGCCAATAATACTTTTCCATCTTGCTTCAGAACTTTTTATTATTTTTCTTTTACAGGATAGACAAATGTCTGAGTTATATATAATTCTCATTTGGTTAAAAATGGTTTCACAGTTGTAACCTTTGATTTTAATATGATACCCAAATTTCTCATAATCATTTTGCTTTTTGTATGTTTTTCACTTTATGAGAGAATCAACAGTGAAGGAGATTTATTCACTTTCAGTTATTTAGAATAAGTAAGGATTAAGTTGTTAGATTATTGTTATGATAGAATTAATATACCCTTTATTCCTTGACATAGAATGACATGAGTAATTTAAGTCTGGCCTTTATTCTCACCTTCAATGTGTCTTCTTAAGAAAAAATCTACTTGTTTCTGAACTAGCTGATAAACCTCTTATTAGACTATAACTGTGTCATAGTTTAGAATAAATATTTAAGCAAAAATGTTTTGCGAAGAATAACAGTGCAGTGAAAACCATCCAGATGTTGGAGTTAGGAAAAAAATCTTGTGTTTAAATCTTGACTTTGCTTCTTATTAACTTTGTGACCAGGAGCATGTTTTACACTCTCTCCTAGGAGCAGTTTCTGGTTTTAATATAATAGAATTACTATTAATATTAACTGAAATAGCACTTCTAAACTGTCAAGCAAAATATATAGCATATAATAGGTTCTTGATAAGTGGTTTGCTTCCTCCCCCTTTCCTTCTTCCAACAGCAGCAAAAATAAAATTTACAAATCTATGGTCATTTCTTGTGAAAAGATTCTTTTTTAATGAAGACACAGATGTTGCATGAGTTATGCTACAAACCTACAAGCTTAGAGATACTTCCCTTTGCAGTGCCTCATTTATGCCTCTGTTCTATGCACTAGTAAATTCATAACTGATACTGGAATAGAGTTGGCGAGGCAAAAAGTCCAAAAGCTGTCCAAGCTTGTGAACACTCTTCAAGTATATTTTGTCCAAAAATGAATGAGTTGAGAAAATGTATGCAGAACACTTTTTTATGGTAAAATTACTATATATCATGTATGTATTTCAACCTGGAGGACATTTGGAAATAAAGTTCCTAGGTATATTCAGCATACCTAAGAGAGGGAGAGAGAAAGAGAAATAGAGAGCAAATGGTAGCCAGACCTAATCACCAAGCTTCACTGGTATTTCTAAGGCCATCCTATCAAGCACCCACTTCCTTTAGGCCTTAGCACCCTGCCTTGTCCTCTTTTTCCTAAGGATGTAAACAAAAAGTGTTATATCTGTATCAAGAGGGACCTCTTTAAGACTAGAAAATCTGACCAGACCTGGCAGGTATGTTTGGACTGTGTCAGCATAAAAGAAAGTTGGGGGTTGGGTGGGGCGGATGTTGGAGCAGCTCACTCTTCCTTAGCTCTGCTCTGTGGTCTCATAAAAACAACTTTTTTTTTCTTTTTCTTTTAAATTCTGTGTTCACTTTTCAGACTTTGATTCTGGATCCCTGAGCCATTGCCAAGAGATCCTTGGGCTAAGATTCTACAGCAAAAAATTGCTCTCAAGTGCCTATCATGAGCCAATGACAATAGGAAGAAAGGCAGAAGAGGTCACATACTCAGGAATTTTTAACTTAGTGGGTGACACAGACTAAAAGCCAAATAAATATATTAGTAAATGGAAAGTAAGAGGCAAGATGTTAAAATATATAATAACGTTGCATTCCTAATTACATTATCTGAATTTTTCCATGATATTTACTAAGCATAATTTAACACTCTAATCCTATTCCTTAACTGTTTAACCTTGTGAATACATATAATATATTTTCCTGAAAAGTCTGATTTTGATGGCCAGAGAGGAAAGCAGATTCACAGATTTGGGTAAAGATCAGTAACAAGGATGGAACTTTCTTTCTTGGTAATAATAACTGTCTGTCTGTGTATTTGAACAAATGTAGAAAGCAGTATGTTCTATAATGTTACAGCAATGAATTCAGCTAGGACTGGGGAAGACTGAGCAGTGTAGAACTAAAGATTTCAAGAATCTCAAAGCTTGAGTTTGAATTTCAGTTCTGTCATTGGTTAATGATTTTTGACAAATTACTAAACTTTGCTATTCTCTAGAATATTCTTCTGTGAAAATGGATATTATAATAATACCTACTGTATAGGATTGAGAATTAGGAAGCGTGATCCAAATAAAGCACCTAGTATAAAAAGTATAATCTATAGATATTGGCTAGATTTTTTTTTTCAGTTATTCTACCTATAGGTATTTCTATATGTAGGTACATGAATGCACACAGTTTGCAAATATAAAAAATGTAAAAAATCTTGGGAATATAAGTAAAGTTGTTTTTAAAAGCAGATACACTGCTAATGTATATGAAGGCTATTTAAGTCAATTTTTTTATTGATTGATGTCCTTTTTCTTTGAAGTCTTTACTTTAATTATTTTTACCTTTACTCTTATTTTTCTTTAGCTGTTACTATAATGGCATCCCTGAAACCTAGGAAATACCAAGGAACCCCTTATTAAATGAATGAGTAGATGAGTGAATGAATCACTAAAGTATGAGGTAATGGTCATCGCTACAATAGAAATACAGAAAAGGGGTAAAATCACAAATTCTGTAGTATATAATAATAATTGCCATAACTATGGGTATCTAGAAAACAACATTTTGCTCATGATCCTTCTTATACATCATAAACATTCATGGAGGACACAGTTACTATGGGGATAAATGCCATATGCTAAGTTACATACAATTCAACTGAAGTATCTCTTCAGTCCATCAATGGAAGAATTAATAAAGAAAATGTGACATATACCAGGGTGTCAAAAATGTATACAGGTGACTTGTATTCATCTTTTGTTATTGGTATATATAATTACAATTTTAATACAGTTTTTCCTTTCTCAATATGTCTATACATTTTTTTGGTACCCTCTCTCCGTGTGTGTGTGTGTGTGTGTGTGTGTGTGTGTGTGTGTGTGTGTAATTGGGCCATAAAAATAATAGAATCTTGCCATTTGCAACATTGATGATTTGAGGGCATTATGCTAAGTAAAGTAAGTCAAAGATAAATACTGTATTATCTCATTTATATGTGAAATCTAAAACACAAAAACATAATAAAATAAAATCCCAAGCTCATAGATACAGAGAGAGAACAGACTGGTGGTTACCAGAGAAGAAGGATAGTTTGGGAGAAGTGGGTAAAGGGAGTCAAAAGGTAAAAAAACTCTGAGATACAAAATAAATTTCATTGGGACATAATATACAGCATGGTGACTATAATTAATAACGCTGTATTTGAAGGGTGCTAAGAGAATAGATCTTAAAAGTTTGTATCACAAAAAATAATTTATAAGTATATAAGGTGACATAAATTATAGTTGTTGTGATCATTTTGCAATCTATACAAATATCAACTCATTATGTTGTACAACTGAAACTAATATAATGTTATATGCCAATTATACTTCAATTAAAAATACAAAGACATCACAAAAAAGTAAACATAAATATAAATAATTATAAAATGGAGTGTATACTACATGCTGAGGTAGATTGATTACAGAATGGCACCAATTTGTTAATCCCTCCAATGTCCATACCCATTGCAATATGATTTTGCTGCTCCTCTCAACAAAAAGGAAATCTGCCTCCCCTTTCCCTACTTGGGAAAATATTCATACTTGCTTTTGAAAAAGAATATGGAGAGTCAGTCACCTTTTGCTACTTCCAAGCCTAGGATTTTACAGGTGGCTTTACAGATTTCCTCTTTCTTTTTTTTTTTTTTTTTTAAAGATTTTATTGGGTAATTGGTGGAGGGGAACAGCGTTGGGGAATTGGGGAAGGGGAACAGACAAGTTGCCGTCTTCTTGTTCTTCAGTTTTAGTTGCAGAGGATGTTGCTTCACTGTTGGTATCGTCATTGCGCTCTTCCCGGATGAGGCAGATCGGTCACCGGCCTCTGGATGTCGCTCACCGCGGCTATTGGCAGCTCACGCTTGGCTGCCAGCCGCTCACGCTGGCTGCGGGCCACTCACTGCAGCCTATGGCAGCCCACTGCAGCAGGGGCTGCAGCCCACACCATCACCGGGGCTCGCACAGCCCAGCTCCGCCCAGCTCCAGGTGGAGCTGTTGTTAGCTGTAGAGGGCAGTGTCACTGGCCCTCATGTGGGATCCGAACCGGGGCCGCTGGCATCCCAAAACCAGCGCTTAACCAATGCGCCACTCGGCCGTCCCTCTTTTTTTTTTTTAAGATTTTTTAATTGGGGAATTGGGGAAGGGGAACAGACAAGTTGCTATCTTTTTGTTCTTCAGTCTAGTTGCGGAGCACGGAGCACGTTGCTTCACTGGCCCATGTTGGTATCGTCATTGAATTCTTCCCGAATGAGGCGGATCAGTCGCCGGCCTCTGGATGGTCTCTTACCGCGGCTATTGGCAGCTCACGCTGGCTGCTGGCCACTCACTGTAGCCTATGGAAGTCCACTGCAGCAGGGGCTGCAGCCCACACCGTCACCGGGGCTTGCACAGCCCAGCTCCAGGTGGAGCTGTTGTTAGCTGTAGAGGACAGTGTCACTGGCCCTCATGTGGGATCCGAACCGGGGCCACTGGCATCCCAAAACCAGCTCTTAACCAATGCGCCACTCGGCCGGCCCAGGTTTCCTCTTTCTTTTGTAATCCTGACACTGTCATGTGAAGCGATCGTATCTAATCTGCCGGATGTTGAGACACACATAAGCCATACCAGGCACAACTGACCACACTCAGTTAGCTAATCACCAGATCAGTGAGTCTCCAAGGGGGCTGCCATCTGATGGCAGAAACATAAGCAAAACCATACAAAATCAACAGCCAAGCCTGGATTAGACCAGGAAAGTTGCCAGGCTAATACAGAAACTTATGTGCAAGAAAACATTTTTATAATTTAAGACATTGGATTTTGGTGTGGTTTCTTATACAGCAATATATTTATTATTATATATATATAGATTCATTTAGATATTCATTTGAAAAAAGTTATATAATATATGTGTATTCATTCACACAGTATACATGAAATACGTTTACAGACTTTTCATAGATATGTATATTTATTTGTTTGTTTGTTTGTTTGTTTGTTTTTTGAGGGCAGTGTCACTGGCCCTCATATGTGGGACCGAACCGGGGCCGCTGGCTTCCCAAGCCAGCGCTTAACCACCGCGCCACTCAGCCGGCACTAGATATGTATATTTATATGCACACATAAGCACACATATAAATGCTTTTATATAAATGGAGTGGGGAGAGAGTATGTGACTTTGGGAAACTAATTTTTTCACCTCTCCTTTAACAATTCCATTGGCAAAAGAGAAAATTCTAACTCTAACTTTAGGTTAAAGATGTACTGCTATGAATCTGTCTCCATAAGTAATCTTAGCTCATAAATTTCCTGTAAGTGGTAGTTGCCACTCATTGGTTATGCCAACTACAGCAAATGGGATAGAAATAGCAGAGACATTTGACTCTCTGAAGGCTATCAGTGGGTTAAAAAAAAAACCTCTAGTATGTAATTTAATCTTGGTCTCATAAAAGCCCTAGTGGTTAAGCTAATCTTGGTCTCAAAAATGTAATTTTTCGCAGATGTGGAATGTCCAGGGTCCATGGGATGTCACAATTTTGGACCTTCATTTTAACTTTTGAGAAAGAGATGGCTGCGTTAAAATTGCCGAGGAGTTCACTTAGTTATAAACATTTTAAAACTCTCATTTTTTATTTTTTGTAGTATTCCAATATTCCAGTTTAACTCAGATTGTTATTTCTGATATTCTCCTAATATCCTAATGCAAAACATACTTATATAATTATAATTATAAGATTGTTTCATCATGGGTTTGTGAGTCCTATAGAAGCTTAATTCCCAGTCCTCTTCTTTTATTTCAGTTTGCACATATGAAATACAAAACACGATATTCTAAAGACTTCAGATTTTGATAAAGATGGCATATTATTTGAAACAAAACTTTCAATTAAAATGCTGCCTTAAGTAGAATGCTTTAACAGAGTACGATGAAAAATAGTAAAGAATTACTAGACAAATTTTGACAACTGGAGAGCAGCCAAAAAATATGAGAACCTGAGGGCCCTTAGCAATCAAGACCCAATCCAATTGCAAACTGTACTTTAATTCTGAGGTCTTGCAAAATAGAAGTCAAAATATAGAGGATCTCGTAAACCCTTCTGCTCATTACAATGAGATAAAAGTAAGAGTGAACTAGAAGTAAACCAGCCCCTCTTATTTCCTGCAGGAGTCTACAAAGGAGAGTTGTCGTAGAACTGATATGCATGAGAAAGAGAGAGGGAGAGGAAAGAAACAGACACATGTTAGCCAGCCCTGTCAACAATGTGCAGCCCAAATTCTTATCACTAAAATGGCCTAGAGAACTTGCCCACAGTAAATTGTGTTTAATGTAATTCTGCCCTGGTCACCTAGCAACAGGCAGAGCAAACACTAATCCACAATGAAAAAGCCATATCTATTGTAGACCTTTAGAAACACCCACAAAAATAATATTTCAAAAGCAATAAATAGTACAGTGGTTGAGATCTTTTGAACTTGCCATATGAAAAGGGTACAGAGGGGAACTTTAAGGAAAAGAGAGAAATTCTAGGTTTCTTTTAGAATGGGAAGTTGAAGGTAAGGACTAGAGAAGAGGTTGTGAATATAGAGAATTCTGTAATGACCCACATTAAATTCCAGAGGACACAAAAGGATGCAAACGCTGGAGAGTGGTAGGAGATGGGGTCAGGAAAGGGGTTAGAGTTAGTAATGTGTGGTGATGACCTGGGAACCATGGGATTCTTGTAGGAAGTGACATAACCTCAGGATGTAAGATATTCTGTGATTGATAACCTTGAGGATCTAAAGGTAGAAATTTACAGCATCTATGAATGGGGATATTTGTCTAGTAGCATGTGGGTTCCTAGCGCCCGGGCCGTTGCTTGACTCCTGCAGAGCCAAGATTAAAGCAATCACGTGTCCAGAATTTCAGGACTGCCCCTTAACCTCTAAAAATTATGGCTGGATTGAGGGTAATGGAAAGTTCAGGGTGGGGTGTCTTACTCATTCCTGCATCTTCTTCCTCATTCCCAAAGATGGAGATATGGCATGTTACTCTCAAATTCTCTAACTTTGGGGTTTCTTACCCCTAAATTGAACTCCAAACTATATTCTAAATATGTTTTTATTGCTCTTATAAAAATAGTTTAAAATTATATTTTCTACTTTTGCTTATGACTAAAAGTCTTGATTGATTTCTGAACAGTAAATTTACTCTCACAATCCTTAGTAGACCTTCGCTGATTTTTATGATGTTATATATGTACTGTTTGGGAACACTGTCATTTTCATCTTGCCCAGTTATCAAAAATTACATTTCTTGCCATATTTTTTGGGCTAGCACCACTAATGAAATGTTGAAAATTAATGGTAATAAGAGTCATCTTTATTTTTGTTCCTATTAAAAAGGAATGTGTTTAGTATTTTATTGCCAATTTTTATTTTTTTGTTTTGTTTGTTTATTTCTTTGTTGGAGGTGTTTTGTAGATACCCCTTAGCCAGTTAAGGAAGTTTCAAGTTGTTCAGACTCAGCAAGACATTTTATCATGAACATCATTAAATGGTTTAATATTCTCACAAACTTAGGAAAATGCATATTGTTCTATAGACACCACAATTGGATTTAAACAGTTTATTCTATTCTATCAATGAGCCTAAATGGGCATGCTTTTCCAGGCCAACCAATCAGTAGCAACTGTTTATTTCTGAAAGTCAGCTAATCAGGGGAAGAATGTATTCAAATAAACTTGCTTCTGAGAATCAACCAATCAACAACACTCTCATGTGTCAGTCACCAAAATTTACACCCATCATACCTGCCTCATCTAAAAGTCTACCAGCTCTTAAATTCCCCTGATTTTAAACACTGTGTCTACGATTAGCATTCGTCTCTGTTCCTGGAGACTGTGACTGACTAGCATAGGTCTTCCTTACTGTACAAACAATGAATTCTATTTTTCTTTTTATTTCAGATATCATCATTTGAAAACTGCCTCTACTATGATGATCATATTTTAAAAAATCTTTTAACTTCTTAGTATGATGAACTACATGAGGTTTTTGTTTTTAATGTTAAACAACGTGTATTTCTGGGTTATTTCAAGCTAAGTAACGATAGTATTTTGTTTTGTAAATATAAATTAATGAATTCAAATTATTAACATTGTAACTAGGATTTTGCACCTATATTGTGAGATTGTTGTTGTTGTTGTTGTTGTTACACTCTCCTTGCCAATATTTGTTATAAAGATGTTTCAAACTTGGTAATTTGAGGTTCCTTTTCTGTATTTTAGAATAAAATTAAAAATATTTGGCACAAGTTATCTGGGCTTGTTAGTGTTGGTAGTTATAACTACTTTGGTTATGTCTTGTATATCACCTTATTGCTGCTACAGTGACCATTTCTATGCAGATGTTAATTTGCTTTATGCAAGGGTAATTGGGCAACCCATCATCTGGAACAACTCCATGTACTTCTCATTTTCTACCATGGGACCACCTTCAGAAACATTCTTTACCCAGTGTAGCCAATTGGCTACAAGTGGCCAAAGAGGAATGGGAACAGATGGATGTATGCCAACATCCCCAGACCCCTTTCATCCACTGGTGTAGAGTTCTGAAACATATCTCCTTAGATTCAGCAGTGTTTACCTAGAGCTAAGGACAATTTGATCAATCCTTACGTTGTTTGTCCCTCTTCTCTAGTTTCTTCCCACCTGCCCTGTACTCATCTCCACGGCATCACATTTCTACATAAGTACTGCCTATAAAGCTTTATGTCTGGTTCTAAGAAAATCCAGGCTAACGCATTTTCTAATATGTTCATATCATTTTTCTTTTTTTTTTTTTTTTAAGATTTTATTGGGGAATTGGGGGAGGGGAACAGCATTGGGGAATTGGGGAATTGGGGAAGGGGAATAGACAAGTTTCTGTCTTTTTGTTCTTCAGTTTAGTTGTAGAGGATGTTGTTTCACTGGCCCATGTTGGTATCGTCATTGCACTCTTCCCGGATGAGGCAGATCAGTCTCTGGCCTCTGGATGGTCGCCCACTGCAGCTATTGGCTGCTCACGCTGGCTGCCGCCACTCATGCTGGCTGCTGGCCGCTCACTGCAGCCTATGGCAGCCCACTGCAGCAGGGGCTGCAGCCTACACCATCCCGGGGACTCACACAGCCCAGCTCCAGGTGGAGCTGTTGTTAGCTGTAGAGGGCAGTGTCACTGGCCCTAATATGTGGGATCCAAACCGGGGCCACTGGCATCCCAAAACCAGCTCTTAACCAATGCGCCACTCGGCCGGTCCTCTATCTTTTGTTTTTTTATTGCATTGTTGTATCTTTCTGAATAAGGCAATTTTGTATCAGTTTTCAAAAACTGACATAAAATTGTTCATAATGCTTTCTTAAAATGATATTACATTTAATCATATATAATATGTGCCACAAATTTATATTCCTTTAAGAAAAACAAATTTACCAATTTATTATTGACTGTAATGTATACTTCAAGTATGTTAATATATGAGAAAACACAATTTTTCTATTTCAAGTCTTAACATTGATTTTTGTGATTTCCAGTGTTTTAATCCATTTGTCTGTATATTTTTAAGGCTTTAAAAAATAGGGTTTTGGTTTTATTGGTCCATAATTTTTATATTTTTGCTTTCTGTTGTGGTTTTATGTACATTAACTCCTTACTTTTATGTTCTTGAGATAGTTCTTTAGTTCCTCTTTTAGATTCTCATGTTGTACACTAACATTAATTCTCAGTCTTCTTTTTCCTAATGTGAGCTTAAGGAACTAAAGTTTCTGTTCTAAATACTACTTTAGCTGTATGCAAGAAATTTTGGTATGTGCTCTTCATTACAAATTGATACTAAAATTTTATACATTGACCTATGATATATATATATATATATATATACATATATATAAACTTCCAATCATATGTATATATATATATATATATAAACTTCCAATCATAAAACTTTAGGACTTTTAAAAGTTAGATTCTAGGGCCGGCCGAGTGGCGTGGTGGTTAAGCACTGGTTTGGGAAGCCAGCGCTCCCAGTTTGGGTTCCACATATGAGGGCCAGTGACACTGCCCTCAAAAAAAAAAAAGTAAAAGTTAGATTCTAAAATGAAATTATAACTTATTTAAAGAACATACTCCAAATGATATTCTTTCTTTGCTATTTGTTGTCATATTTTGTAACATTTAGTATATTGTCACTTAAAAAAAATTATAAATGTTTCATGTAGTATTGAAAATATGTTTTACTCTCAAATTTGTTGACTCAGGGCTACACTGTCCTAATTTTTTTAGGGACCTCATATTTTTGTACTTCTACTTGATATATTTTGGAACTTATTATTCTGCCCCTTTTAATTGTTTTTTTCATATTTTCTATCTGTTTGGGTCTCTATGTTTTTATATTCTGTAATTTCCTAGTCATATCTTCTACTTCATAAATTCTTTATTAACCTAATATGCTAATTGATCAATCTAAGAGGTTATATTTTTCATATATACTTTATTGACAGAAGTTCAATTTTGTTTATTTCTAACCTTGCTTATTCATTATCCAAACATTTTTGTATCTTTAAGCATTTTATTCATTATTTAAACGTTTCCATCTAATAATTTTATTACATGAAAATCATGTTTGTGTCTGCAAATTCTTTCTCTCATATTTGGTTGTGATTTCACATTCAGTGAGACTTTATCTGTTGGAATCCTTTCCAATCTAAGTTAAACATTGTCCTAGAACACTTCTGCCATGGTTTTGTCACTTCTGGTCCCAATTGAGATGACTTTTTATATTAATCTGGTGGCTTGGGTGTTCCTAGATTATGTAAGAAGTGAAATACTCAAAGTCATATAAGATCACGCTCATATTTATTAATTGTCAGGAAATACTATTTTTGTTTTCACATTAATCCAAAGCAAAGAGAAATGAGTTTCTTTGTTTCCTAGCTGTCAAAGATTGATTTTTCTCCTAACCTACCGGTTCGGTAATAGTGAAGTCCTTTGAATGTTCAAATAATTGATGATAACCTTTTTTTTTTTTTTTTTAGCTGAGCGGCAGCTCAGCTCGGGCTGGGCATCAAACCGCCGTTGCTCAGAGCTCAGCTCGCACTCTTGAGCGAGCTCTTAACCAACTGAACCTCTCAGCCGGCCCTGATGATACAACCTTTTAAATGTTCTGAGTTTCAGTTCCCCACCACATGAGAGCCCAAGCCTTATCTATGGTATGGCTTTTAAAACCCAAGCTTTGGTTACTGACACTAACACCTAATCCTTTAAGATAGCTGCAGTACCTTTTTTTTTTTTTTAATTTTCTTACCACTTTCATTTTCAGTTTCTCCTTTATTTTTGACCCATCAAGATTTCCATTCCCATGTTCTCAGCTATATTTTTTAAATAACCTCTTATTAGCATGTATGTGGAAGGGTATTCAAGATGTTTAGTTTACCTAAATGTTGAAAAATAAAATCTGAATTCAATAATTTCTTAAATTCATTTCAAAGTTTCATGAAATAAAATCCTCAGATGCTTCACTTTTTACCTTATGTATGTATGTGTGTGTTGGGAGTGGGGATATCTTAATCATATCTCTCTACATAGCAGAACTGCACAATGAATTGGACACACGGATCCCGAAAAATCAAGCTACTACATCATTGTACAACATGGAAATCTTCGATATCTTTGCTGGTAGAAGAGAACATAATTGTAGGCCTTTCTATCCAACCAAAATTAGCAGTTGCTATTTTCCTACTCTAGAAAAATGCATCTAATAGCAGTTTACTGAAACTCCATCATTGCAAAATGTCACTGGTATAGGGAAAAAATCCCCACTCATATAATCAGAAAAACACTATGTTTAGCTCATTTCTACAGCCTATCAACCTCTAAATTTGAGTTTGTAAGTATCTCTGCAGCAATGAATTATGAAGTTATGAAGAAATGATTCATTATGTGGGCCTCTGATTTGCTCACCGCCACTATTGATTGTAGCCACCATTTGAGAGTGTCACTTTGAAGTAAATTTTTAGACAAATATGATATGTGTGTAATATTCTAATGTGTAAAAACCCTTGAATAGAAAACAAATGTTCACTGGATTCAAAATTAAATGTACAAATATAGAATTGGTGATTTAAGCAGATTTAAGAATAGTTGCTTGTATAATTTTGTTCAAATGAGGTATCAAATCATATTTTTAAAAGATATCTACAGTGCATACTATTATGACAGTTACTGATTTATTGTCTTTCAGTTCCAGATCTATTCTTTCCTGCCTTGTCTAGTGTAATTGGAGCTGCTCCGCCCCTGGGCATTTTTTTTTTTCTTTTTTTATCTGGTACAATGTTTATTATTAGATGGCATTAAAGAAGTTTAGAAGTAGAAGGAGCTTTTTCTTTGTGGTTCTGGTGTGTTTTATTCTGTTGTCCTCTGATGGTTAGTGGTTTTAGGGACACCTGTTGGGACTGTTAAGTTCAGCAAGACTCATCAGTGTCCCAGTGTGCAGCTTGCTGACCAGAGTGGGAAACCCTGCGGTGCATATCTTCCAGCGACCTCACATCACTGCTGAGTATGACTGTGCCATACTTAGCAAATAAAGACATAAGATATCCAGTTAAATTTCAAATTCAGATTAACATATTTTTTTTGCAATGTTTGAGATCTACTAACCCTTTATTCATTATTTATCAGACATTCAAATGTTGCCCCGCATTCTCTATTTTATCTGGCAACCCTACATCAAGTGGGAGTTTTCTGCTTGCCAGCATTCAGACAGCAGGCGTCCTGGTTGGCAGCGCCCTGCTCAGCAGCTGTGGCCTGTGGTACCTCTGCAAATTTCGTTATTCAGTGGGCCACAACCACACCTTCTGTGACGAAGTCTGATTTTCAGCCTGCGTTGGCGTGTGTGGGGGATAGTTCTTCCAAATTTCTTTCCTCCTTGCATACTTAGATGTAGGAGCTGATCCCTACCTTTGTTATTACTGCAATTTTTTAAGGATTGTCTTCTGTTTAGTAGTTAATCACCTTTAATTAGTTCATTTATTAAATTTTCCCTGTGCCAATTACTGTAATAGATCTATTTCCTAACAGGATCCTGACTGATGCAGAATTAGTACTGGAAGAGGCCCTAGGAGATAAACATTTAAAGATGTGATTCAGGGATGTTTGGTCATGCCCATGGGTCTAAACACAGAGCTGATATCCTGACCATCGGGAAAGAGGGTGCTAATAATTCCAGGCATGCAGTGGCATCACGATTAATCAAACTACCACCTATGATCTATTCTGATGAAGTGCCGACTGAAGCACGTGGCTCTGGAGACTAAGTGGCTCTAGCACTTGACTGGTAGGTAATCATGATACAGCATTCTGGTGTGAGAGGAAGCTACTGGGTTCTCTGCAGCACTTGCATAAAATAAATGAGAAGCTGAAGCCCTTTAACACTCAGTTCAAATCATGATCTGAAAATCAGAGTTTTCATGACAGCCCTCATAGAATCTCTTTTTATTTCATTTTATTTCATTTATTTTACTTTATTTTAGCTATAGAGTTGATATTGCTCAAAAATCAAACAATAATTGTGCAGAGTGCTAAATAATATCAACTGATTTCACAAGGTCATCTGGTGATACAGTTTCTTATGTGAGTGTTGCTTTAATTGGGAAACAATGGAACCAGTCTTTGAATTGAACACATTTGTTTGGACACAAATGAAGTGGAAATGTCAAACTCCCAAGTCAGCCTGAGGTTCCCTTGCAAGTAGAAGAAGCTTTTCCCTTTGTGTCAGAGACTAGTCACCCTTCGTTTGAAAACACTGTGATAACCTCACCTTTTGCAGATGTCTTGAAAGAGAATTTGTTTTCTTTTCTTTCAAGACCCATGACAACCATCCCTTGATGCCACTGGACCCCCAACCAGAGTCAAATATCAGAATGTTGCCAGTGGCATGAAGGAGCCACAGTGGCTCTCATCCAGATATTTCCAGGATCTGAATGAACAACAGTTTTCTTGCTGGTACAATGTAAAAGACACAGTGGTAATCCATCCCCAGCAGTTTTCTCTGTCACTTTACTGAGAGGTTTCTTGGTGTGTTTTGCTGGCACCCCATGGGAGAAGCAAGCTGGGAGTCCCATGGTTTTCACCCTCCAGGGAGTTTTGCCAGCGTCTCAGTAGGTGGCTTCCTTAACCTCCATGTTCACGATAGCCAGGGTTGCACACCTTTTCAATCTGCATCATTTGGAGCGCAGCAAGCATACTCTTATCCCAGCTAAAAGGACTGTGCTGTAAATAGGCTTTTAGTAATGTGATGGAGAGGTGTGAGCGAGGAGAGGCATCCAGTAGTCCTGTGATGAGGTCCAGTCTTTCAGTGAGTCTCTGCCGCTGGACGTGGGCTACACAAGAATTTCTCAGGTTTGTTTTTGATTGTTTGTTTTTCCATTTAGGTGGGTCAGGGTGTCAAGAGTGGGCTGGAGTTGGGTATTTCCCTTCTCCCGTATGAAATGTGAAATCTTCGGGCCAGCTGGAGTCAGGTACAGGCATACCTTGTTTTCATGTGGTTGGCTTTATTGCACTTTGCCTATATTGTTTTTTGTCTGTTTGTTTGTTTGTTTGTTTGTTTTAAATAAATTGACGTTTTTGTGACAATGTTGCATTGAACAAGTTTATCAGCATCAGTTTTCCAGCAGCGTTTGCTCATGTGGTGTCCCTGTGACTCATTTTGGTAATTCTTGCAATATTTCAAACTGTTTCAATTTTATCATATTTGTCCTGGTGAACTATGATCAGTGATCTTTGAGAAAGTGTTTGTCAAAGGAAGAATCAACTGATGTGGTGACTTTGGTCTTATTTTCAGAAATTGCCATGGTCACCTTGGCCTTCAGCCACCACCACCTGGAGGAGTCAGCAGCCATCGACACTGAAGCAAGACGTTCCACTAGGAAAAAAGATGATGACTCACTGAAGGCTCAGATGGCCCTTAGCATTTTTAGCAATAAAGTATCTTTTAATTAAGGTACGTACATAATGCTACTACACACTTAATATACTGCAGTATAGTGTAACATCACTTGTATGTGCACCGGCAAAGCAACACATTTGTGTTACTCGAATTACTGCAATATTAGCTTTATTCCGGTGGTCTGAAACAACCACAATATAAGGTATACCTGAATTTCCTTTCCACCAGGTGAATTAGGGCTATCAGGTTAGGTTCTGGTTAACTAGTTTCTCCTGAGAGCAGGCCTTGTTAAGAACAGAGTGCCCTAGAGGATTTTTTGTTGTTTCCTTTCCCTTACCCTGCCAGAAGCAAGAAGGGTTTTTCTCCACTAGTTACTGTGTAAATGAGGTGGAATTCCTCTAGATGAACTTCACAATACTGTGGGGTCCCCCGGACATTTTTTTAAATTTATTTATTTATTTTTTTCTTTTTGAGGGCAGTGTCACTGGCCCTCACATGTGGGACCCGAACTGGGGCCGCTGGCTTCCCAAGCCAGTGCTTAACCGTCACGCCACTCGGCCGCCCCACCCCCCACCCCGCCCCCCGGACATTTTTAACTCTCGAGTTTGTCTACATGGAGCCTCTAGCAATTCATCATTTACCACTCAGGTTTTCCTTCCAGCACCGATTCCAGAAAAGGCTTCCAATCGTAAGTACCGGCTCTGGTAGCCGTGACTTCCTTTATTCATCTGTCTCTCTCTCCTGTCTTGGGACAGCAGTTTCCCTGTGACCTTGGGATCTCTTACAGATCTGAAAGAAGTTGTTGATTTTTCAACCTGTTTAGCTTTTTAGTTATTGTTAGAACAGAGGGGTGATTTCCAACTCTTTATGTCCTAATGCCTATGTTGTTGACCTCGTTTCATCTCATCAGGTAAGCATTGTTTCATCTCACAGAATCACAAGAAGGGTAAGTGCAACAAGATATTTTGAGAGCAAGATAGACCACAGTCACGTAACTTTTACTATAGTATATTGGTATACTTGTCTATGTTATTATTTCTGATTGTTAATCTCTTATTGTGCCTAATGTATAAATTCAACTTTATCATAGGTATGGATGTATGGTAAAAACATAGATATATAGGGTTTGGTACTATTTGTGGTTTCATGCATCCACTGGGGGAGTCTCATACCCCATGAGTAAAGGGGAAATACTGTAATTGTATTCGACTAGATTAAAACACCCTCACTCTCTTGAAAGCAATCTGACAGCCTTGTATTCCATCACAAACTTATGATATGCAGTATCAGTTAGAGAGTATATTAGGTAGCTGCAGTTTTTAAGGCTCTGTAACTACCACAGTAGAAAAGATGTGAATTCAGAATAGCTGTTATGGAGTTAAATTTATAAGGGCATAGAGATAAGTGTCCTCAGACTTCAGACCATTCTTAAGGTAAGCTTGTGCCCCAGCATGCTTTCACAGACATTCACTGGGTATATGATCTTTTTGACATCAAATTAATTAGTTATTTTTCATTTTACATTAGCTAAAGTTGGCTTTTATTGTTTGCAACTAAAACCCTGACTAGTACAGCACAAAATATCAAGGTAAATTACGTAAGTTTTTCAATCATTACTTGAGAAACTTGTGCAAGACCAATGACTTAAATACATCATTGACTTGGCAGGCAATCAAAATATTGATTCATGTGATGAAATAGTTTTTATTACTGGAACTAGCTGGATAAAAACAAAATGAAACAAAAAATCTAAAATCGGGCTACAGAATTTTTTTAACTTAGAGATAGCCATACGTGGAGAGTTTGGTTTTAAAAATGCAATGATCTGACATATCTTGTAATGGGTTGGAGCCAGAAAGAGATAAATAAATTGATCTGTTTACGAATTTATTATAAATTGGATAGCTGGGTATTTGAGTACGTATGTGTGGAGGCTGGTTAGATATTACAGGTGGTTGGTGAGAAGGTTGATGATCGTGGAGACAAAATAAGAGAAGACAGGGAAGAGAGAAGCTGAGCAACACAGAGGCAAGCAGAAGTGTCTATAGTATAAATATTGGCCAGTGAAAACTTCCTGATGGAAGAAAGCCTTGAAAGATTTTGAGAACTAATATGTTGAATATCAAATTATAAGCCTTTTTTAAATTGATGATCTCATAATTATTATTTAATATATTATAAATCATAGTATTATTTAAAAGTTGTTTCTAATACATTTTATAGCTTTAATTACAATATTTAAATTAAATATCTCAATTTATCTTTTTAAGTTTGTTGTAGTAATATTTCAGGTCAGTCCGATACATACAATTTTTAAAATAATTTATTTCTCTTTCCTCAATCCAAAACTCCCAATTGGCTCTCTCTTCAATAGAGGCCATTTTGATTATCCATGTGAACATATTTAATAGGTAATCATTTACTTTCCAAGTGGTTTCTTCAGTGTGCTTCTCAAAGTTTGTCTCACCATTTCCAGATTAAAATAAACATTTAGATATGAAAATAATTTTAATAAATATACACATTCATTAATAATGTATTTATGTTCCAAACTTGGGCAAATTAACATGTTTATACATTTGGACTTGGGAAATTTTGCAATTGCCAAGAAAATGACACCATAAATCCAGAGTAATTAACCCATCTCCATTGAATAGTTTAAATTTGTTTCACAAACAAACAATTCTTTGACAATCAGTACAGGGAATTCAATGGGAGGTTTGCCCAGGAAACAGTGCAAAATACAAAAGTATCTCATATAATAAAGAACAGATTCTCAAAAATAAAATCCTTAAGTATAAAAACACAAAATGATTTTCTATTGTTTGTAAAAGATGAGACATTATATTCAGAAAGTGTAAAAAATATATTTTGATCACATCTGAACATGTGATGTGTATTCTGAAAAAACTATGCTTTTCCAGTGACATTGAAGTTTTTAAAATGAAGTTAATGACCAGTTATACCCAGCAAAATGAGAGAAATTTAGGAAATATTTGATTGATATTATTATGTATATAGATGAGGATTCTTAATGCAAATTTTAAAATACATATGGAAACTAATTTAACAATTGTGTGATTGCCTGACTGTGGATTATAAACCAGTAATATATATATATATATATATATATATATATATATATATATATATGGAAAAAAACAAAAAAAATTGTTAACTTTTCTAAGTGATGAACAACATTGAACAATGGGCAATAATAAGAGAGTGCCCTTATTTATAATAAGTCACCTGGAAAATTTTTTCATCTAGAAATTAATCTAGAAAATGAATACATAGTGGATCAAATCAAGATTGTGCAAAATCAGCTCAAAGACTGATTCAGCATGAAGAAATTTTTTTTTTTTTAAAGATTTTATTGGGGAATTGGGGGAGGGGAACAGCGTTGAGGAATCGGGGAAGGGGAACAGACAAGTTTCTGTCCTTTTGTTCTTCAGTCTAGTTGCGGAGGACGTTGCTTCACTGGCCCATGTTGGTATCGTCATTGCGCTCTTCCCGGATGAGGCAGCTCGGTCGCCGGCCTCTGGGTGTCGCTCACTGCGGCTATTGGCAGCTCACACTGGCTGCTGGCTTCTCACGCTGGCTGCCGGCCACTCACTGTAGCCCATGGCAGCCCACTGCAGCAGGGGCTGCAGCCCACACCATCACCGGGGCTCGCACAGCCCAGCTCCAGGTGGAGCTGTTGTTAACTGTAGAGGGCAGTGTCACTGGCCCTCATGTGGAATCCGAACCAGGGCCGCTGGCATCCCAAAACCAGCTCTTAACCAATGCGCCACTCGGCCGGCCCCAGAAAATTTTACAGTAACTTAATGCACAAGTTAATTTATCTGTTAAAGGTTTAAGCTTCAAGTGGGAGTTCAATTACAAGAGAAAGAAGAAAAGTGAGTCAGAGAGATTAGGGTCAGCAGCACCATTCCAGTCCCTTTTGTTTAAGTCGGTGGTTTTGAACTAGGATGCATCAGTCTTTTCCCAGTAGACATGTCAGGTTCCTACACATATACTATACTGAATCAGAATTCACAATTTGGAAAAAGTCAGATTTGGACATGGGCTTTTGAAACAGCTACCCAAGTAATTTTGATGCCCACTACTTGAAAAATGCACTGACTTAAAATATTTGAATATTTAGGGGATGGGGTTGAGTATGTTGTATATAGATGGATTCATTTAGTTAATTGACTAAATTTGCTAAAAAATTTCCATATCATAATGCTCATTTATAAATTTAAACTAATTAAAAAAATTTAATAATGTTTAATAAGTATCTGCTATAGGAAAAATAAGAACCCATATATGTAAAACACATTCTGAATTTTTCTCTTAGTATTTAACTGTGCACCTTCTCTCTCTTTCTCTCTCTCTCTCTCTCTCTCTCTCTCTCTCTCTCTCTCTCTCTCTCTCTCTCTTTCCAAAGAGAAGAGATACAGAAAGGGATTCAAGGCTTTAAATAACCATGCTCTAACCAATAGAATTGTCTAGGTTTATTTTACAGATGATAAATGTTTTTTAGAAAAGAAAAAAGTATCAATGTTCTTTTTATCCAGAAGAAGAATATTAATAAGTATCATAATGGACTTATGAAATAAGTAATGGGATGAAAAGAAATATAATCCCAGCCTATAAGACTAGGGATTGTGTATTTAAAAATACACTGGGTGTGCTTGTGAACCCAAGTTTTTATCCTCAAACTCAATTTTTCCTCTGAGCTCCAGTTCCATATTCCCTATAGTTTAAGTGACAATCCTCTTTGGATAGGGTTCACACTATGAAAATAGCCAAAAAATTATTTTTCTCAGGAACTTTTTCAGTCTGTCTTTCTCATCTTAATAAATTCTAAAATAAAACTCATTAATAGATGCTACCATGTTTACTCAGCAATTTAAGCCAAAAACTTAGGTTTCAACATTGATTTCTTTCTTAGCCTCTTTTGCCTCAAACCCATAATCAATCAATTAGGAATCTTTATTTACTTTCCTTCAAAATACACATGGAATCTGGCCATTAACTTGCCATCCTAATCTAAAATGCCCTTGTATCTCTCTGAATTGCTGCAGTTGTCCCCAACTTGTCTTCTTCTACTCTTCCACCCTCTTTAGTCAACCTTTCAGACAGTTGTCAGGGTGACTAATAAATCTTAAAATTATTCATGTCACTCCACTTACCTAAACCCTGCAAATGGCCTCCAAAAATATTTAGAAGAAAGCCAAACTCTTTATCATGGCCTGTGGTCTATTTGACCTTTCTTAATCTAGTTTGTGGAGATCTCCAACCTGACCACCCTACATTCTTATTTTCCCTCCTACTGTTTCGTTTTCAGCCAAACTTTGACTGAGGGTCTTCTCTGTCTGGAAAGCTATTCCTTTAGATACTGGTGGGGCTCAGTCTTGCTTATCATTCCTATTTCTATTGTAATGTGAATCCTCAGAGAGGGTTTTGACCACCCTAAGGGAAATAGTCTTCACCAAAATTACTCTCTATCCCTTTATTTTGCTCATTTGACTTTATTACTCTTTTTATTACCATAAATTATATTTCTTTGATTACTTGCTTAAAATTTGTTTCCTTTGTGAGAGTATGAACCACAAATAAGACTTTTCAAAGAATCAAATTTTAATTTTTTAATCAAAATTTTACTTAATTTTCAAATTATTGATGTAAACTAAGAGTTTAGAACAATATATTCATATTAAGCAAACAATCAATATGTATTTTAAATGAATGAATTGAAAATGAAGAATGTTATATAGTGCCTCATTTCCCAAAATAGTAGTCACCACTTTTGCAATGCCTGAATTGCCCAAACCTCTCGAGGCCCTTTGGTCTGTTCTTCATTAATTTGCCTATTGACAATTTCCTTATTAGCAATGAGAGAGCAGATGTTCAAAGTGCTATTTTTTAATATTCATTTTCTCCTATCAAATCCTACCACCACTTACCTGTTCAAACTTAGGTCATACCTGAATTCCTAAACTTTTTCACTGTAACTGATGACAGATAAAATTTTAAGCTTTCAATCTTTTTATTTTACACATATGAATTGAGGGTTTTTCATATATTTATAACTAAATAAAAATCCAACACCTCTTTCCTCACACAGACCATATCAAATTTAGCTGCCACTCAAACTTTCCCTAATCCCTGCCATTGAAGTCTTACCTTTAAATATTGTCATATAGATATTATAGAATATCCAGTTTGTAAACATTCTTATATAGATATGTCAATATAAGTGTATCAGAAATGTTATGTAGTCATCTATGAGGCAGAGAAAGTGGTAGATACAGTAAGAGGGACTGATGAGAGGACATTTGTAAAATGAACAAACATGTTTTTATACTCCACTAGATTGTGAAGAAAACTTTGGGGACATATATAGAAAAGATTGGTCATAAAATGATAATTCCTGAAGTTGAGGATTGTGTGTGTGTGTGTGTGTGTGTGTGTGTGTGTGTGTGTGTGTATGTAATTAACTGTTCTCAGCTCTCTACTGGCTCAAATCACTCACACATGTTAAGCTTTAAAATAGAATGTGCCTTAAAGTTACTAAAGTTTTACTTATATCTGTACAGTTGACTGCATGCTTGTTTTTGCATCTGTGTGTTTTAAATTGGATGGTCCTTAAAACTCACTATTTGTCAGGAGGCATATGCCTCCTATGTGCCAGATTGTTTGTAGAGGAAATGTAAGAAATTTACTTTTTAAATATCTTTAGGTGTTTGCCTGAAGCATTTTAGTTCACTTAAAAGGAGAGTTAATTGGTAATATTCTTTCCAAATGTTTTAACTGTTTGTTAGGCAATGACTACTGTTAAGTTACAAAAGGGGTTTCAAAAATGATTAAGACCTTTAAAGGTAAAATAAAATGATTGTCTTTATATGGCTTATGATGGAAGGAGGGCAAAATTTTTCTTAGTGTGTTGTAATAGGAGGATAAGTAGAGAAGGAGAAAGAGGAAAGTGATATCTGCGATACCTACACCATAACAGAAGGCTTCCTTAACAAAAAAGCACACACACACCTTAGTGGCTAATTTTGCTGTCTCGCAATTCTAAAAGCCGAAGTCTGGAATTAAGGAGTTATAAGTTTCATGCTCCCTCTGAATCCTGTAGGAGCATTTTTCTTGGCCTCTTCTGATAGTTTGCTGGCAATTTTTTATCTTCCTTTGCTTGCAGTTGCATAATTCCAATCTCTGTCTTCGTCCTTACTTGATATTTTCTCCATGTGTCTCCCTTTAGAAGGACACCTGTTATTTTGGGATAAGAGCCTACCCTATCCCAGTATGATCTCATCTTGTATCTGTAAAGACCCCATTTCCAAACAAGGTCACATTCTGAGGTACTGGGAGTAAGAACTTCAGCATACCTTTTCTTGGGGATGGGACACTATTCAACAATCACAGTAACTTTTGAGTGGCATTAACAAAATCATATTAATTACATGGAAACATACGTGACAGTGAGGCAGGATAGATAACCCAGGAAATTGACAACCCCCTTCAGGATACAAGATGAGCTACCTCACTGGTTACAGAAGGAACAGGTGACTGTGTCTGGCACTTCTAGAAGCTGGAGAAGAGCAAGAACCAGTTTCATCCAGCAAAACTAATCCCCTTGACCAAGACCTAACCTTTAGCTGATTAGAATGTCATAACCTCATTTACATTGTGGTTACTACCAAAACCTGCCCCTAGGAGGTAGAAATACACAAGGTCAGGACTTCCTTAGTGTGACTAAGTCTCTAAATTTGCCTATACTTCTCTCTCAAGCATGTACTTTCCTTTCCATAAACTGCTGTGATTCCCTGCATCTGTCTTGCTTTTGAGTTCTTTCTTGTGCCAAGCAAGGACTTTGTCACCTCTGTTCTGGGTTGAGTTCTCTCATGAGCCACCAGTGACAACAGTATACATATAATGAAAGACTTCCTAAAATGAGTAAGAATGTAAATGTGTCTTCAAATACATGAGAATATAGAGAGTTTGAAAAAGTAGACCTTGTATGTGGGAAACTATGAATATACAATTAGACTGGAGAATAAATATTTTGTGAATATCAAAAAAAGAAAAGAGTGAAAAACTGGGTCAGGTTTAATTTAAGAGGTTTGATTTCCACACCAATAAGTTTAGATTCAATTCTCTAGACATGAGGTCAGCACATGCCACATCAGAAGTTGATGTGACTGGTACTGTGTGTTAAAGATCAATGTAATAGAATTTTGTTGGTTAGATTGGAGTAGATTCAGTATAGACACCTTGCGTAAAAGTTGAGCTTAGACTAATGACACCATGGACAGTAGTAGATATGAGAATTAAAAGGATATGCATTTAAAAAACAACAACCCATGTTTACATTCCTTTGTAATAGAGTACACATAAAGAATAAGATTAATTTTTATTCCAGGATCATATTTTTTTTTTCTTTTTTAATGACGAATGACAGAACTCATTCATCCCTCAACATTTGGTCTTTATCTTCTCTCAGAAAACTTTTGCACCAAATTGCATCAGAGCAGTTAATTTGAAATTAGAACATACATTATTAAAATTAACCAAGTTTCATCTTTGTTTATATTGTTATAATTCATTTATAGAAGGTATAGTTTAAAAATATCTATTTGAGTTTTATGAGAAGTAAATTGTATTTCTACTTCCTTTCCTGCACCTAAAAGGTTTTCATCTCAGAAATCAGTATGCCAAAAATAGATTTCAGGAAACATTTTATCAAGTCAAGGGAAGAAAAACAAAACAAAACAAAAAACCTTTTTTAGTCATAGCTAAGAATAAACTTGTGAAAATGAAAACCACATGCCAGACAAACAAAACCTTATAAATGTGTTCATTCATTCAAAAACATTGTATTGATTACCTATGATAATTAAACCACTGCCCAAAGCAAAATGTGGACTACAAAAGCTTTCCAATGTGGTCTCTTCTTTAAAATTACTTTTATTCTATAAATTAATATAGGACTCTTATAAAAGTTAAGTAGATTTTAAGGAGAGCAGTGATGATTGCAATTGATGTGGGGTAAATAACTAAAGTGTGTGTGTGTGTGTGTGTGTGTGTGTGTGTGTGTGTGTGTGTGACACTATGGTGCTAACTCAAAAGCACAATCAATATCCCTTTTGTCTTTTCCATTAGAATCCCTATGCTGTTTAGGTAGCAGAAAGCCATATGCTAGTTGATTTTGATCAATTCAGCGCTAAGCAGTCATGCTAATTCTGTTGCGTCTTCCTAGAGGTTGGTATGTTGTGCATGGTCATGTGACATGATTCTAGCCAATAAGATATAACTGGGCTAGACATAGTTGGGAAAATTGTCTTCATTCTTTAAAAGGAACACAAGGAAGAGGCATGCCTCTTTCATTTGTCTGTTTTTTCAAAGGGGTCATCTTCCTTTTACACTTGGAATAATGGCAGCCATCTTTGAATCATGAGATTCACTAACACTATCAGCATAGTGGACTGGAAAGATGAATCCTGAGAAACAGGATTTTTGATGATTTGAACTAATGAATTTATCAACCCTAGAAGCATCCTACCTGGAGATTTGTAATTATGTGCAATCATATATATTTTATTATTTAAAAACTTCTATTTTTGGGGGGAGGAGTGATATGAAACTGAAGGCACCCTAACTAAAAGAAAATTCAAAGTAGATGGCATTGGGACTAGTGCTTAAATAATTATTATGGTTTCAATAATAGTTTTAAAGAATGATTATACTTAAGGAGCAGGAGATATAGCATGGCAGAAGGGCTGAGATAGGTCCATCTGGGCTTTACATTAGAAATCCTTTAAATGGCAAGATATTTGTTATATGGAGATACCATTCATTTTATTATGATAGTTAATCTCAATTAATGGGAGGAAGTTACTGTCTTTTATTGTTATTTATATGTTTATATTTTATCTAAAATTTTCAAATTCATTTAGATTTAAAGACCAAGCATGACCCTATTAAGTGTTCTTTGCATGGTGAATGATATATGCAAACTATTGTAAAATATGTCTTTACCTTATTCTTTCTGATTTCTTCAAGTACAGCTTAAGGCCCATATTTTGGTACTTTATGAAATGTATCTAAAATTTCACAAATAGGCATCACATTCAGATATATGAAACATAAATTTTATAATGGAAGAGAGTTAAATAAGGAACAATCAAGCAAAATCTAAACTGTCTCTGAGGATAATTTTAATTGTCTCTAAAATAGTAATCATTGTCAGGATAATTGATTTATTCTGTGCTTAAAATAAAAATCTTCATTTATTTGGAATACTAGTATTTTTTATATGTGAATCTCTTTGATGCCTAAAAATTCAATTAAATTGCAGGATTGAAATGAAATATTAGTCTAAACTATTTAAGAAACATGAGAAGCAAACTATATTTTTCTGTCAATACTTCCTAACAAAGCTTCCTCTGTAAACAGCATATATACCTTGCAATAAAAACTATTATGGAGCATGAAAGGGGTTTAGGAATGCTGAGGTGAGACATTCAGAAAAAGCTGATATTCTGGTGACACTGGATCAAAGCTGCTGATTATTTTCAAAGTCTCTCTTGTTTTTAGTAAAGCCATGTGTGCCTGCAAACGATGTATAATATGTGTTATTTCTGGATGAATGCACTTAATTATCTCTAAAAATCATTTCACCAACAGATGTCTCCTCCTCCTTTCCTTGTACTAATCATTCTCTGCAGTGCAAACGTTTTTTTTTTTTTTTTTTCTGAGTCCTTGTGTTCCCTCTCTTCCTGAAGGATTTCTCCTCCAGGGCAATTCTCCTTCTCAAAACCAGAATGGATAGCAGCATAAAATATAACATAAAAGCTTTGAAAATGTTCCCTAGTGCATATTTTAATGTAACTACCAGATTTGTCCAAAGAAAATGAATTTTCATCATTTTTGTAATTTTTGCAATGGCACCATAATTCAAATTTATCAATTTACTATCTCTTATTTATTTACCCATGTAAGTGCAGCCATGCTTTATGGCTTTGGCAATGATTAGAAAGTGAAAAGGACTGTACAGAATTTTATTGTTATTTATTTCCATTCTATATCTCATTTTGTGAAAAATTCCAATTAAGTTGTTTAGATATTAGGATCATACAGGGCTTATTAGGATACATCCATCCCTACCTAGCCCAAGTTCCAAGTCGGTAGGAAAATAAAAATGTATATATATATATATATATATATATATATATATATATATATTTAGAAATGCAAAAAATACCAATTGTGATTATACATATATTAAAATTTTATTAGGCCTTTAGCCAATGTTGTTATCACAGTTAAGATTTCATGATATCTTGTGTCATTAAAAGTGATTATGGGGCCGGCCGAGTGGCGCGGTGGTTAAGCGCTGGCTTGGGAAGCCAGAGGCCCCGGTTCGGTCCCACATATGAGGGTCAGTGACACTGCCCTCAAAAACAAACAAAAAAGTGATTATGGTAGACATATTTGCCTTCTAATTTCTTATTAAACTAATGATTGGATGTGGTGCATTTAAATCAATGCCACTTAGTGTTCCAAAATGGCTAAAAGAAAATAGAGGGATCTTTATGTATGACGACCACACACCTAAGCATGCCAATTTATACAGTTGTTTTAATTAAGGGTGGGGTTTTAAATTTCACTAATTTAAATTTTATCTATTTAGTCCTAACTTCAGTCTTTGTGTTTGATTTGTGCTTAAATAGAAATGTCCACACATTGTTTTAAAAACCTTTGCTTTGCTTTCCTTTTCCTTATCACATGCCAAGAGCCTACAACAAGTGATTCTCATCTTGAAATTAACCCTGGAATTCTGAGTTTCAAAATCTCCTGAGATTATGGTTCTGATACATAACCCTGATGAAGAACCACTAAATTTCATGATTGTAGTAGAGTTCAACCTGGCATGAAAATTTATGGCTAGGGTAGATTTGTATTTCCTCAATGGGATGTTTTTAAAAATTCCATTAGATTTTGGAAAAGATACAGTCTTTTAAAATTTGAGTCCATTCAAAAAAGTACTCCTAAACTACTAGTCTATTTGAGGAATAAAGATTCATTTGGAAACTCTAAAGAGATTAAAATGTATTATACTAAGTCTGATGTGACATACATAGAGAAGAATGTTACCTTGAGAACATAATTTAAAATTCATAAGCCATATCTGACTTCTTTGTATGTACATTTTTAGTGCTTATCTAATTGTTCTTCCAGCTCTAATATTTTGTGATATGTTGTTACTCTATCCAATGTATTCAATAATTATTTTATAGTGTTGCACCTTATTTTCAAAAAGGGTATGAAAAGACATACAAAAAATAACATTTTATTAAATTAAAAATAGGACTTGAGAAAACAGGTTTAAAGCAAAAGACTAACATTGCCAACAGCAAGTCAATACAATTTCTTTTGCTGGGCATCATCATCGCTGCCTCTGGTTTCTCACCAGCCATTATGTATAGAAATGAAATGATAATATCTAGAATAATGATCTTCATAGTGAGTGGGACACTGTCTAGGCACAATTGGTCAGAACTTTCATAATGATACTATAAACATTTGGAAGACACTAATGTTGGAAAAAACAAAACAAACAAACAGAAACAGTTCCTTCACAAAGACAGAGTTTTAGTAGTCCCTGGCATTGAAAGAAGTCAATGTGAGAAGAAACATGGAGAAATGTACTAGACAAGGACAAGAAAACACAAATGCCTTCAGGAGTCAGCCAGGTACTATTAACACAAAGGTTTAAAGCAGCTCCTTTAAGCTTTTGTATCGCATTGAGATAGCCAGCTGTCACAGCCCTGTGCAAATGTGGACAGTACCTTGCCTAAAAGGATGCAATTTTTATAATATATTTTAGAATTTTTTTTTTTAGTATAAATAACATTATATATTTTTCTCTCAAAGTATGTATTTAATTTCTCTCAAATTATGCACAAAAATTATGTGTGTTATTTTATAATATTAGTTCATTTGTCCGGTAGATTTTAATCTGGCTGCTCTAGAGGACACTCTTATATAAACCAATACCCTTCGGTTACCCATCTATTCACATTCAGTAACATGTGCTTATTCTCTTCCTTCTTGGTCATCTAATAGCAACATGTTTTTGTTTTCTTTTCAATGAAGCTGAGATTTCTTATTTAAGTTAATGCATTATACTCTCAAAATGAATAAAAATATAGTGATAAGAGTGTATTAAATATCTATTCTGAAATTTGACATATTTGTATTATAATTATAAAAAATGTATTCCTCAGTGACAACTGCTAATGAAGTAAGTTCATTCTTTAATTATGGCATTTGCATACAAACTAAAAATGTCAATTATAAGAAGAAAAATAAAATGATGTTTATATGATGTTGGGTCTCAAAAAGAAAGCTTTCTAGGTATGTTTTTAACCCAGGGAAATTGAAGATAGAATGTTTGATCAAAGCCATATCATTCTTTATTGGAAAAATAAAGACCCGTGGCATTGTCACCAGAGAAAAGCCTGCAAGTAGTCACTCAGAGCTAATTGCATGTGCTGTGCTTAATAAGGTTGCTGCCTAATGGACTTCATCACAGGGAAGTTTTTATTGCCTGAGAGACCTTGACATTAGAAACATTATTGGAAGGATTTCTGTCTACACATGTATCCAGCTATTTACCCGCCCAAAGTTAACATAAGATTTTTTTCTAAAGGTTGATTGGTTCAGCTATCAGTTTGATTTCCTGTCTCCTGTCACTTTTTTGCAGTAATCACATAAGTAGTTTTTGTTGTGTTTTTTAAGCAACCTGGATTAAGGAAATAGTGTTTCACTTGTACTAAGAGGTGTTTTTCATTAAACAACCTGATCAACATTGCTATTTTCAATTTATATGCTAATAAAGTATACTTTAGAACTTATAAACATGTGCTACCCAGTGGGATTTTATTCCTGGATCCAACATAATCTATGGCCTCAGAGGATGTCTTTGGGTTATAACAGCAAGAGAGGAGTGGTTGACAATTGAAAAGTATGAAGCCATATTCACAGTGAAGTAGAGGATTGGAGCAATAAATGATATATTTAAGAAAAGTTAGAAAGAGATATAGATATAACAAACACCGTATAAAAGTGTTTTGTATTAATCACTCAGAATTCTTGTTTTGAGAATATGTCATATGAAAGGTACAAATGTATGTTTATCTTTTGAAAATCTCTTTCAATCCTTTGCTTATACATATATCATTTATTGTAAAATATGATAGATATTATCTTGGTCATGTTAAGTCTTCCAAAAACAACTACAATTACAGTTTTCTTTTGAGATAGTTCTTGATTATTATCTCTGCTATCGCTAGTGAACCTATAGGATCCTTTAAGTACAGAGGATCATATTTTTTTTTATATGACTGTGTTTCCCAGAAAAGTTTCATTGGCCTGTTATGAGAGAATGATTCAAATGAAACCAATGCAGGCAATCCCTGACTTAACGATGGTTGGAGTTCATTTTTTATTTTTTTTATTTTACAATGGTGTGAAAGTGATACACACATTAATTGTATGAGCTATTCAGCACTTTATTATAAAAAACTCTTTATGATAGAGGATTTTACCCAACTGTAGGCTAACGTAAGTGTTCTGAGCATGATGAAGGTAGGGTAGGCTAAGCTGTGATGTTTGATAGGTTAGGTATATTAAATACAGTTTCAACGTACAATATTTTCAACTTATGATGTGTTTATCAGGATGTAACCTGGTAGTCCAAGAGCATCTGTATGTAAAGAAGTAAGCTTTTTATGAAAAGGCTTAAAATTAAGGATCTCCCCAAATAGGCATAATGTAGTTAACAGACTAAATCAGATCTTTTCTGAGAAATTTAACTGTACAACACAGAAAAACATCAGCATTTGTTTACCGTAATGCCAACAGAGGAGACACACAGAGCCCTTGAGATAGTAAAGGCAATGAGTTAGAAACTATGAGTAAACTAAAGCTGTAAGTCAGCAGAATTCATAAGTAAACAGAAATCAGAAGTTGATGAGAAATCAGAAACGAAAGATATGGTAAAAGTTGAGGTTGCTTGAGTGTGTACATCACAGTAAGGACTGTAGAAACAGAAAGAGCATTGAGAATCCAAAATCAAATTCTCCAAATATCTGATGGAATATTTCTGAGGTAATTCTGGGTTTGGGAGCAGATGAGAGAAAGATGTAGTGTACTATCGAATTCTGTGGTTGGAAGCAACTCTTGAACCTACTCTACATATGGAAGCCTTACTTAGAGAGTCTCCTTTTCAATTTGATGTCTTAGTGGTTTTAGGAATGAAAATGAGAAACCTGTGCTCTCAGATGCAAGTGGAAGACCCATCTGTCAATTCTGGGACCCCTTTTAAAGATGATTATTAGAATTTAAGATTTCTTTTCTGTAAATTATTAAGGACTCTCATCAAATATGCTGCATTCTGTTGCTTTCCAATTCATGCTTAAATAGTTTAGTTAACTAAGGCCCTACATTTCCATCTTGTCGATTAGTTTACCTAATCTGCATATGGAATGAGTGAGTGTGTACACATATTTGTATGAATATATATTTAGATGTGGTATGCTGAGTGTTATAAGCATCAATATTAATGATTTTCTAATTTAGATTGCTTAAATTTTCAAAGCCTTCCTATGGTAGATATCCCCACTATTCAGTGATATCTGATTTTCTTCTTCTTCTGGGAAAACAGGTAAATTGCAGTTACCCATCTCCTTCAAAAAGGATGAAGCCATATGGCTTTCGGTAGCCAAAGGCCTTTGACCTGAAATTACATATATCCGTTCTAGGTGGAACTATTTATCAAACATTAACTCTTTAACTTGTTTTTAACTCTGCTGTATGGACATAGTGTTACATGTTGACATACTGGTAACATATCCAGCATATGAAGAAAGAACAGCTACACTGGATAGTTATAAAGAACAGTAAGTAGCAGGCTGCATAAATAAGAAAGAAACTTTTCTGTTTTCAGCCACTGAAATTTTCAAGTTGTTTCCTATCATAACATAAATATATCCTGACACAGCCATCCAAAAGGAGAATCGTTACAAAATTTTGCAGGTATTAAAGATGGAGATCTTTAACAGGTCAAGGTTATTCCCCAAAAGCTTCCCCACTTCAGGGAAAGTATCTAAAAGTTGTAGACTCATGTTCTCTTAGTCAAATAAAAACTTTTAATGACACATTATTTTATAAGTAATGATAATCACTTCAGAGCAATATGTTAAAAATAATCTCATCTTTTGTGATACTATGATATGGGGGGAGGAGTGGGAGGGGAGAATTGGGGGAGGGGGGTTGTCACTTTGAGGGGTAAAAAGTATAACTATTGCACTTTGTTGTACACCTGAAGCTAATTAAAAATATATATAAATAAATAAATAATAAAAAAATCTCATTTTTAATCAAGTAAAATCTTTTTTTACCTTATATTTATGATTTTATAAATAGAGTGTATACTATTTCTTAAGGAACATTGAAGCATTATTTGGCACATTTAAGTTTAACAAATCAGATATGTAAAAAGTTTCCATGCCTTGGGCCGGCTGAGTGGTGCGGTGGTTAAGCACTGGCTTGGGAAGCCAGCGGCCCCGGTTCGGTCCCACATATGAGGGCCACTGACACTGCCCTCAAAAAAAACAAAAAACACAACAAAAAGGAAGTTTCCATGCCTTATTCTTAAACTTAACCTTTTATTCCACATGAACTCATGTTTGTGTCTGGAAATGTTCAGTAACTAATTCTTGCTTAGTTAAGTTATTACTTAATTAAGTTTTATTTATGTCAGTTAAATTATTTTTTATCTACTTTAGATGGTGGTAAGGTATCTTGTTTTTCTGTCCTTTTATATCTACTTCTGTAATTAAACTGACCAAAATAAAAGAAAAAAAAATGTAACTACTTTACTTCTTTCTGAAATTTGCTTGATTCTGACCAAATCTGATGAAAAAGAAAATGTGGAGCATTGTCCAAACATTGTTCCATTTACTAATAACTGGCTTTTATTGTAGAAGAAAAAAAAAAAAAAAAGTAAGGCTGTAAGCAGCCATGTGACTTGATATCATTTCATTAGCCAAAGCATGTGCTATGGCAACTTGCACTGTTATATTCAGAATAACATTAAATAGTAGTCAAAAAAGTGCATGTCATTGCCCTGATCTTGAATTTATGGAAATGGCACATAGTCTTCCCTGTTTTGTGTGATGTTGGTTCTTGCATAGTATTTTTTTTTTTTTTTAAGGGCAGTGTCATAGGTCCTCATATGTGGGATCCGAACCCAACCACTGTGCCACTTGGCCTGCCCATGATGTTGGTTCTTAGCATGAGAAAATACCAGTGTAACCATGATTTTCCTTAAGTTAGTAGGAATTTGTATTCGGAATGGATATTGATTTTACCACAAGCTTTTTGGATTTAAAAAATCAGATAATTTTTTTTTTCATTTTTATTGCATTAATTATATTAATAAATACCTTTTAATTTACTCATCCTAGTCCTCCTTCAACACGTTATATTTGCTTGATAATTGTTTCTTTTTTTCTATATCTTCTTAGGTATTCTTCCTCCTGTACTGTTTTAGTTGTGTGTGTTTTTTCCCTTTATTTTTTCCCTTCTCCTTTTTTTTTTTTTTTGTTTTGTTTTGTTTTTTTGGGTTTTTTTTTTAGGGCAGTGTAACTAGCCCTCAAATTTGGGACCTGAACAGGGGCCGTTGGCTTCCCAAGCCAGCGCTTAACCACCACACCACTTGACCGGCCCTCCCTTCTCCTTTTATGTGCCATTCTACAAGTTCAATTTGCTAGCATTTTGTTTAGAGTTGTAGTATCAGTGTTTATATAAGTGAAAATAAACACCTTCTGGTATGGACATTGGAAATCCTGTCATGTATTTTTAAAAGATAATTTTATATAGAAAATTGATATAGGGGGAGGGAGGGAAGGAGGGATGGATAGAAGGAGGAAAGGAGGGAGAGAGAGAGAGAGAGAGAGAGAGAGAGAGAGAGAGAGAGAGAGAGAGAGAGAGAGAGAGAGAGAGAGAGAATCCAAAGGTGAAGTAACACAGAGGTAACAACTACGGAATTGGGGAAGGGGCTATAAACCTTAGGCCAGGAGGAACAAATGGAAATACGGGTGTTATCAGAACCTAGAATATAGAAAGAGAATCCCTACACAGAGCTGGCACCTAGCTCCCTGAGGACAGATTGCTCACACCACAGGAGCTGGAGGAGGGCCCCTAAAAAGTTGGAACTCTGAAAAGGGGGCCCTGGTCTTCTGGTGTGGGTACTTCTGAAGGGGCACAATTGAAACTGGTTCTGTGACACTGGAAAATATAAAACAAAAACATGGAATCTGAGGTATCTGTTTCTGCTGAAGTGAAAAACTATTTCTGAGTTGATGCTGACAGGGACAGTGAGCAAAACTCGATTAAGAGTGAAGCATGCTCCTTCTCTTGCCTTCCTGCCAGGTCCCCTTTGACACCATTGATTGCTGAAAACTGATGGGCAGCCAGCTGACAAAGGAGTAATGCAGTTTTCAGATGCCCAGCTCTCACAGATTGGAAGTGTATATATAGAGATGGCTGTGGAGCTGAGAGACAAGAGCTTAATAAATGATCCAGTCAACTGGTTTCTAATCTCTATTTTAAGCATTGTTAGTATTAATGATACACTAGGTTTGTAAAATGAAGAATTTAACTTTACATATTTTCTTTGGTTTGGAACAGTTTACATAACAAAATTTTTCTGCCCATTGAAAGTGTAAATGCAATTTGAATCAACTCTCTGGGATCACCAACATTTTGAAGGTAATTTAGCACAATTTCTTTAATTTCAGCCATGTTTACTGGCATATATATGTTTTCTGCCTTCACCTAGTACTTGGCAGTTTTCTTATACATTCTTGAAAAGCTTTCTGTGGTTGCTCTCACTTGTATTCTTTCTACTTTGGCAAAACATTGCCACATAATATCTAGTGTGATATCGATCTTTGATGTTATGAGATAAAGTGATAATTTAGAATATAGTCATGTTTTACAATGCCATAACATATGTGTGTGTATATGTATTATATATATATATATATATATATATATATATATATATATATATATAGAGAGAGAGAGAGAGAGAGAGAGAGAGAGAGAGAGAGAGACTTAAAAACACATAAACTTACACAAATAATCATTAAAATTTTGAATAATAAAATCTTTATGTAATACTTTTCTTTTTTTCTTTTTTTTTTTTCCTTTTGAGGGCAGTGTTACTGGCCTTCATATGTGGGACCCGAACTTGGGCCGCTGGCTTCCCAAGCCAGCGCTTAACCACCGCACCACTCGGCGGGCCCTACTTTTCATATATATATATGCAATTTATGCTTTACCTGATTGATCACTAAAGTATAGATAACAATTTAAATATGATTTGCCCTATGTGGATCTTTCTAGCAGGGGCTTAAAAACGGGCTAAAGTTGGATGTGCTAAGTTTTGAGGATCAATATTAACCTACTACCTTTGAGATACACAAAGTCTGGTTATATGTTGTTTAATCAGTGCCATTTATCACTGAACTTGAATACAGACTATTATTATTATTATTTTTTATTTATTTATTTTTTTTGAGGGCAGTGTCATTGGCCCTCACATATGGGACCCGAACCGGGGCTACTGGCGTCCTGAGCCAGCGCTTAACCACCGCACCACTCAGCCGGCCCTGAATACAGACTATTATTGAGATAAAAGGAACATAAAGAAAACTTTTGAAAATACTTAGTTTCCTTTCTTTATCTCATAGATCTTTATGCTCTGGGTTCCCTGTGGGACACTTTCTTTCACTGATCAATTGGGCCATCTTGTCTGGATTTCAGACCACTCTGCCTTAGAAGAAATTGATTCTTTTTAGTTTACAGCCTCCTTTTTTAAGTTTTTGAGTTTTTGTCAAATAATTGTTTCTATTTTGCAATCTCCAATATAAAGCCAATGATTGTGGAGTTAAACTTTCTACTGTTTTGGGGGAGATGTATTTGATTCCTCTTGGTTTCAGGCTCATTTTCCGAACATATCAGAAAAAATTTGTTGATTTCTTTGTAGAAGGAAGTATGAAAATGTATTCATGCATTATCATCTTTTCCCAATCCCTTCCTGGTTTATAACAGAAAAGCATTGTTTAGTAGATGTTTTATCATGATAAATAATAACCTAAAATTAAATATCAAATTTATTTAGTCATGTAAAGTATGTTCCTTAGGGAGACAAATATGGAAATATGAAAGGAAGAAACCTTTGTACATTTTATTTTATTAATCTTTACAAAAGCATAAAAACATTTGCTTTTAAGCAGTTAAATGTCAAAAGAGGAAATTTGGTTTTATCAAGAGTGTTCTCAGAAGAAAATTTTGCCCTTGACCCTGTATTTTATAGTCATTTTTTGGATATGAGAGCATTTTCCCTGCTCTACCAATAGGATTACTCTTTTCTTCTGTCTTTACTAGTAGTGTTCCAAAAACATGACTACCTACAAAGCAGATCTCCCAATGCATGTGTCAAAACAATGTGATATACGCCTGAGTGCAACACCTGAAGCAAAGCTCTGGTGCTGTTTCTAAAGCAACACTTAATTAAGTTGTTGTTCATGCAGTAAATGCGACATCAGGCTCTTGGGTCCAGCATTCTGAACCAAGGCACAGCAGCTTCACCGCCTCTGATAACAGGACATGCTTTGAACAGAGCAAACATACACATCCAAAAGGGAAGGCAGACATTTCAGTAGATTACCTGATTAAAAACTAGTTTTACAAGCCCATTTTATGTTAGTAGCAGGGATAGCAAATGGGAAAAGTATTGTGATTGTTGACAAAGATGTCAAATTTAGCAAAGGAATAATATGGAGGAATAATTTATCTTTTAGCTTAAAGTATTAAGGAAAGTTGTTTTAGCATTATAATTAGGATGGGCATAGTTTTATTCCTTACTTTGAAATCAAGCTTAACCCTTTATACTAAGATAAGATAATATCAGCCTATGTACAATTCAAGCATATACACAGGCAATGAAATTCCACTAAAAATGACTATCAGAATGAAATATGTTAGTTTTATAATGGAAAATGTTTCTTGACTGCTGGTTTTTATCATTTTTGCTAGCTTGTCTAAAATTAAAACAACACAAACTTCAGGTCCTGGGCCGGCCGAGTGGCGCGGTGGTTAAGCGCTGGCTTTGGACGCCAGCGGCCCCGGTTCGAATCCCACATATGAGGGGCACTGTCCTCAAAAAAAAAAAAAAAAGATTTTCAATTATACAAACTTCAGGTCCATGATGTTAAATATATGAGAAAAATGTTGCCTGAGTAATAAATGTCTTATCTTTCAATTTAAAAAAAATCAATTTAGTATCAAGTTGAAATTCAAAACACTGTTTTAATAATCTACCTTGAATCATACTAATCATTCAATAATTGTACATTTTGATTAGACACATGAATTACATTGTGGAGGTAACATTTGCTCAAAACAATTATTCTGATGAAATAACATCATAGTTATCTCTAAGCCCATAGTAAATGAGTAACTGTTTATGTACATAAATTCTCATTTTAACTTGATAATATATTTCTTTCCCTAAATTACAGAAAAGTATTCCAGATGTTAAGTTAATGATACAGCAAACATGCCCAGTAACGACAATATTATAGAAACACAAAATTGTCTAATGTACCTCCACAAAAGAATAGAGATGGGATTTAGCAGGGTCAGAGAAGAGCTAAGAAGAATGTAAGACATAGATTTAATAAAAGCCATGAATAACATAAAAGGACTCGTATAGGAAATAGTTGGGAGGTCAACATAAATCACTGTAACAGTTTGTCATAGATATACGATTTAGCTCTCCCAAACTCCAATCCAGCTTCATTCAATTTGGAGATCCTATTAGAAAGCTGAAAACAACCTCTCCCACACTCACAGACAGCGCCTAGATGCAAGTAAGGTATCCTAATAGCTGCACTCACATAAGGGTTGGAAGGCAGAAGTGAGGCCGGTACTGTCTCCTGCAGCTGTTTTCTCTTGCAATCAATATTATCAGACATGAGAAAGTGTGGTGACCAGACTCAGCATTCCAATATCTAGTCGGCAGCTTCCTGTCTATTGAGAAACATTGTTGGTCAGTCGCTGTAACTGTAGTCTCAAGGGGAAAAAAAAAGTAAGGAAGGATGCTGAAAAGAAGAAAAGGGGGGGGAGAAGATTAAGTTTATTATTGGTAATTGATCACCTACAATACATTGGTAACGGTCCTTGTCACTAGCACATTTTTGAATTGCCTGGATGACAAATATAAACTTGGAAACAAAAGGAATAATAAATCTACTGGTATTTTGTTTACCCCATTTAAAAGTTCAGGTCAGATAATAGCAGAAGCATATTGTGTGCAAGAGGCACACACACAAACGTAGACATAATCAGAGCTAGTATAACAATGTTAGAAGCACACAAACTTGGAAAACAAGTCCCATCGTCATGTATAATTTTAAAATTAAATTATAATTTACCTTAATTGTTAATAATCCAAAAGCATGCCGACTTTCCATAACAACAGCTCTCATACTTTTATGAAGGGTGAAATATTAAAAACCATGCCCATTTTGAGGTTACTGCTTGTTAATTCCCTAAGGAAATGCTGATAGGCTGACTAGTTTTCTAGCACTGCTCTTGAACCTTCCACTCCTCTCCATCTCACTGCAGTCCTGCTCTCTCCCACTTCTTCATCTTGATGTCAAGCACACTTGGAATCCATTTTTCCAGAGGTAAACCACTCTCTCTACTGAGCCCATCTGAGTGGCCTCTTTTTGGTTCTCCCTGTTCTCCTTGTTTCTAGTTTCATTCAAGGAATAGTGCGAGACCCTGTACTTAAGACTGCATTTACCTGTCCACATGGCCAGTTCCATTCCTTAGGAAAGCTCCTTCCCTTTGATTATGGAACTGGAATCTCTAACATTTCTTCAGGGTAATCAAAAATGCTACTTCTCCCCAGCAGTCTTTTATATTCATTCTCTTCATGGATTTTCCAGGGCCACACTCTGAATAGACACCTTTGAAAACCATCCCTGCTATTAGGCACCAACCACTGGAAACCATTATTTACCGAGCTAAGTAGGAATGGCACAGTCATAGTCCCTTCTCTGTATCCTAGCATGAAATCTTCAGCTTCTCCTCTGCAAAAGCCTTTGTCTACATTTGTCCTTTCCAGCCTTACATACAACTCCATCTTCTTCTGTTCTAATAGGTGGATATGTGTATATATATGTTCTAAAACAACAACAAAATGATATAATAATGTAAATAACCAAGCTATGAAATAATTTATAACATCCAAAGTTCTTTCCACATTTTATTTTATACATCATTTAATTTAGGAAAAGTAGCTTACATATAGAAAGTAAGCTTTATAAGATTAATGTTCTGTTTTTGCAATTCCTATACCCCCAGATCTCAATATAATCTTTCATATAAAATGACACACATTTAGTAGTTTTTATGTGAATAAACCAAAAGAAACTAATGAATTTGACTTCACTCAAAGACAATTTTTATTGATAGTATATGTTGAATATAATTTACATTTTATTTATACTTGAACATTACTGTTTATAGACACATATTCAGATTTTCTACAGGAAATGTGAAATTTTTATTTAATGACAAAAGATACGTTGCACACTCAACTAATTGCTACCATTGAGCACTTTATTCTTAGTGCAAACAAAAATACAGGAAAAAAATGAATTATCTAAATGTCTGTTAAAAATAATCTGGCCAGAATCAAGGAAATAGGAACACATCTAATAAAACAAGGTAATAAACTTATTGTGACATATCTATTACCTGTAGATTAGCTTTTCTCTTCCTTCTAAAGCCCAACATATTTGTCATCAGCCTACCTTAAAGTTCAGTTAGTAAACCATTCTCAATGTACATAGGACATGTAAACTAATTTGAGTTTTTGCTTAAGTAACACACAGTCATTAATAATGTGGCTCTGTTACCAAAAAAATACATCCCCAAACTGGACTCAAATGCCTTCTGGATTATACATAGTTTTAGATAATTCATGCTGCTGCTCTCTGATTGTTGAGAATTATTTGTAAATACATTCGAAAAGTGTGCTAATTACTTAAAATAAAAATAGATCTTTTTCTATAATTGTAAGCATCATTTTGATGTTTATAGTCTGGATATTTATGATATAACATCTGTCTAAGATTTCATGGGTTATTTAAATCAACTATCGTAGATTGGATAAATTTGTAGAAAAAATTATTAAGCTAGAATAACAAAAATAAGAATGTTTAAAAACAAACAGTGTCTCTATATCTGCTATTGTACCTTAAAAAATGACATTGCATAAATACAGATATATTTGTGACTTTTCCTCAAACACAATCCACTGAGAAATCCTTTGACCTCTGAGAATAATGTAACATAATATTTGAATCCTTTCTTACCAACAAAGCTGCATTCACCTAATATTTGCTCACCTTGTTGGAACAAATAGTCAACCTGCTATCTGATATCTGATATACATACACTGTTAATTTGGAAAAAAAGAACTGACTCAAAATTTCTTAGAGTCCCTATATTCTTCAAATAGCTAACTTTGTTCCACAAAGAGCACAGTGGGAATTTAGAAAAGTTTTCCAGAAAATTATTAAGTATTTGTATACATAAAATAAATCAATTTCTGTGTGATTTATCATCATACGAAAGGTAAATATGTAAACGATATCAGTCACTGTTGGGAATCATCACGGCTGTCTCACAGAGTGATTGACTTGTTATCGCATTCATTTACTGACTCCAGAAGAATTCATCAAGTCTACTGCATACCCAGGAATATGCTAGAAACTACCTGCTTATAAACAGATTAATTTAGTACTTTATAGTAAGTTTTACCATGGAGTTTGGCACAGGGTATCATGGGAACAAATGTAAAGAGCTTTCTACTTGGCAAACATATAAGTGGAATTCTTGGTGATTAGTAAAGTTAATCCCGTTCTCTTAATTCTCTCAGTCTTCTGATATATTCTCAGACCTCTCCAAAGTATTTTTCCTGAACATGAAACTCATGTTACTTTTAAACTTAAAATTGTTCCTACTGGTTTCCTGACAAATTCCAAACATGTTTTATGGTCCATAAGAGTCTTTGTGCTTTTCATTTGCCCACCATTATGGGTTTATATCTAAATAGATCTATTTTTAATATTCCATACGTTACAACCAAAAACATGAATTGCATTTTTCCAAATTCATCATTTGATTAGTCTTCTGGTTGGAATGTTTTTATCTAACTTGTTTAATCTTACTCATATCTTTAAACTAACATCAGGTTTTCCCAAATGAGGAAAACTTTCCCAGATCAATCAGCGTGCTTAGATGGCCCTGTATGGGGCTCCCATATTCTCAGGCACTTCCCTTTGAATACTTTTATCATATTGTGACATAAAAGCCTCTCTGCCAAAATGGCCTTGGAAATATTTGAAGACAAGGACAGGTTCATTTATTTCTATATTTCCAGGTTAGCATACTATCTGGCACATAGTAGTAGGACGTCTATGAAAATCTAAATGAATTAAATAATAATTGATGGTGGAGCAGCACCGAGTTGTCTTTTTCCATCACACTAATTCATTCCAGAGAGACAAGAATGGAAATTTATAAGTTTTGGAGATAAGTATGGCAATGCCTCTCCATTTCCTAAGTGATAGCTCTGCTTCTGGCCTTTTCCCCATTAAATTTATCCTCAAACAGTGTTAGGAGATCCTCTTCTGGGCTCTTGGATTAGCCTGATCTTAAATGGGCTGGACTTGAATTATGACATATATGTTTACTGTGCTCACATTTCTCATGTAGATTTTTGCATATTCAACATTTAGTACAGTGCTTGGGACATATTTCCTCAGTAATGTTTTCCATTCATCTATTTATTTATTTAGCAGGAATATATGCAGGAGCTTCTATTGAGTGAGGAAGATAAACAATCAGCAATACAGTGTTTGCAGTATTACAAACTGAGATAAGCCATAGATGTTCATAAAGAACAGGTACCTGACCAAAAAGCTAGGGCACCAGGTAAGGTTTCCCTGAGTATTTCAGTGGGAGAAAAATATCAATGTAGAATTGGAGTTAACTAGGTGAAGTTGTGCAGAGGGGAGAGCATTCAAACAGAAGAACAGGAGTATGCAAAATCAAAACTGGTGAGGGGCATGATGTAATCAAGGAATAAAAAGAATGATAGTATATTTGAATCTTAAAGAGCAAGCTGGCATGTGGTGTGATATTAAAAGAAGGTGGTAGAAAGGTAGGGGTCAGACTACTAAGGCCTGTTGGCCACAGCAAAGATTTGAGTTTTTCTAGAAGCAATTAATAAATAGGCCTTAAGCAAGAGATGACATCATACTATTTCATTTAAAAACCAAATACAGTGTGAATAACAGAATATAATGAGGCAAGAATAAATATGGGGAGCCTAGGAGTCCAAACAAGAGATGAACTAGCCAAACCAGGATGGAAGTAATGCATACGGAGACAATGAAATGGATATTAGGAAGTAAAAGTAAAATCAATAAGATTTAATGAAAGATGGGATGTTTCAGGTGAAGGAGAAAGCTTTGAGTCAATAGGATGGATTCTACAACATTTTTGAGTAAGTCTAGAAAAAGAATGAAGAAACAAATGATAAGGGAAAATATAGTGAGAGTGATAATAATGTTGAACTATTTTGAGTAGAAATTTGAAGTTGAAAAATAAAGTTAAGTATAATTTTAAAAAGGTTTATGAAAGGAAGTTCATAGTAAGGCTTGAAAGAAGAAATGAAGTATAATAATTTTCAGAGGTTACCACAAAAAGCAAAGCCCTGTTAAAGATTTTGAGGTTTTAACTGTGCAATGTGATGACCAAACATTAAAATTGTAAAAGGAAAGTGGAGTGATATAAAGTTAAAAGTTAGTTGATTAGAAAGGACAAAATTGAGGATAATGGCAACTAAATTGAGGAGTTCAGTAACCCACTGACATTGTTATTTTAGGAACTATAAATGATTCAGCATGAAGAGAGGAAGCAATTGAGCCAGGTGTTGAAGTCATCGGAGAAAATGGAGGAATTGCATTGATCATTTAGGAAAGATGCAAAGTGATATGGCATGACTTCAAATAAAAGGTGATGACTAAGGTGAAAGTGGGAGAACTAATGTTTCACTGTCAGGTGGCAGCAGATCAATAATCTGTCATTTGTACTGTAGCATATGGGCCGAGTTGATACAACTCCACCATCAGTTGAGTCCAAGAGGACTTCGACTGGCCCAGCTGCATTTCATACTATGTTCAAAAGCATCACTGTGACCAGAGACGTTGTCTTTGCTGGGTGAGACCTCACTCATGTGTCCACAATTTTGCTAGGGGTGAAGAAGGTGTGATTCCTCTAAAACTACATAATACAAGGTTCACTACTGAAAACAAGAGTTCTACTTTCAGAGGAAGGGCATTTGCAAACCCTCAAAAACAACATTTATACATAAAGTTATTTCAAAGTCAACATTTCTACACTGAACTCATCTTTCTCAAAAAATCAATTTCTTAGGGCCGGCCGAGTGGTGCGGTGGTTAAGCGCTGGCTTGGGAAGCCAGCGGCCCAGGTTCGGTCCCACATATGAGGGCCAATGACACTGCCCTCAAAAAAAAAAAAAAAATCAATTTCTTCTTCTCTGCACTATTTATTAATCAGTGACCCTTCATTCTTTTTTTTTTCTTTTTCTGTTGCCTATGCAGCTCATCTGAAAAATCATCCATGACTCTTTCAAACAGGAAAATTCATTTATATTTAGTTAGAAAATATTTCAAAGGATAATATTTACATGTATTTAAGGCTTATGACATAAACAAAGAAGATATTTGAAGAATTTGAATACCACCACGATATTAAGGGTTTTCTGACATTTATGGGCCAGTGAATCCCAGTAATATTTATTACTATTAATGTTCTTTTGTCGTTGTTGTTGTTTGTTTGTTTTTGAGGGCAGTGTCATTGACCCTTATATGTGGGACCGAACCGGGGCCGCTGGCTTCCCAAGCCAGCGCTTCATCGCACCAATCGGCTGGCCCAGTATGAATGTTCTTTAATCAAGACATTTTCATAATCAAGACATAGTGGTTAAAATGATAGGATATGAAGTCAACAAACTTGAGTCTAGATCCCAGTGTATTCTGTTTGAGATTGGACATTTCTTTTTAATTAAATTTTATTGGGGGAACAATTGTTAGTAAAGTTACATAGGCTTCAGATATATAATTCTGTAATATCATCTATGTGTCATGTACTTTGTTCACCACCCAAAGATTGGACATTTCTTCATTAATAAAATGGAGACAATTATAAAACCTTATTCAGAGATACAGTATAAAAATCAAATTACATAATGCATATAATTTGCTCTATATGGTGTCTGGTTCATGGTAAACGTTCAATAATATTAAGTATTATTTTATTATTAGAACTTCACTCTGCTTTGGAATTTGCTCTTTTCTCTTTGTTATAGCTTTAAATTAAGAAATATGAACCTCTGGGCCAGCCGAGTGGCCCGTTGGTTAAGCGCTGGCCTGGGAATCCAGCGGCCCCAGTTCGGTCCCACATATGAGGGCCAGTGACACTGCCCTCAAAAAAAAAAAAAGAAATATGAACCTCAATTTTTGTGGGGATTCAAATGTCTCTGCCTATCTATTCTTCTTTTCTGCCTCTCCCCCCTGTTTAATCTTAATAGTAGGGCTAATTAAGTGCTCTGGGACAGTGTAGTAACTAGTCAAATCCAATTTAAATTGTTTAATCAATAAAGCAAATATGCCTTCTGCAAACTATATTGGTTTTGCTTTTTCTCTCCATTTAAGAAAAGTCTATGCATGTACTTTATTAGAGTTTAAAAAGATAGCCTAGGTAAAAATATCCATTGTAATTGGTTACTCCTTTCTTGTGGGATAGACCTAAGAACAAATAAAAAGTTCATTATTCTTCTGAGAGTAAATTAAACAAATGTATGATACAAAGTCAACCTACCTTCAAATTATCATGGTTTCATGCCATGAGAATTGATTTAGAAAATATAAATAAATCACATTATACAAATGTGTAAGAGTGAGGAATCTTCTTTCTCCTTACCTTGTATTTCTTTGTTTTGGGACAGTAATTAGTATAACACAAGCTTGGTCCTCTTAGTGTCTTCCCTTAATCCTCTCCAGGGCAAGATGACTAAATCATCTGATTGATAATATTTTAAAGCAGAAACTGGGCAAATATAGTTAATCAATCTTCCTTCTCTTAGAGATCTGCCTCCTTCCAGAGAAAAGGCATTCTACTCTATACTGTTCCCTTCCATAAACTTAGCTCAGGGTTTCTCAACTGTAACACCACTGACATTTTGGATCAGGTCATTTTTTAGAGTGGGGGATGTCTAATGCATTGTATGATGCCTATCAGCACCCCTGTCTTATACCCACTAGATGCCAGGAGCACTCCTTCACTTGTGACAATCAAAACTTTCTCTAGATATTGCCTAATGTACATTGAGAGGGCCATTATCTCTACTGAGGAACCACTGCTTTGAGGCTTGCTTTCACAGGAAGTGCTGCCTGAGACTGAATAGATGAATCAGACTAATTCTAAATAATCTGAGCCACATTTTATGATAACTCTATCAATGACAAAATTGGCACTTCAATTTCCATCTATGTAGTATCTTAGTCCTTCTTGAACAGTCTAAAATCTGGAGGGAGTGTTGGTTCGGGGCCTTCTACAATTTTAATTATGGAGAACAAAATTAAATTTTGCTGCTTGTTTACTTAAAAAATTAACTATAAATGCAATATATGCCCATTAAATGGAGGCAAGAGGCAAGATATTTTAAAATGTTGAAATAAAACCTTTACATCACTGTCAATATTTGTCAATGGCCGCATTTTTGCTTATTAAGCAGACTATTATTTCTTTAAATGTGAAATAAAAATGGAAAGTTTTTGAAAGAGAGCAGAATATGGTAGGAGAAAGGGAAATATTTTCCCAGTCTCTTTGCCTGGAAACAATTTCTCACACTGTTGAGATTAATAAATGAGTGTAGACTCTGACACCAGACAGGCTTGAGTCATTTATTAGCTCTGTAACTATATGTAATATAAATATTATCTCTGATTTTTTTTTCTCGCCTCCAAAACACGCTACTATCAGTATCTCTGGCATATATATATATATATAAATATATATATATATATATATATATATATATATATATATATAATTACATTAGATAGTGTGTGTCAAGTATTTATCACAATATCTGGCATATAGGAAGCACTTACAAAATTACAGCCATTATTCTAATTCACACTCAAAATTATGACAGCAGGATAAGTATCTATTCATGATGTGCTCAGGGTAGAATGCAGAGAGATCATTGAAATTCTGGAATTAGCAGAGATAAGAGAGACTATTTAGGACATCAAACCACAGTGTGTAACCTGGTCGCTCAGCGAGCTTAGAAGGATGATGCAATAAAAGAGACCCTGGGATTGTAGCTTCAGTGCTTAGCACAGCACAGTGAAAACCAAGAGTGGCAGAGGAACATTTCCAATCAATTACAGAAAAAAGTCACAGAAAACCTTAACCTCATTAGTTAGTTTATTTGAGAAGAAAAAGTCTTGGTTGTTAGAAAGTAAGTTTTATATTTAAGTGGATGCCAAAGGTGTCAGAGCCCTGCAGGCAGCCCACTTCTGAAGGCCTTTTTATTTCATCAGAATATAACTGAAAAGGACCAGAGAATAGAATGACACAAAACAGACAACCCGTGGCAGTACTGAAATATTTCCTCTAGCCACAAATGATTTTGAGGCCTAGTAATTTGGAAATGGTTGTTAAATAAAAATCATAATTGTTGTGCATATTGAAATTATCAGCCTATAGAATATATAGTTTAATTTTCTAGTTTTCCACTGTTTGGGTGGTTCTCAACTAATTTTTAAAAGTAACCTGTTCAAGTGCTGTTAAAATGGAAGCAGATGGAACCCAAGTGGACACAACCTCTCAATTGTGTCTGATAGCTGTAATGATTCTAGTTGCACTAGTGCCTGAGCAGGGATTGTTACCAGTTACCCCATTCTTGTAGTAGCCGCTTAGAGAGACATTTTTCACATTGTGCTAAGTGGGACCCATGACCCTACCTACTCAGCTGATAAGACATTGAAACAAAGTTAGAAAAAAAGCAAGGACTCAGGTGGGTGATATGAAATAGATCATCGTATTCTGCTATCTTCTTTTAGGCTGCGTAGATTTTTACTTGGTCCAACTAACTCATTTGGAAAGTCTTATTGTGAAGAGGGGAAAGAGTTGTCATCGAGAAAAAGAAAAAGAAAAGGAAATCACAAAACTTAAGAAATTTCCTATAGATTCTACTTTTTGGAGAGTTTTTCAAGAGGAAAGAAAGTGATGTCCTTGATTGTCTAATTTTCAACTTTCCCAATTGTCCCTTTATTTAAAATTGGTTACCATGCAATTCCACACTCAGGCACAAAGATTAGGCTGTTACAACTTCTTTATGAATAGAAGGAGCTCTGCACTCTGTGAAAAGGCATGTGATTACCCTTCTCTTTTATCTTAAGACTCCTCTCACAATTTGAAGAATTCCCGGTACTATAGTTCAAGTTTAACGTAGTCATTTTTCCACCTTCATTTCACATGGGAAGAATGTTAAATAGAAATCTAGCAAGAAGCTCAAATTTAGTCTTAGGAAATATTTTTTACTTTCAACAAAATCCTTAAAAATGCAATGTGATGTGTGAGTAAAATGAAGATCTTGTTTTGCGTGTATATCAATTTTATCAGTTTGTATAAATTCATAGTTTTGAGGAAAACCATCATGTAAAACAGACATTTCACTTTTAGAATGTCCCTGTTATGACATGTAACTATTCAAGTATAAACTCATTTATTAAAATACTCCCCTGGGGAAGTCGTGAACTACATTTTTCAATACTCTAAAATAAATAGTCTTTGTCATATTGCTCTGACCTTTGAGAGTAGAGTTTCTCAAAGAACTTTGAAAAAGCAAAAGTTCTATGCCATTATTGTAATATTATTTACACACCTGGTAAAAAAAAATGGAGAAATTAAGCCAATACTCAAACTCAAAGCATGGCTTATCTTTTTGACCTTTGAAGGGTTGATATCTTGAGTTAATTGTTTTGTGTCTAAATCAGTATTTCTTAGACTTTTTCCTATATGAAGCACACTATATTTTAAGACATAGCTGAGCATGGCCTCTTTGATTAAAGAAAGATGAGGAGTTCTGGAAGGCTGGAACCTGGAAACTTTCCTCATTGTAACATGCTTTTGTTGTTCTCTGTGAGTTTGTTGGTTTTTTTTGTTTGTTTTTTTTTTTGAGGGCAGCGTCACTGGCCCTCACATGTGGGACCTGAACCGGGGCCGCTGGCTTCCTAAGCCAGCGCTTAACCACCACGCCACTCAGCCGGCCCTGTTTTCTGTGAGTTTGAACAGGCAGCTTCCTTTAGCTAGAATATTCACTACCCAATTCTATACCACTTTTTCTTCAACACTCAATTCAAGCACCACTCCTCCTTTGTGAAACCTCTGAATTCCAGAGCCAGATTATGAGTGTTTCCATAGTACTTTGTGAAAATACAGTTTCAATTTCTCTGGTTTAAAATACTATCTGTCTGACTAAATTATCAGCTAGGTCTTATGCATCGTTGTGCCTGTTGGGTTTCTCCCTCTATTATTCACCCAATAAAAAAGGTTGCTAAATAAACGCTGAATGAAATGTTTATCCATCTAAGATAGTGAAGTTGACAGGGAATACGACTCAGCTACTGATTCTGAAAGATGTTTTTCCTGTTCTTCTGAAAGATAGGACATGATTCCCCCCACACAACCCCCCCAAAAAAAATCTTGATTCATGATACTAACATTTATTCAGTTATCTATCCCTAAACCTAGAAATCATCCTATGAAAGCTTCTCTGAATTTATCTCTTGTGTCCAATCAGTTATGATTTGGATAATTCTAATCTGACACTAATTCTACATCCTTCTTAACACAACAATGCCATAGTTCAGGATCTACCTCGCAGTTTCACCAAGAATCTGTTACTGATTTTACATATAGATTTCCAATACACTAAACAAACAAGCAAATGAATATTGCATGTTTGGTTTAAATTGTAATGCTTATCTCAATTTTATCTGCTTATAATTCCATCTTATCTTTTACTTAATTAGAAAGTTCTTGCTAAATACTTATTCTGTATCCTGTGCTATGCTGAAGGATATAGGACATATAAAACCAAGTTTGTATCACCAAATACCTATCCTTAAAGTTCTTATATCTATGTAGAAAGAAAAAAGCAAATACAAGTGAAGGACAACTGGGACATGATAGGAACTTTATATATATTTGTGGAATGATTGAGTAAAGTTTATTTTTGTAAGATGAAGGTTATAAGCAAAATGTTAATGTAGAAGCAAAGGAAATCAATGAATATTGGAGTACAGGAGGGAGATGCCAGGAAGAAGATGGCTAGAAGTCAAAGAGTTAGGGTAATTTGGGGAAGTAGAAATAGTCTAGAAGACAAAAACAGTAGCCTCATGCCGGGGGCCAACAGCATGCCGGTGTCTGACAAGGCCACATTGAAATAAAGATCCACGCTCAGCACTGGATGTCTGTGGTGCTGCCCTATGGTTGGTCATGTAATATCTCCTGTCTCTATGAACCCATGTGCCTTTCCTCCTATAGGAGACAATATACTCACTGCATTTGTGTCAAGTTCCTGGGGTACCCTGATGATAGCTGGCTGTTTAAGTCAACGACGGGGCAAGATTTCCTAAAGAAAAGGAAACTCCCTAAAACAGGCTACAGCCCGAGGGGACCCCTGAGCTGAGATATTGGGGACTCAAGCCCCTTGGCCTATGCAGCTGTGAAAGGTTTCCTTGGAGATCAGGAGACCAAGGTCTCTCGGCCATGAGAGTTCTGATAGGAGACAACTTACTGACCGTGAGGTATTTTAATTAACAACCTTGTTTTAACTCTTTTCTTTGTACATTGCTGTAGCAACAAAAACTGAAGCTCTGACTGAGAAACAGATGTTCCCCTCTATTGCAATAATATGCAGCTCTTCGTAGGATAGAAAAAGTTTGAGACTCCTTTTGCTACTAAGATCAAGTATATGCCCGGTAAGGAAGTCATGGTAACCGGTGTACCCTGGAAAGATACAATTACAAAAAGGTAAAAGCTCTGAGAAAGAGAAAAACATCCTGATCATGTGAAACTTAACTTGCAACATAACTTGCAATTGAGGTAATGGTCAGAAGCCCCTATAAAAGGGGCCAGGCTTTAATAATAAAGTGGGTGTATGACTCTCCTGTGAACCTCTTTCCAGTGTCTCCCTCCATCCTTCTTTCCCCTCGCAGACGCTGTCTGACCCGAGAGAATCCCTGGTCTTCACGGGGGCTGGCTCCCCGCAGCCTCAGATGTCAGGACCTTTTAAAATGAGACATAAACACAGGGGCAGAGTCTAGAATTTTCACAGAAACTATCTATAAATGAACCTTTTGTATAAAAATGGTTATAGTATTTTCCAAGTTCATATATTTTGCATTCTTCATCATGCCCCTGGATTTATCTAAGGTCTTGGTTCCCACATGCTTATTCAGATTGAGTGCTTCTTACCCTGATTTCTCTGTACCTGATCCCACCAGTTTCTCACTCATTATTGTCTTTATGGATTAGATTTTTGCATGCATTATATGCCATCACTTAGTGTGCCATATGTGTGCTCTGAATAAATTTTCTTTTTTGTAATTAAAGTTTATTGGGGGTGACAATGGTTAGTAAAGTTACATAGGTTTCAAGTGTACAATTCTGTAATACATCATCTATATATCCCATTGTGTGTTCACCACCCAGAGTCAGCTCTCCTTCCATCACAATATATTTGATCCCTTTTACCCTCATCTACCACCCCCCTCTCTGAATACATTTTCTCATTTTAATAAGGAAGGTTTGTATGCTAGAATATGGGCTACAAGCTGGTGTGGCTCAATTTGAAAAGCACAAACCTTAAACCATTCAACAAGAAATATTTCCACCTTAAAAACAAAACAACAGACCTTTTACTGGCTAGGACAGAAAATGGCATCTGTTAGGCTCACCTGGCAGAATTGTTGCTTTTGGTCCACTAGGGAGCTGATGAAAAGGAAAGTGCAAAACACACACAGAGAACACGGGCCTGCATAGAGAGATGTCAGTAATTAGGGGAATTTGCTTGTGTGCTACAGATGGCAGACGCCAAACCATATAATGTGGATGAATCTGTATTGTGTACTTGGTTTCTTTGGAGAAAAAACTATCACTGTTTTCAATTGCTGAGCATGGCTGTGGCTCTAAGCTTATTTAGTGGAAATGGTCTGTGTTTAGTTATCAGCAAGAATAGATGTTTGCATTCAAGAGTACAACAGGTTTCTCTTTTAAAGTGTAGAACTGAACTGCCCTTGGCAACACATTTCTAGAAGGTGTTCATTTACAGCAAAGGGGAGGGGGGAAGACCCATGATTACTTTGATGATACATTCACTTAATACTCATGGGTGGACATAAGTGGGAAAATTGCCCAATTTTAGTTTTCTATTAAAAACTGAATCTGCTGGATATGCTGATTTACAACAGCTAGGTTCAATCCTCTGAAATAGTTACGAGTGAGCAGAAGGGTGAAAAACCTTCAGTGAAAAGTGACTGAACCTCCCAAACACTGAATGAAAGCGGAGAAAATGTCACCATTATCATTCCATTTCCTGATCTATTTTTCAAGTTGAAGCTAGGTGAGGATTTTATGCTACTCTAGATCTATGCTCTATCTTGTGTCTCCATCATTCCTCCCATTTTATATTAAAGCTATTGAAGGAGAATTGGCTGTAGCAGAATCTTGGCCAATAGCTTTTTTCTATTAATAAAATTAAACTGATGTTTGCTGTCTTGCTTTAGTGTATGTTGTTTGTATACTTGGAGAATAGACAAAAAGTCTTGGAATGTTGTTGAAGACACTCGCCTATAGAGGTTTGAGGTAATCATCAGATTCATTGTATTTGAATTACACACTCAAAAGAGAAAATAAAGGAAATAAAGGACAGTAGAAGAAAACAAAATATGTACTTAATATTTTCAGAATATATATTATGAAAGAGTTAAAAACCATTCAGAGGCAACAGCTGCATGCAGAGTTTAGCAGACTGTTCAAATGGAGAAAGATGGATTTGTACATCTGTATCTACTCTGGCCGCAGCCTGACTCTAGTGCTTATGACTGATATTCCTCAGCCTCTAGGGCAACATTCAAATGCATGGGCAGAAACAAAACAGAAATGGTTGAGTTCAGAAGAGAGCATTTATGAGAGCATTGCAAACAGCTCATTTGAAAGGTTTTCAAAATATGGTTGCAATATTGCTCAGCGACTTCGTTCTGAAGACTCTTAAAGGCACTTGCCTTAAAAAATGTAAGCTCGTAAACACTGTTCTTTCTTTTTCAGTTCTACGCTGTTAGCTTTCAACAGTGAAAAATGGAAGTGCACAAGATTGTCCTTCGTGATTAGCACAGACCTCACATCCTAATTTGATATCCAGAAACCAAAATCATTACTTACTTATATATCTGTCTTTAAAAAGAAAAAGAAAAAGTAGATATTAACATATGTAAAGAGACGTCAAAAATTTGTGTTGATGCCATGGAGATCCCTGCATTTGTCACTGCGATCTGTGGGTAAATTTCCCTACTTGCTAGCATCCTTTGGACCCTATATATGTGTTCTTCACTTTTCATCAGCTCCTTTGTGGACCAACATAAAGAATGTGGACGTTAAAAATACCATTAACTGTCAGAGTGCTTTATAGATGTTATCTTCTTACCACCTGCTTCTCCTAGCTTTTCAGGTAGATATTTCCATTTGATACATCATCACCAATAATTACAGAAAAAGTAAGGATGGCCCTCAGCTTTAATACTTTGTGATATGTTTAGATTCAGGGGCTATTTGTAATGCTATAAATGGATTTTTAAAAATCACTTAAAGTATTGAATAGCTAATCATTAATATGGCTCAAATATATAAATTAAATAAAATACAAATTTACTCAGTTTTCTTTCCCATAGAAAACTACTGATAAATTTTATTTTCATGGATGGCCTTCTTAATAAAGATACTTTGTGGATTAATAAGCTTGGGAAATAAGTAAGCAGATAGATAAATAATAGTTTTTATGTAAATGATAATATTATATAAAACATGTTCTGAATTTTGATATTATATTCATAGTCTAGCTGCTAATAAATTAACAATTCATATAAAAATGAATATATCTCTTCTGGCGTATTTTGAAAAGTGCTACGAAGTCATAACTCTGAACCATGTTGTGTCAACTGTGGCATTGTGATAGATAGGCTTTAAAGTGGCGTGCTATATTCCTATCTCCTAATATTCGTACCTATATGTAATCCCCTCCCCTTCAGTGGGGGGGACTGTGATTTGCTTCTAACCAATAGCATATGGAACAGGTGATGGCATGTCACTCCTCTGATTATGTTACCTATATAAGAATCCATCTTGTTGCTGACTTGCTCTAGCAACTCCGCTGGCTTGATGGCGAAAATAGCTATATTAGGACAGCTCACATTGGGAAGAATTTGTGGGTAGCCTCTAGGAAATCTAGGCAGCCTCTCAGAGTTGAACATATCTCCATCCAACAGCCAGCAAGAAGCCAGGCCATCAGTCTTGTAACCTAAAGAAAATAAATTCTACCGTCATTTTAAGGAAAGTAGTATATAGCAACCTGGAAGTGAAATCCTCCCCAGTCAGACCACCAGATGAAAACACAGCCTGTCAAACACCTTGACAGCTTTGTGAGACTCTAATCAGGGGATCCAGCTAATCCAGGCCTGGATTTCTGACCCACACAAACTATGAGATTATAAATGTTGGTTTTTTTAAGCTGCCAAGATTGTGGTAATTTGTTACACAATAGTAGACAACTGTATACGTATAAGTTCATATTTAAAGATTTGCCAGTATAAGAATGATAATGAGACTAGATGGAAGTACAAAGTGAAGATGAGAGTGGATTCATATGAGAAAAAAAATACCATAAACAGGACACATTAGTTGGTGTTAATATAACCAAACACATGCCATATTGTACAAAATATACCCCCTAAATAAAAATTAGTTAAATATGGTATTTTTGCATAAATGGAAACATATGAGGACAATAAAGTTATAAACAGGAGCAAATATATCTCATATGGCTGCCACTGTAATTTTACTTAGAGTTAAAAATAAGAGCTATTGCAAAAGAGTATGCCATAAGTAACTAATGTGTCCTAAACTCATGACCACACTCTATTGCCTCTTTAAAACTTATCATTTTTAATAGCTATGCTATTTAGAATTTATGTATTGTTTTAGTGTCACACATAAATGTTGTGTTGTTATTTTCCTACTCCCCACTCTCCCCACAGGGAGAGAAGTTATGATGCAGATGAAGACACCAATGATTCTCTTGTGCTTGGAGGTGGAGAGGGGGAAACTGTGGAAAAAAGGAATAAAGGGACTGTACAGAATAACCTGGAGAAGTATTCTCTTGGCCTTGACTTCCATTCTCTCAATTTCATACACCTAAGTCCCTTACACTGGCACAGCCCTCCTGCTCTTGATAAGTCTACAAAGTTGAGAGTTGGATCCCAAGCTTTTTTCCTTGTTTCTCTTTCCTTTATTTTTGTAATTTTTTTTTTCTCTATCTAAATGTAAGAGCTCCAATGACAAGGACATAGGAAACAAGGTTCAGTGTGGTCTTTGAACCTGCTTTTAATTTAGGCCTGAGTCTAGTGGGTCAAATAGAAAACATGTAAGGTCAGTTCAAGAATCCTAAATATAGTTTATTTTATTTTGGTTTATTTAATTTTTTATCAAGGAACATTTTTTGTTTGAGAATACTTTAAAAAAAAAGATTTCACTGAGGAATTGGGAAAGGGGAACAGTGTTGTGGAATTAGAGAAAGGGAACAGCCAAGTTGTTTTCCTTCAATCTTAGTTGTGGAGGGTGCAGCTAGCTCAGTGCCTAGTCCAGTCACCATCCGGCTGCCTGTTGGCAGCTCGTCGCCACTAAGCTCAAGGTACCATGTTCAATTTTAGTTGAGGGGGTGCGTAGCCCATCATCACATGCGGGAGTAGAAAAGGCAACCTTGTTGTTAGAAGTACGTGTTCTCACCAACTGAGCCATCCTGCCACTTATTGGTAGATCAGCAGCTGCTCAGCTTGGGTGCAGCTCACTGGCCCATGTGGGAATCAAACCAGTTGGCCAGCCAGAGAATACTTTTTGATTTATAGAAAAGTGTAAATATAGAGCAGAGAGTTTCCATATGTCTCACACTTAGTTTTCCATATTATTTATCTTACTTTAGTGTTTTGCCACATTTCATGAACCAGTATTGATGCATTATTATTAACTAAAACCCATTCATTTGTTTTCAGATTTCTTTAGTTTTTATCTTTCTTTTTTTTTCTTTTTCTATTATAGCATCCCATCCAGAATACCACATTGCAATTAGTCATCATGTCTCATGAGGCTCCATTTGGCCATAGAATCTCTCAGACTTTCCTTGCTTTTGATGACCTTTACAATTTTGAGGAGTACTGCTCCGGTATTTTATAGAATTTCCCTCAACTGGGGTTTATCTGATGTGTTTTTTATGATTGGCCTGGGGTTATGGTGTTTTAGTTGGAAGGCTAGAGAGATAAATTCCCTTCTCATCACATCATATCAAGGATACATAAATCAATATGACTTATTGTTGATGTTAATCATAATCACCTGGTTGAGGTAGTATTTGCCATATTTCTCCGCTGTGAAGTTTGTACATTGTTTCTTCTTTTTTCTTTCCAAAATGTACTCGTCAGAAACAGGCCACTGTGCATCCCACATATAAGATCTGGAGAGTTCTAAACAGAGTTTTAACAGTGGTAGCTATCAGGGTAGACTCCTTATTTTGAGTATGGTAAAATGATACAATGACAATGTAGACATATTGGCACAGACATATGATACGTATTCTCAACCATCAATCTAATTTATCTATACTTTTAATCTATATATCTATCAAAACTCTATTATTTTCCAAGTTGTGTGCATATCAGTGGTAAGTATAAACTTAGATACCCAGAGAGAAATATAAAGCTTTTATAAGGCTGTGAATTTTCAAACTATCACATGAAACTTTGTTAAGTCAGAAATATTGCAGAAGCAATAGCATAGACTGAAAAGAAAGAACACCATGAAAAGGAAAAGAAAGAAAATTGATAAAGGAGATCAGGAGCTAAAATTCTCTGGATTGGAGAGGTATATAGCAAAAAAGCTGTAAAAGAAACTACCTTAGAGGCTGTATAAATTTATAATAGCAGGTCAACAAATAAAAGATACTTGAGGGTTATTTAGAATCAACCACCAAATAAAAGAAAATTTAAGAAAAATACATTATGAATTTTTCACAATGAAAATACACATTGTATTTGAAATATATATGTATGTGTATAAATATTATATAGAATATATTATACAATACGTATATATGCTAGGCACTTTGGTATATAATCATGAATTCATACTATTGTAGAGTAGATGTCCAATTAATATGACATGAAATAACTATAAAATTTTACTTGCAAATTAGGAAATTGATACAATATATTCTATATGAATTCCAAGAGGAAATATACTGTCTCATGTCTCTGTGTAGTATAAGGAAGGATTGAGACCTAGTTGATCAGGAAGTAATCTCTGTTCCTTCATTTCTGTCCTCTTCCTTTGTTTTTAGGCTGATTTCCTCATGGGTAAAGGTAATTAGGCATAAGAGCTTCTTCAGTTTCCTCTCTAGTGAGGAAAAACAAAACAAAACAATACACACATACACTTCTAACTTAGCTATTCAAAGGACAGTCCTATAATTATTCCGCAGTGGAACTTATCATTGTGCCTAGGGAAATAGAATTTGTTGTTTGGTTTAACAGAACTTTCTACCAAACTGCTTTATGTCCTGACGTATTAGGGAGTATATGTTTCTGCCTATATGAATATCCTGTTATGAAAGAGTCACCATGTAAGTTGTGCTTATTAGCCAAAGAATACTAGTATGATCTATGGACTTAACTATTAATTTAATGATTAATAGATCACATAGTTTTAAAATCAGATCTTGATGTTAGATATGTAATTGTTTTTGAAGTCTGAAGTCTCAGAACACTGATAACAATTTGAATCAGATATTATCAATAATATAGATACTGAAAATTCCATGGGTGCATGTGTGGATTGTGAAATCAAGTAATTTTTTTTACTGGAAATATTTTATTTTTATTTTTATTGATTTTTTTTTTTTTTACTTTTTAAATTAAATGTATTGGAGTAACATTATATAAGTTTCAGGTGTACAATTTTATAATATATCGTCTATATATTTCACGTGTACTCACCACCCAAAATCCAGTTTTCTTCCGTCATAATATATTTGACCCTCTTTACTCTTTTTATCCCCTCCCATTGCTGTCACCCTTCCGGTAACCACCATAGTGTTGCCTCTGTCTATGATTTGTTAGTTTGTTTTTTTTTATTCATTTAGTGCTTTCTGTTTTATATCCCACATATTAGTGAAATTGTATGGTTCTTGTCTATTTCCATCTAATATCATTTAGCATGATACTCTCAAGATCTACCCATGTTGTCACAAATGACAATATTTCATCTTTTTATGGCTTAGTAATATTCCCTTGTGTGTGTATGTGATGAAGATGATATATATACATCTTCATCATTCAATTATGGGCCTAAGCACATATAGCTTGTTTCCATGTCTTGGCTACTGTGAATAATGCTGCCATGAACATAGGTGTGCATATATATTTATGCATAAGTGTTAACAGTTTGGGGTTAGATACCCAGAAGAGGGATTCCTGGGTTATTTGTAGCATTATTTTTAATTTTTTGAGGAACCTCCAGAGTGTTTTCCATAGAGGCTGAACCAATTTACATTCCCCCTGCTTTGGATGCAAAAATAACACTTTGGTGTTTCGTTTCCTCATAATCCAATTTGTGAAATGTTTCCTAGTATATGATTTCCAGGGTAGAACTGAAATAAATAATTAATTTAATATTATCTTTAGATTAGTAAAGTATAAATATAAATTATTCCAATTTTAGATAAGTAATGGTTACAACAGTAAGACAATCATGTTTATTTAATTTCTTAATTTGTAAGGGTCCATTAATGTAGTACAAATCTGATATTATTGTTATCGTTATTACTTAGCATTAATATAAGATTGAATTTTCAAAATGCTATAATCATTAATTAGTCATACTTCATAATACTCTTGTAAGGTAATGTGGTGATTATAGAAAATTAAGTTACAAATAATTCATATTTCTGTCCTGAAGGAATTGTCATTTACAAGTGAATGTATTCCAAATTAGAGGTTAGTAATCTTTGGAATTTTTTCACTTATTTCATTGATATATGCAAGCCTAGATAAAAATGTCAAAAAGCATGTTTATTATAACTATGCAAATTGTGCCATGTTATTTAATATTATGACCTTTGGATGCTCTTTGTTCTAAATAAATATGCTTAGGGCCAGCCGAGTAGCGTGGTGGTTAAGCGCTGGCTTAGGAAGCCAGTGGCCCCGGTTCGGGTCCCACATATGAGGACTAGTGAGTGACACTGCCCTCAAAAAAAATAAAAATAAAAATAAAAACATAAATATGCTTAGACTTTACCATTTTTCTTGAAGTCATAGATTAAAAGCCCTGACAAAAACTTCTGTAAATCATCTATTTATCTATCTTCTGGGCCTCGCTTGTTAAAGAACTCATATATGGTCTTATTTATTTTAAATATTCTCTAGGAAATTGCCACCAACTTCCCTTGTGTCAACACCTTCTATATCTCTATTCTATTTCTAATAAAGTCAGTCTCCTCCAAAAAAGTCATATTGTTTATGGCCTTTGTTCATGTCATAGTTATTTCCCAGAAAATTCTCCTTATGTTTAAAAGGCTCCCTTAACACTTAACTGTCAGAAGGTAAGACAGAAGGGGAGTGAGGTAAAGTTCCCAAGTAGATTTAAATACCATAATAATAAGTAATTTCCATATTGATTTCTTATAAACTACATTTATTGGAGTGACAATGGTTAGAAAAATTACATTGGTTTCAAGTGTGCATTTCTATATGATTTTAATAGTTATTTTAGCATGAACTGTCCTTTTTATTGCTGTCTGATGTTGCCCTTCCCCATTTTTACAATGAGGAAATCTCTAAGAAATACATACTCTAATTTGTTATCTTAAAGATGATAAAAAGACTAAAACTACCAAAATAATTTTTTTTTTTTTTTAAAGATTTTATTGGGGAATTGGGGGAGGGGACCAGGCAAGTTGTTGTTCTCCAGTTGCCATCTGGCTTCCCGTCAGCAGCTCATGGCCTCTAAGCTCAAGGTGCTATGTTCAATCTTAGTTGTGGGTGGGCATAGCCACCATCTCATGCAGGAGTCGAACCAGCAGCCCTGTTGTTAAGAGCGTTAAGTTCTATTCTCTGAGCCATCTGGGCTGCAGCTCTGCTCAAGGTGCCGAGTTCAGTCTTAGTTGCCGGTGGGTGTAGCCCACCATTGAACAGGATATCTTGTTGAGCTGAGTCATCCTGCCATTTGTTAGCAGCTCAGCAACAGCTCAGCTAGGGCACAGCATTCACTGGCCCATGTGGCAATTGATCTGGCAACCCTGTTGCTCAGAGCACACACTAAGCCAACTCTTAACCAACTAAGCCACTCGGCTGCCCGCCCCCCACAATATTTCTTAATCTATTCTTCTACTAAACTCAAACTTTTCCTCTAGTAATGGAAGAGTGTTTGAGAAACTATCTTGTATAAGCAATGCAGACTAATATTTTTAAATGTGTCTTATTGAAAAACAAATTAAAAATATGAATATTGTAATAGGAGAAGAAACTTTCTAAAAAGGAACTAATTTCTTAAAAAGGAAGAATGATTTTGGAAGAATAAAAAAAACATCATCTAAAAGAGAGAAAGTTTCTTCCCGATGGCAATAAACCTGGTGCACACAACTTGGTCTTTCACAAATTGACTAACACTCAAGTAATACATTTGTAATGCATTGAAAAAATGGTGCAGGAATTGCAAAAAACATAATGTGTTTTCTCTTTGTTCTCTAAACTTCCATAACTCAGATGAAAAAGAAACTTCTATGAAATATGTATATGTGTACATATGTGTGTGTGTATATATATATATATATATATATATATATACACACATATGAGCGTATGTGTATTTCTATGTGTATGTAAAAGAATATGTATTTACAAACATAAATATCTATGTACATAGGTATATCCATGCATGTATTTGTGTGTATGTATGCATAGATAGATAGATAGATAGATAGATAGATAGATAGATAGATAGATATTGGGAGTGACAAACAAATGTATACACATGACTTGTATTCATCTTTTGTTATTGAGTATTACAATTTTCATGCAGTTTTTTTTCTTTCTTAAAATGTGTATACATTTTTTTAGCACCCACTGTATATATACTGGGCATGCGAAAAAATTGTATACACATTTTAAGAGATGTTATCTATGATCAAGGCAGTAGTTCTCCGTAATCCGAAGTGTCTGGATTCTGATGGTAACCACTTTGAGCACCCCTTGTAATTGCAGAAGTCAAACGTGACTTGTATTCATGCTTTGTTATCAGTATATATTGAGCATTGCAATTAATACAGTTTTTTCCTTTCTTAAAATGTGTACAGTTTTCTGGCACCTTCTGTATGTGTATATATATATATATATACACATATATACATATATATATATATATATATATATATATATATATATATATATATATAATAGATAGATCTACCTATCATCTATCCTCTATATTTATCCATCTATCTGGATGGATATATCCTTCTGTATGTATATATATATATATATATATATTGAATAGATAGATCTACCTATCATCTATCCTCTATATTTATCCATCTATCTAACTATCTTTATAGATGTATATTTTTTAACCATATGAAATTGCTGATATTTGACATCTTTCAACTTACTGAAAAGGCAATTTTATTGCCCAAATAGTAGTTACTAGAGAAATTTGGTTAGAAGTATAGTGGCAAACTTGGTGTCTGAAATTAATACTGTCCTTGACAATTTGGCTTCTGGTTTTAATCCTGATTCATAATTAATGAATTTAATATATAGATTCACCAGCTTTATGATTTTGCGAAGGCCACCTTTCTAGGACACCATTTCATCATTTGTAACATAAGGACATTTATCTAGATCCTGGATCTCTTCTCCTTAGCTACATATCTGTTTATACTCATTCATTAATTCACTAAACAAATATTTTGTGTTTTTTTGATACTCAATATGTTATATGGCTATCCTTCATTTCAGAAATATTCTCCGAAGAAAGTAGTTATTCTGAATAAAAAGATTATCTTCAAATTGGAGGACACACACTTGAAAATCTGCATCTCAAGATAATTCCAATTTGGTCTACATGATTTTTTTCAGTTTCAGTAGGAACACAATGAGTTGGAGCAGCAAATATGAGACGTAAATAGACGAATCATTACTAAATTTGTATTTGTTTTAAATTCAGGGCATGGCTTCTTCTCAGTGGTCTCAAGGGTTTCTATATAAAAGTCTTGGTTTTACGTGCTATCAAAATATTTTACCCACTTGTGAGTATCAGATAAAAACAAGACATATTTTCTGTAACAACAAAATTTGTTGAATATAGGTTTGTGTTCTATGATCCTCTTCCTCCCATTTACCTTTTTGCCTAGCAACTACATTCATTGTGGGGATGTCCAGAAAACTGACAGAAAATGTATTCTCTTCAAACACTATATTAAACATATTGACTCAGTTTTTTTTTTCTCATATTAATTCTGACATCAAATGAGAGGGTTTTTTGTTTTGTTTTTTATTTCTTCTCGTGTCACCAAATTCAGTCTCTTTTCTACCATTACATCTCCAACTCTCTGAGATGATCTGGCTGCCCAAGAATTCAATTTAATTCTGACACTATCAACCTGGAATTAGCATCAGGTCCAACAAGTTGAAGGGCCAAGTCCCACAAGACTGCCCCCCATTTAGACACCATTTGTGAGTCCTGAACCATTGGTATTTCTGACCATCTACCTATTAAACCAGGAGCTCCCATAATCTCTTCTTAGATTTGATAATTCACTAGAGAGACTCACAGAACTCAGGAAAGCATTTTACTTACTATTCCATTTTGCTGTAAATGATATACCCACGAACAGCCAAATGAAAGAGATGTAAAAGGCGATGTTTGTGGAGAAGAGTATAGAGCTTCCAGATCCTCCTGATATACTACCTTCCCAGCACCTCGAGAAAGCTCTCAGAAAACCATTAATTAGGGGTTTTTGTAGAGGTTTCATTACATCAGCATGCTTGATTAAACCATTACCCATTGGTAATCATCTCAATGTATAGTTTCTCTCTACTCCCTGGTGATTGGGGTGGGCGCTAAATTTTCAAGCACAATCAATGTTTGGTATTTCTGGCAACTAGCCCCCATTGTAAAGGTATCTAAAAGTCCCCCAAGTGTTGCCTCATTGCTTTATCACTCAGTCCTCTGCCTATGATTGTGGTATCATAGAAAGATATTTGGTCTTTATCTCTGTTTCCTGGTACAGAACTCCTAAAACCCTTGGTATTTACTAAGACTGCCCAGTTAATGAAGTTATAGTTCTACTAAAAGTTACAATAGTTTTAAAATAACTGAGATTCACATTTTTCATCATTAAATCCAGGTGCAGATGAAGTGAAATTCTAATAATTGTCCAAATTGGGGAAAACAGTTAGGGAATCCACAGACTAATTAATAATTCTTGTATAATAAGAAAAGATAAATTGCAAAAAAAAAAAAAAAAAAAAGCTGTCCTACCATTCTCTGATATCATTCTTGGGGCCTCTTTTCTCTATTCACAATATTGTGTCAACTTATCTAAAAGAATATGAACCAACTCATATTAGAGTAAGAGGAACTACTGGTTTTTAATCTATGTAACAAATCTGGATTCTAAAAATGTTTGTTGTATAGGTATCAGTGTGTTACTACTCTTTTATAAAATACCATACATTTAAATGTATTATTTGTAACGATTCTACATTTTTAAAATTCTAAACTTACTGCTCTATAAAAATTGGTATAATTTTTTAGATGCAAGACTTAATACTTGAAATATTTCTTAGTATGTTAGGTATGCAAATGCTGCCCAATAAAGGTATTAAGGACCTTCTTCCTAAAATAGAAAGAATAGTGACACCAGATTACTTGAGCACTGAGCTCAATGATAATGAGCCCTTAGTCCTGGGAATACTAATGTGCTTATGTTTCTTTTTTTGCTATGATCACCAAATAAGTTGGTTTTAATGTTATTAACAGTACAATTTTAAAACGTTATAAGATCATAGTCTCAACCACTTGTTTTTAATGTAATCATGATCCATTGATTGGGTCATTCATTACAAATTTAGCACACTCTGCCAAAAATTTAATTTTGCATATGTTTGGGTTTTTTGTTTTGTTTTCCTTCTCTATCATGGACTCTTCTAAAAGGGATACTTTAAAGAAATCTTTATCACCAATAAAGGAATAAATCATCTTTGAGTTACAAAAGGTAGCTTTGCTCTCAGGTGAAGCGTGATGTAGTGGTCACTGAGAGGATTGAGATAAAAAGATCTAGGATGATGAATGACTTCTTACACTGTATGAGACCTTTTGTTCTTTGAGAGGGTAACATAAGAAGCTTGCAGTCCTGGGAAGAGACTGGAAGATATCAGGATGGGTAAGGTTAATTGAGACTATGGATGAAGGAAAAGTGAATCACCTGAACAAATCATAATTCAGAATTTCAGGGCCAGCTGAGAACCTCGAAATATGTAGTTTGCAGGAAATGGGAAGGTTTTGCAAATGGACCTGGTGAGAGTGCTTGTTTCAGTATCCATGCTAGATGTTCTAACTTCTATAGTTCCCTGAGTCCAAGGACCAACTAACTGCTTTTACAGTCTTATTCATTGTGGTCCCTGCAGGATATAATGCACCCTGAAATGCTTATGCATATGTGAGTCAGCAATTTTGCTCTTCTAATCTTTTTCAAATATAATTTAGCATGACCAGCTGCCCTCTCCTCGCTCCCTCATGGTAATTACTATATTAGAATTTGTAATTCTGGTTACATTAAATTGGCAACTTGTAGAGTAAGCAAAAGGATTTTGGGACAGACTGTGGCATGCTAATGGTGTCTAGCACCAGAGGAAAGAAAAATGCTTGCTAGGTATCAGAGATATAATGAGAAAGATGAAAGTCCCCCCAGCCTGTGTGAAATTTGAATCATGGTGAGAAAAGATGTTCTATTAAACAATTGTGGTTAAAACAAAGAGAGTCATTCAAGTTACTTCTAGTAATGAAAAATTTGTTTTAAGGTAGCCGTTTACCCTTAAAAGGAAAAAAATGCATAATAGGCCATAAGATAGAAATTAGTGGCTCTTTTCTCTGTGAAATCACCATTTCATGTGCTGAGACTCTGTACACACACCCTGAAAGCTGGATGCCTTGAAGGACCTCGCTGCTGCTTGGGACAGTGGGCTCAGGTTGGCGTGCTCCCTGCACCACACCATTTCTACTTCAGGCAAACCAACCTCACCCCTGAATTTCTCAACAAATTATGTGCAAGGAAGTGTCCAGCAATTTAAGGTGATTCTCTGTGTTTTAAAGCAATGCCACTGCTTGCTATGTGACAATAAGGAGCAGCTAGGAAGTACCCCAGAGGCCACTGCTGACGTGGTTACCATTGCTGATCACAACACAGTGCCCCAGCCAGGACCTGGGGGTCCCCCAAATTGGGCATCATGTACCACAAGAAGCAGGCTGCAGAGAACTCAAAGGCGGAGGGTGAGGTGAATTCCAGGGTTTCTGGATGCTGACATCAAGATGAAGACTTTTCTGGTGGACAAATGTGTATACTGGCTGACATCACAGTTGTTTGCACCTTGTTGTGAATCTACAAACATGTTCTGGAAACTTCTTTCTGCCAGGCCTTTCCCAAAACCTGTTTCCTAACCTCCATTAACCAGCCCCACTTCCCGGCTGTCTTGGGGGAAGAGAAACTCTATGAGAGGAGGGTCCAGCATTATCCTAAAAAATTTGCAGAAAGCCAGCCTAAAAAGAGCACTGCACAAAAAGAGAAATATTTATTGGAGGAGAAGCAGAAGCCCCAAGCTGAGGAGAAAGAGGAGAAAGAGATGGCTGTTATCACATCTGAGAAGGAGATGGGTGAATGTGAGCAGGTGCTAGCAGCTGAGCTAAAAGCCAAAGAAGGACCCTTTGTTCACCTTCCCAAGAGGAACTTCATGTTAGATGACTTCAAGCACAAATGTTCCCAAGGACACACTCTCTGTGGTTCTGTAATATTCTGGGGATCCCTTTGAGAGGGTTGGCTGGTCCCTGTGGTATATGGGTTCCACTTCCCTAAAGAACTCACTCATACTTTCATGAATTGTAACCTCATCACTGGACTGTTCTAGTGATGTGACAAACTGAGAAAGAATGTTTTGTTGGTGTCATCTTCATTGGAACTAATAATAGCAACTCCATTTCTGGGGTCCTGGTCTTCTGAGGACTAGAATTGCCTTTCTGCTGAGTACAGATTGGCAGCAGGAGTAGAAGCCATACACATGCCATGTATATAGTGGAAACTGAACCTTGGCAGAGAGGAGACCCAGACGCTGGTTCCAGAATACTTTTCCTGGGAGGGGAGCTTTGAGCATGTGAACAAAGCCTTCAATCAGAGCAATATGTTCAAATGAGTATCTCTTCCCATCACCAAGCTGCTTGCACTCACCCTTCACGAAGATAGAGGTCATTAAAGAAAGTAAACATTGAAAGAAAAAATAAATCAATGGACCTCAGTGATAGGCTCTTGATTTCAAAACTAGTGATAAAACATTAATGGTATGAATATTATTGTTAGATGATCATATTTAAATCATTATTACTTTTTCATCTAGTTATCGGAATTTTATTAAGAATGACTGCTGAAATTTATATAAGTGATGTCTAAAGCATGAAGAACTTTTCACAGAAGAGTTGATTGAAGACTGAGAGATCAATTATCAGATTTCTAAACTGGGGGCATCAGGTGGATATGGGAGAGCCTTCCTATATCAGGGACTGCAAAAATATATTATTTCCTCTACTTCTGGAAAGCTGGAATTCACCCCCTTAGTTATTGAAAAAATAAAGTTACCTTCACAGTCAAAAGGCCGTAGAATTCATTATAAATTCATTGTAATTTCAAGATATATAAAGGATGTTATTACATACAGACATGTAATTTGTTTATTCATTTATAAAACACTTATTGACAAAATATTCCCTCTGCCTTGGCACAAAATTCTAGTGAGGCTGATAAGGACAAAAAGAATGAAGTAAATTTTATATTGTTTGTCAACTACTGATAACTATGATCAAGGAAAAAAAAAAAGATGAAAGTCCCACCGGGAGCAATGGAGTCCCTCCCTCGCTCTTTGGTGTCTCCTGCTCATGCCAATGTAAAGGTCTAGGAAGAGGGCAATTACTTCCTCATTCTTGAAAGGAAAAAGGATCTAGAACTTCAATCAGACCCTACCGCTCTCCTCTTTACATCCTACATTAGCTTAGCTTAGTCACTTGCAAATTTTGTTGCATATCTTTCTAAGACAAAGTTTATTAAAATTACAATCACTTTGACCTCTACAACTAGTATTCTAATGTGATAGGGATGTGCTGCAGTTAAATAATATGCATTTTTAACAACACCCCAGGTCATTGTTTTTTAAAAGGTCTGAGGAACGAATTTCACAAATACCAGTATAATTATTCCCATTTCCAAAACAATGTTACAGTGAATTCAAATGATTGCCCTGAAGTGAATTAGGAGAACAGGTATAAGAAAAGATGTTAGTGTCTGTCTCATAGACAAAGTTTGAATGTAGCTTCCAGTGGCATAAAATGTCCTGAAAACCAGCTGGAAAACTTCCAGTATTTCAAAGAACTGACCTGGCATGGGAAGAAACCCTTGTCAAATATTTTCCACGTCAGTAGCCTATCTTTAATATATCTCCTCGAAAGGTATCCTTGATGGGTATGGCTACTTAGGAATCATAACTCCAGCATTAACCAACTTACATTAGAGAGGATTTCTTTGATTGATTTATTTTAAGTTTAGGAAATCATAGGGCTAGCCTAGGGTTAGGGCTAGGTTTAGGGCTAGGCCTAGGGTTAGAACTAGGTCTAGGGCTAGGGCTACGACTAGGGCTATGGTTATGCTTAGACCCACGTAGAGGGTCAGAAACGATCTTCAACAAATATTCAATAGCCTTGTTTTATCCTTAAACACAAGTCTAAATTGAATATCAGAAGTTTTTACTTTATATGTTTAGAAATTTGAAAATTAAGGCAAACACATAATTTTTGCAAATTCAGTAATTCACAATGCCAACTTAGTTTTGTGGTCTTTAGCAATTTTCCTTTAAATATGTGAACCTGAAGTAGGATATAATACAATTGTCTCAGCCACATTCTTTCTGTCCTTAAGGTAATTAAGCTACATATGTAAAATATTTATATTTTAACATTAGGAATTTCTTCCTATGACAAGTATTTTTATTCTCAGTTGGGAAAAGGAGTTGCAATTTTTATATTTTAATAATATTTGGATAATGAAAAGCCATATGTGTATGGTATAACTTAGTAATTTATTATGAATGAAAAGGCAGCTGGGTAGCTTCAGCAGTAATTTCTATTATGAGCTTATTTTTTATGCCCTCAAGCTTTTATTTCAAATATGTGTTTGGGGATACACATAGTACTGTTAGAGATCAAAGAATTTTACTATTTTAGAAATGTTTAGAGTCTTCTTTTCCTCCTCATTAAGCTCAGAAAGTTCACTGATTCTGAATCTTCTTTGAGTTTCCATTTGCAGGAACATGTAAGCACTGATAATAAGCTTGGATTAATTAGAGTAATGGACTAAGACTGAATTGCTGTAATATGTGGTAGGATATGGACTTTGCTTCAGGAAGCGCAATGCATATAAACACTAACAACAAAGGGTCATATGTATGTAGTGTATATCAAATTCGCTTTGTTTGCATTACTTCCTAGCCTTCTGATCAGTGTTCTAAAGGAGATTTGTTCCATGCCCAGATGTATTTATCAAAAGATATTTTATATTTTTTAAAGAGGTTATTTGAGGGAAACACAATAATTTTGAGTAGTCTTCTGAACTAATTATTAAATGACTGGAAGTTTACATGAATTTGAAAATAATTTAAATCTTTAGCTTAACTGATTTAGTAAATTGAATTCAGCTCATATTGACATAAATTCTATAGAATAGATACCTTAAAGCGAGACTAAATAAATTCAACAAAGTTAAAGACATAAAATGGAGGTAGAACTGAGGTTATCATAAAAATACATACCATAAATCCTGTGGCGTCCCGCACTATGACTGGGCTAGGTAGGTGTGGAGAAGACATGGCAAAAGGTTAAGGAAAAGAGAGAGAGACACAAAATAGGAGAGAAAACAGTTCGGAGCCAGGGGACACCAGCCTCCTGGACTGGAGCCCTGAATCCGGCCTGACTGATCCTTTCAGTATCTTACACATAAGCAAGAATCAATGTAGGGTCAATGTAGCTGCCAAGGTCTGTGTGTCTCAGGCCCACAAACACAGCTCAAGGCCAAATCACCCACACCTGCAAGCTGCCATTATCGGAGGTTTTTGTCATGCATCTCTTAAGAGATAGAACTCCTTCTCCAAGGCTTAGAGGACAGACATTATCATATCAATAGGTCATTTCACAGGCAGGCTGCCAGATCCTGAAACAAGGGGTTCATGCCCTATTTCTGTCAACTCCTGCTTCCTCCTGTTAGCACCCACTGGCATCCACGGGTATGCACAGGCACCATGGGCACCCACTGGCACCCATGTGACCATGTCTGGCTTGGGTTGTCCCTCTCGTGGGATCTTACCCATCTTTGACTAGCCGGCCATCTTTTGGTGCCAAACAGGGATATATACAGTAACCATAATATTTAAGTTATGATCTGTCCTAATGGAGAGGTGCATGGAGGTGGACAGGCAAGCTATAATGTGACATCTCACCCTTTTTTGTTTTTTTTAAAACGTGAGAATCACAGACCTCACGGATTTCTCATTTACTGTCCATCAGAGGGCTGTTTGTCCCTAGCTGAGGACTAAACAGAATAAACATAGAACAATAAGCAAAGTAATCATAGAACCAGCAAAACAAAACAACCATTGACCAGCAAAACCCATCCACCCAAAGTTTTTGTCCAATTCACAAAATTTAAAGGAAAAAGTCCATCTGTACCAAGAGACTGTCCATTCTAGCAGTGGTCACTGGAGGGCGCTCCGACACTGGAAACAGCCAACGTGGTCGCCTCCCTGGCCTTCCAGCCATTGGTCAGATTGAATCTCGGCGGGTCATTGTTCATGGTAAGGCTTAATACAACGACTAGGTACCCACAAAGGATGTTCTTCTTGACCTGGAGAAATGCAAGCAAAACCTCTTCCCCATGTTAGTAAGTTTCCTAAATGCCACTGATTGGTTTGGATATCTTTCCACCATATGGGTACATTTTCCAATGGCTTAGAACTATGTGGATTATTAAAATACTTTTCTGTAGCAGTACACCCAATGTTTGATTCATTACTTGGACCACATGAATTTTAGATTTTTTAAAAGTAAACATGATGTTAGCCAATTGTGTCTGCAGGGCTTCTGCTCTGTCTTACCCCTTTTTAATTGTTTTTTGTTTGTTTTTAAACAAAATTTGAAGAGACTGATGAGAATTATTGGAAAGTAGAGTCTGACTTAATATGTATAAGGTTTGAAAACATCTGTAAAGCAGTTAAAACAGCCATTAGTTTAGTTTTTTGAGTTGAGATATAATTAATATGCATCTTCACTCTGATTTAATCTCTCACTCATTCACACTTATACATACAAAAAGTTAAATTTTTCACCCATTACCCTGGTTAAAACTTCTCAAGACTTACCCTACCTCCACCAGGTAGTTGTCCGGACACCATCTCGAGGCCTTTTGTCTACTGTAACACCTTTTCTCTGACTTATAGTCCTTTTTCCTTCTCCAGCCCCACGTCTGGGCACCACTGTGGCATCCTGCATGACTGGGCTAGGTGGGTGTGGAGAAGGGAAGGCAAAAGGTAAGGAAAAGAGAGAGGGATACAAAATAGGGGAGAAAACAATTCAGGGCCAAGGGACCCCAGCCTGATGGACTGGAGCCCTGAATCAGGCCTGACTGATCCTTTTATTATCTTACACATAAGCAAGAGTCAATGTAGAGTCAATGTAGTTTCAAGGTAGCTACCTAGGTCTGTGTGTCTCAGGACCACAAACATAGCTCAAGGCCAAATCACCTACACCTGCAAGCTGCCATTACTGGAGGTTATTGTCATGCACCTCTTAAGAGACCGAACTCCTTCTGCCAAGACTTACTGATAAGAATGCAAGGAAGACAGACATTATCATATCAATAGGTCATCTCACAGGCAGGCTGCCACACCCTGAAGCAAGGGGTTCACGCCCTATTTCTGTCAACTCCTGATTCCTCCTATTGGTACCCACTGGTACCCACTGACATCCACGGGCAGGCACAGGCACCCCTAGGCACCCATGCAACCGTGTTTGACTTGGATTGTCCCGCTCGTGGGATCTTACTCGTCTTTGACTAGCCGACCATCCTTTGGTGCCAAAAAGGGATATATACAGTAAGCATAATATTTAAGTTATGATCTGTCCTAATGGAGAGGTGCATGGAGGCAGACAATCAGGCTCTAATACGACAAAATCCTATGTCTTTGCTAGTAGTGGGCCAGAATTTTTACAATCAGTGAATATGAAAAGAGAAACCTAGTTGTTTAGAAAATCTGCAAAATTGAAACACAGAACATATTGTTTAGGAAACACAAAGATATTCCTGTTTGTTTAAAAAAACAGAGAGAGGAATGTGTTAATGTTTTTAACACTGAGAGTGTTCTGTACATAAAATTCACAAATGTAGTTAAAACTTTAATATAAAAATGAAATAGCAAAAAAAGGCAACAGAATGCTGGCATATGGCAACAAATAGTAGTCAAAAGCCCAATGCCAAATATAATGGTATTGTTTATTATAATATTCTTTATAGTTCTAACATGATATGTGACCTGTATTCTTCTTATGAATTTTAGTCTAAGAATTTGAACTCCTATATTTGGGATGACAACCAAAGCTCATCAGTATGACTCTATTATATGAAGTTTTATAACTGGCAAAATTAGTCAATAGTGATTTAAATCAGAACCACAGTTGCCTGGGGCAGAGTTTTGAAGAAGATGCCAGAGAAAGAGCACTAGGAAACTTTTTGGGAAATAGAAACATAGTGCTTGGGATGATGGTTATTTGGCTATATATATTTGTCAAAACTCATCAAGTTATATATTCAAAATGAATGCATTTTTAATAGATGTAAATTAAAACCAAATAAAAAGATTTAAAATAACAATTCCTTATAAATTAACTTCATATAATTGGTACTTGAATTATTTTCTATTGTGACACTATTTTTATATCAAAATATACGGTAATTATTTTTGTTCACATTTAGAAGACAGAAGCTCTGTTTATCTTGTTTACCATCATATTTCAGGTGACTGACCCATAATTCATATTCAAAAATCTATTTTAAATAAAAATAGATTACAAGATCTTCAGAATTCTGTTTCCACTGATAAGCTTGAAGCATTTGATCTATCAAAAGTTTTTTTATTTAGAAATTAGGGCACTATAAATGTCCTGAAACTTTACTTCAAAGATCTCTGATGCCCAAAGGAGTAAAATATTTACAGTATTGTGACTACAAAGCTGTATGTATATCTCTATATATTTCTTCTGTTTTTAATTTTCAAAAAATTTTTTTCATTGTTGTACAACATTATATTAGTTTCAGGTGTACAAAACAGCATAGCGATCAGACATTTACATACCTCATAAAGTGATCGCCAAATAAGTCTATTACCCACCTGACACTGTGCATAGTTATCATAATATTATTGACTATATTCCCTATGTTGTGCTTTACATCCCCATGATCATTTTTTTTCTTTATATTTCTTGAATTTATGTTAGTGTATAATATGATTAGCTTAATGAAACAGATAGGCTTTATGGCACTGCAATTTTATATACATATAAACTAACTGGACTATATTGACAACTGTGTCAAAATTATAAATAAGTATAATGTTAGCTATTAGAATACATTTGTCACTAGTTTGTGTATTGTTATTTAGTGTTTTCTTTTACTATCATTTTTTACTTGATAATGAAATGAGAAGACTTTGTAGCTGAACCCAATGGCACCTTCTATATGTACATGCCTTCCACTTTTCTGTTGTATAAGGAACTGTGTGAGACACATTTCCAAGGCAACAGGGAGTAGTACATTTCTAGGCTCAGGGGACTGTGTTAGACCACAGAGCTGTTTGTTCCATTACATGAGTAACTTGAAAGTGAAGGCTACACCTAAGGGAGACAGAATGGAATGTCGCAGACCTACAGGGAATTCTTGAGCATTTTAACCTGCCTGAGCTTCAGTTTCCTTATTTTTAAATACAGAAATCAAGCTAAATATTCTTCAAGATCTTACTCAAATATAATTTCTGTAATTCTATCATCATAGGTTTTTTTTTTTCATTTTTAAAGAACTCAACCTGAAAATTTAGAATACAAGATAAAATATGAAGAATGAGATTATCTTTAAAACATTTAGGATGACATGGTAATGACTTTTAGGCTAACACTTATTTTCTCATTTTATGTCTCAAAACATTGGTATCTCCACTGGACATACAAGTAATGCTTTAAGAAAATAGTCCATCAAAATAATTTTCTCTCAACTTAACAGACACTAAATAATATTAAAAATTAAGACTTTTTTATCTTATATATGTTCCACTTCATATTACTGTTAAGATTCTGCAAAATATCTACAATTTAGGACTTCCTCAATAGCTATTCATTATTGTCATAGAAAACATAATCTAGACAAATTTATCATTGTCATTTTTGCTATTAGATAATAATTACCTCTTTTATGACTAGTTGACAAGCATTTTAACAATAAAAGCAAAAATAAAAAAGTTTGTATTTTAATAGCTATTATTACTTCAGTGCCAAAGGTTGTTCCTCATATTTCATACACACATACAAATTCTTAGCAGATGGATATCCCATGTTGTATTGAGTACCTCATTAATTATTCAAGAATTTGTACATCTAGTTACAGGATCAAAAATGTCATTAATCTTTAATACTCTTTGCTTAAAGGCATTGGAGTAAGCATTTACTTCTCACAACAGAAAAACCAAATGTATAGATTAGCCCTGTTCAGAATTGCTTTCTTATTTCATCCACTTAAAAGTTAGTTCATGTTTAGTCCTCAAATCTGTATTCTGTCAGGGAATTATTGCCTTTATTCTGTCTTCAAATTAGTTAGAAATTTTGCCTAAAGATAATGTCTTTAAACTATATTTTTTTAAAAAGTAAAATTTTCAAAACTGTTACCATCCTGTACATCTGTAAACACTTTCAAATAGAATAAAAAGGTTAGGAATTTGAAAGTTATGTTGTGAGAGCTAAAGTGTAGTAAGAACTTCTAATACTATTGTATTAGGAGAAAGAAGCATGGGTATAATTTAGGCCAAGTGCCTCATTTTATAGATGAGGAAACTGAGCCCAAATAAAAATATGTGAGTTGTTTGAGTCCCACATATGATTAGGGCTAACGCAAGAAATAAAATTTCAGACTGCTTGGCAGCATTCTGCTAAAGCATTATACTATCTGTATGATGTAACTTCTAACCCACTCTACTTGAATTATGTAATTATTTAAAATTACTCTGCTTATAAAAATATAACCTTAAGGTAAACTGTTTTGCCCTTTTCTAGAAGTATAATCTAAGCTTCTTTTGCCAAACCAGACACATGAAAGCATAGTGCTCCTTGAGACTATAAGGAAGAAATGTTTTGCAGTGTGTATGAAACTTCACTTCAGTAATTTTATTTTTATTTGCACAGCAATAGGAAAATACAATATAATTTTGAAAATATCTGCTAAAATGTGTTATTTAGAAAACCATTTCCTCATTAGAGCAATGGTAGGAATGACAAGGTCTATATGATTTATGAGCTTTTATTTTTTATTTATTTATTAGTTTCAGGTGTACAACACAATGCAATAGTTATACTCTTTACCCCCCAAAGTGAAAATCCGCCTCCCCCAGTTCACCACCCCACTCCCCCGCCCCATATTACACACATCCATCACAACTCCCCTGACTCCCCTCCACAGTATACTCCACATCCCGTGACCATCCACATATTCAGTTGCAGTTGGCATACAATACTATACAACATCAGCTTCAGGTGTAGAGTGCAGTGATCAAGCCTCTACTCCATCCATGAAGTGGACTCCCTAACAAGATGTGACTATCTGACATGCCACAACATTTTTACAACATTATTATATTCCCCAAACTGTGTTTCATATCCCTGTGGCAATATTGTAATTGTCTATTTATGCTGTCTAATCCCTTCCCCTTCCCCACTAACACCACCCCGCTCCCAACTAGCAATCCTCAGTTTTTCCTCTACATCTACGAGTCTGTTTACTTTGATCATTCACTCAGCTCTTCAGACTCCACATACAAGTGAGATCACATGGTACCTGTCCTTCTCCGACTGACTTATTTCTTGCAACATAATAGTCTCTTCACAACATTATCAATTACATCCCCAGAACTGCCCCCATATCCCTGCGGCAACATTGTAGTCCCACATACACTGTCCAAAACCTTCCCCCTCTCCCTCTTCCCCACTCCCTCCCAGCCAGCAACCATCAGTTTTTCCTTTATATCTGCTTGATACGACTTCAATCTTCTTAAATTGTCTCTCTAGGTTAGCTTGTTTACCCCTTTCTTTTGTTTAAAAAAGCTCTTTTAACATTTCTTGCAATGCTGGCTTGGTGGTAATGAATTCCATAAGCTTATTCTTTTCTGAGAAGCTCTTTATTTCTCCTTCAATTTTAAGTGATAGCCGTGCTGGGTAGAGCAATCTTGGTTGTAGGCCTTTATTTTGGGTCACTTTGAGTATCTCCTGCCACTCCCTTCTGGCCTGCAGAGTTTCTGTAGACAAGTCAGCTGTTAGTCTAACAGGAGTTCCTTTGTATGTAACCTGCTGTCTTTCTCTTGCAGCCTCTAGGATTCTGTCTCCATCTTTAACCTTTGCCATTTTAACTATGATGTGTCTTGGTGTGGACCTGTTTGGGTTCAGCTTGTTTGGAACCCTCTGCACTTCCTGGGCATGTATGTCGATTTCCTTCACCAGGGTAGGGAAGTTTTCAGTCATTATTTTTTCAAATACATTTTCGACCCCTTGCTTCTTCCCTTCTCCTTCTGGTATCCCTATGATTCAAAGGTGGTTGCGCTTCACCTTGTCCCATAGGGCTCTTAAACTATTTTCATTGTTTTTTATTCTTTGGTCTTTTTGCTGTGCCAACTGGGTGAGTTCTGCTATTTTATCTTTCAAAGCGCTGATCCGCTCCTCTGCTTCATCTACTCTACTGGTGAATTCCTTCAAGTGTGTTCTTCATTTCAGTTATTGTATTCTTTAGTTCTAACAGGTTTTTTTTTTTATGGTTTCCCTATCCTTCTTTATGTCCTCGCTAAGTTCCTTAAACATTTTTATCATCAGTGTTCTAAACTCTGTCTCTGAAAGGTTGGATCCCTCTGTTTCATTTGGTTCCATTTCTGGAGGTTTCTTCTGATCTTTTACTTGTGACATGTTTCTTTGTTTCCCCATTCTGGCTGTCGCTCTGGGATTGCTTTGATGTATTAGATAGATCACCAGGAGAGCCCTGGCTGGATCACGCAGGCACACAGCTCACAGCCCAACACTCCCAGTCTCAGCCCGTCCCAATCAGCCGCTAGCAGATCAGGCCGAGCAGCCCGACAACCAATCACCAGCCTGGCAACTCTGCAAGCGGAGTGTGGAGAGCGGGGACCCGAGGCGGCTTGCGCACTCCCGCATCTCAGTGAGCAGCCTGTTGGAGCCGGAGGGCACCCGCCCTGCATTTCCCTGGCAACGCAGTATAAGCCGGGCAGAGGGTGGGGATCCGAGGCTGCAGGCACACACGAACGCACGCACACACGTAGTTCTGCACCAATTCCACCAGACCAATGAGGTCTCGGACCTGATCCTTCGTGGGAGGGCCCAAGCCCGACAAAATGGCGCCCTCCCTACACCACTTGTGTGCAGGCTTCGCACCACGGGAACAACAGTTCAAAAACCTCCAGCCTTTGCACCAAAGGTGCTCAGCTCAGTCGGTCCCCGCAGGCTCCCGGCTCACACAACCACTCCCTCCACCAGGAGCCAGGTAAGTGCTCACCGGCGAGCAAGCCCGGGCACCGGCCCCACTGATTCTCCGGCTGCTCTTAGCCTCACCGACCTGAGCAAAGAGAGTCCTCACTAATTTACTGCCGGCTGTCTTAGAACTCCTCTTCCCGGCAAAGTAACTCTGGGCTGGTGAGCTTGGGGTGCGGCCGGAGGGTCTCTCCCCCAACCAGACAAGCTTCCCACGGCTGGGGCTTCCCTCACGGGGCTCGCCCCCTCTCGTCTCCGCCCGTCCTACCAGACCCGACGCGGCTTCCTCTTTAAGTTCTTCGTTTAGTGGTTCTGTTCATCTAGTGCTCCGGGGACCTCCAGGTTGAATGCTATATAATTTGCTTTTAATTTTGGTGTGATCCTGGGAGGCAGTTAGCACAGCGTCTGTCTATTGCGCCATTTTACCGGAAGTCCCTCTGATTTATGAGCTTTTAATCAATGTAATTCCCTGGAAAAGCATGAGACAGCAATTTTGACAAAAACTAATTAATAAGGTGATTATTTTCTTCAGTATCTTTTCTCCACATATTCTGACTTATTCCTACTGCTGGTGGGTTTCTTGATGGTGTTTTTCTCATTACTAACCACCTTCATTTATTCTTTAATCCACATCATGTATTAAAGATCCTAAAGCTTATCCCTGGGTGATTATTGATCCTCTGTAGGACAAGTCAATAAAGGAGTGTCAAGAAATGAAGGAAGCTTTTTAGAAGTTCCCACTTTATTATAGGGATGTGGTGAGATAAGATAAATACCAATGACAAAACCTACACAATATAGATAGAAGATGATAGATTAGATATTTGATAGATACCTAGATCACAAGATCACAGGTAGATAGATAGAAAGATAGCTACATACATAGATACATAGATACATAGATGGATTGATAGATTTTAAATATCATGTAACTCAGAAGCTGTAAGAAGGAAGAAAAAGTTAATTTGGCAGAATATCCAAACAGCATCTCATAGACAGGGTTTACGATGATTTTCCTGAGATGCTTTTGCAAAGAAACATCTGATTTGTAAAAAGAGCTAAAGAAAAGCTTGAAGAAGTCCTAAGGTATTAAACAATATCTTTTCTGGAAGTACATATAATCTTAGGATATGGCTTATTTCAGCTAGTTAAAAGTGTTTTAAAATAGGAAATAAACAACAGATGTTGATTTCTACTTGAAAGGGACCAATCAGAGAAACAACATATTAACATGTTCAAAAATCATCTTTTTTTTTTTTTTTTTTTTTTTTTAAAGATTTTATTGGGGAATTGGCGGAGGGGAACAGCGTTGGGGAATTGGGGAAGGGGAACAGACAAGTTGCTGTCTTTTTGTTCTTCAGTTTAGTTGCGGAGGATGTTGCTTCACTGTTGGTATCGTCATTGCGCTCTTCCCGGATGAGGCAGATTGGTCGCTGGCCTCTGGATGTTGCTCACCGCGGCTATTGGCAGCTCATGCTTGGCTGCCAGCTGCTCACGCTGGCTGCGGGCCACTCACTGTAGCCTATGGCAGCCCACTGCAGCAGGGGCTGCAGCCCACACCATCACCGGGGCTCACACAGCCCAGCTCCAGGTGGAGCTGTTGTTAGCTGTAGAGGGCAGTGTCACTGGCCCTCATGTGGGATCTGAACCGGGGCCGCTGGCATCCCAAAACCAGCGCTTAACCAATGCGCCACTCGGCCGGCCCTCAAAAATCATCTTAAATTAATCAAACATGTGGAAACTCATTCAACAAATCATTGAGTCAGAGTAAAAGTACCATCTCTTTTATTTCTAGAGTTCCCACCAAACACCAGCAATACACTGAAAACTAGTTCTTTGACTAATTAAAAATCACATGGGCTTTTCTAGCTTTGACAACCACATAGAGCTAGGTAGTAACTACCTATTTAATTACTAGTATTGAGTAAGTAGCTTAGATTCAGTTTTCTGTCCTTCTTGTTATCAGAATTATTCCATTGCTATGTTTTCTTCCTTTGTATAAGGCTGAGTCCTATGTAGTCCATTAAATATAAACCCTCAGCTAATCAGTTCAAAACATTTGAATTAGTTCTCGTTTACATTTGTTTGGGTATCAGAAGTCATGTTTGTCACATATCATAGGTTCATATTTCAGAAAAAGAACTTGTCATTGTTTGAATTGTTTGATGCAATTTTTCAGTTATTATTTGTCATTTTTCAAGGTTTGTGTTTAGCTTTATCTGTGTGCTTTATTATAAAATGGCAGGGCTGCAGATTTCTAATAGTATGTTTGAAATTTGGAAATAACCAACTGCAGTGACAATGAATAACTAAAGATAATGTCCCCTGAATAAGGATATCCCCTGAGTTTTTGCTAAGCACACTCAGTATGCAAGTTGAACTCAAGGTTTGGTCTGCCAGTTTCAGTGGACAGTGGGGCTGGGTATTTGGCATTGTAGGTTACCTACAATTTAAGAACCATTACCTGACAATTCCTAGGTCTCAAGGTAGCAGGCAATAGTGTTCATTGTATTCAGGTGTTATCCAACTAGTAAGTAAAAGCTAGAGATCTAGAGATGTTCTCTAAATTAAAACACAAACACACTAACAGGAAATTAAATACCATGGCTTTTCGTTATTTATTTTGAATTGGGGAGGAAGAAGAGATTTGCTTACATAACAAACCCCCTCCAAAAACTTTCCTTTTAAGTGCTCCAGAAAGTTAACAGTGCACTTATATTCTGCAAAAAGTAACGTTACTCAAACTTTTAAAACACCTCTATCTAGGCTTCCTCTAAGAAGATAATGGAACAAGGCTTTATTTTGCAATCAATATTCTTGTAAAAGACATTAGGGCTTCATGGAACTCAGTTAAGAGAACCCCTCAGAAAAATAACTGAACAAGAGCTGATACCTGACTCTTTCTTTTCTCTTAATTTAAGACAGAAACATCAAAGTTACAAGCCCTCGAGCCATAGCAAAAGTCAAGTGCTGCCATTAGACTACAAAGCAGCTTGTAAATTATTAACTTTCCAACCGCAGCATCGAGCTACCTTCTACATAAAATCAAAAATATTAATGAAGCAAAGAATTATTTAAAATATACTTTAAAATGTTTAAAATATTACTTTAAGGGTTGCAAAGCATGCTCTTTTTTTGAGTTTTTTTTTTCTTTCTAATTTAGGATCATTAACCATTAGAAACATTCACTGCAAGCACCTGTGGCACCTGTAGCATCAATGGAGTAATTTTCAGTTTTATTAATTTCTTGAATTGGCAATGTCAATGCAGCATTTGTACCCAAGAGAGGCAAAGGTTCCATCCTCAGAGACTTCTAACAAATAGACCATAAGGACATGTCACTTGGTTGTAGGTAACATGCGGCACGTGTGGTGAGGTGAATTTCTTTTTCCAGACTTAAAGAAGTGAGCTGCATTAGTCTTCTACTCCTGTGAATCCTTAAAGAATCCTTAAGGATTTGGAGTCCTTAAGGATTTTAGTTATCATGTCAACCTGTTTTATAGCATTTGAATTAATCCAAAACAGCCTTCCTTTTATACTGCATGAAATGGCCCGGTTGTGAAGAATATAGAGTTCCTTATTAAATGAAGCATTAGACTCCCTTCTTTCTAGGCTCACTCCCCTCTTTACTTAATTAGCATGGGTTTAGATGGTGGCAGAGAATTACTTTCTCTTCAGGGAAATTACACTTTTCTAAGAGCCACTCTCCTTATGATTTTTTAAAGTGTGGTCCCAGGAGTAAGCATTGCTGAATATCGGCCCCTTACAAAAGATTTCCTGTACATTTTTCATTTGACAACTTTTAGAATCCAAGAAACCCATAAAGGGTCATCTTCTTTTCTTACATATTATTTTTCTGTTGCATTTCTTGCTCTATTCTGAATGTGGAAGTGAATATTGACTTTTATAAGTTCAACACTAGTTGACTTTGATTGATAGCTGAGGTGATATACAGAAGTTTTTGGGAGTGAAGGTTATATACAAGAATTAAATATCCTTTTTCTAAGCTCTGATATTCTTTGTATTGTATAAATTGATCCTCCTTAGACTGGGATTGTCAACTTCATGTTTCGTTATGCTTAGTAAATTTAGATATCGATTTTATGAAATTAAGTGTGTATATTTCAAGAAATACTTTTTACAATTTTAACTAGTAAGGGAATTTGAAAACTTTTATCAATCTGGCTCTCTTGTACAAATAATGTGATATTAGAGGAGTTAGAGCAGGATTTGAATAATATGAAGGAAATTCAGAAAGAATGGCTTCTATTTCTAATAATATTTATTTACCAATTATGTGACCTTGAAAAAATCACTCACCCTCTGAGGCTTAGAGCTTTTATCTACAATATTAGACATAAATCTTTGCGTTATGTCACAGAGCCAATGAGGGGACAAAAAAAGGATATCGTCTTAGTAATATAGCAAGGTAAGCACTTTCAAAACTGTATGGAAGTGCAGATAAAAGTGTTATGAGAGATGATATGGAATATGATATGTTATTTTGTGAAATGTATTTACCTTTTAAAAATGATTTTAGAGTTCAAAATAAAAACTGTTACCAATTTCTTCATGGTCATCAGTCTATGACAGGATTAGCATAAATAGTTTCTATGTAATTTGACAGAAGTGACACTTTGTGAATTAGAATGAATGTGCTGACATGAGAGTGTACATTGCCTTCTCTCCTCAGCTAAATCACCTTAAGGAACCACTATTGGAGAGTGTATTGTTGAGCATATATTAGGCCACCAAAGAAGAATGTGTGTATTGGTATCATTAAAGATAAATGCATCAAATCCCAGACAGAACAAAAGAAAACTGCTTCTGCTGACTTCATACAGCCTGATAGTAGTTCCATTAGCTTTCAAAATATCAGGTGGAAGCTACCAAATGATTACATATGCCAAGATACTGCAAAGCTGTGGGTGCTTGGGGCTAGATTGATTTTACCACTTTAAATATAAAAATAGATATATAAGCCCAAGCTTTGTGCTCCATATATGTAACCTTGAAGGCAATCTGTTTTTGTTCTTCAGATTGTTGTTATTTTTGCATCAGGAGAAATTAAAGCCTGGGAGAGTTTTAAATCATCTAAATATCTCCTTCAAAGGCAAGACATGAAAGAACCAGCTCGAGGTGCACGCTGTTTGATAGCATAGTTGCCACCATCACTATTCCTAATTATTCTTGACATTTTGTCCATTATACTGTGAGGACCCTCAGAGGATAGAAAAATAATCAGCTGGAAGTGAGGACTAGCTAATTATCTGTATTATATAACAAAAGTTGTGGTAGTGTAGATGAAACATCAATTATGCAAATTGGTGATAAACCCTGACTGTAGAAATGTATATTGGAAGTGACTCTTAGCCACAAGCTTAGAAATGTTGTCGTCATCTCTTTCTTCTCCTCCATAAACCAGGAAAGTCTTATTTGCAAAAGAAACTTATGTAAGAGTAGTTTAAGAGTGAATTGGGGCCGGCCAAGTGGCACGGTGGTTAAGCGCAGGCTTGGGAAGCCAGCGGCCCCGGGGTTCGGGTCCCACATACGAGGGCCAGGGACACTGCCCTCAAAAAAAAAAAACAAAAAACGAGTGAATTACATCATAAAGAACTACTTTATAAAGTGTCATCACCTTTAAATCCTACAAATATAGTGTTACTTTAAAATTGATTATTTATGCAGGATAATTAGTATATCATTCCTGTCTATACTGAAAAGCAATTATAATCATTATTTTGATTTTGTTCATATTAAACAAAAAAATACTGGCTAATTTTGTAAACATTGTTGTAAAGTTTTTATGTTATTAACCCAGAATTGGGACCATATTATCCTTTTGGATTTGAATGTGGGTTGCTACAAAGTTATTTGCATTGGAACTTTACCAAGCTACTCTTAAGCAAAGGTAAACTTATATAAATAATTAGCTTACCTGTAATGCTGGAAATGAAGTTGGTGTTTCTACATTACTCCATAACATCAAATCAGAAAATGAAGATTATCCTAGCTTTACTGGGAATTTTGTTTACATTTTTACATTTTTAACATCAACATTTTGTTTCTTGCTTAAAATCCCCTCTTTAATTCTTTTTGAATTTCTACAAGGTGTTATCCAAAAATATGGTGAATGTTTAAATGAAAAATAAATATTATAGTAAAAGACATATTGCCATTAATCGCCCTCAGAATACTCTCCCTCACTTTGAACACACTTATCCCATCATCCTTGCCACATCTGGATCTGTTCTGGAAGTCTTCTTCCATGAGTGTCTTCATCTTCCATCATGACAATGGTCAGTGTCACACATTGCTTCTGGTATGACAATTTCTGTCAAATGAAAAAGTTCTGCGTGTCCTCATCCACCTTATTCACTGGATCTGGCACCATGTGTCTTCTGGCTCCTCCCAAAAGTCAAAATGACCACGAAAGGAAAACAGTTTTAATTGATTCATGACATCAAGGCAGCCACAACAGTACAACTAAAGACACTTATGAAAGAGGACTCTTAGAACTCCTTCAGAAAGTGACAAAATGATGGGAGAGCATGTTCAAAGTGAGCGGGTGGTATTTTGAGGGTGATTGATGGCAATGTGTTTTTTACTGATTTTTTTTGTTTGTTTGTTTTTTAATGAGGGCAGTGTCACTGGCCCTTATATGTGGGACCGAAACAACGCACCACTCGGCAGGCCCTAGTTTTTTTTTTTTAAATTTAAACATTCACCATAGTTTTGATCACACCTTGTAGATTATATTAGTGAATGCAGCAGAGTGCCTGCTTTGGGGAGAATGCTGTACATGAAGGAGAAGGTAAACCTTATCAATTGGAACAATCCCATCAGCTGACTGTCCCTACAGCTGAAGAAATAGTAACAAGCCAAGTGTGGTCAGACTGCCAGGACTGACCATTTCTGTAGACTTCTAGACCAGTGACAACATGTCAACCAGATGGAGTACTGCTGACGTAGAGATATATAGACACCTGGGTATTTTTGCTTGTCTCAGATTAAATGGGACAGCTACTGCAGTTTAGCAAGGGACAGTGGTACTATAAGGGGCAGTCCATGCAATAATTTGCCCCATCCAAATAACAGCCCACCAGTGCTAGGGAGTGCTCAAGATGGACTTTGATACACATGAAACCTACCCTTTCCCATCTGTGGTTTCACTTCCCATGGTTTTCGTTACCCACAGTCAGCCAGGGTCTGAAAATATTAACTGGAAAATTCTGGAAATAATAATAATAATAATAATAATAATAAAAAATGTGCACCATTCTACATAGCATGATGACCTCATACCCTCCCACTCCATCCTGCTCTGTCCTGCCTGGGCGTCAGTTATCCCTTTGCCCAGTATTTCCATACTGAGTGTGCTACCTGCCCTTAGTCACTTAGTATCCATCTCAGTTATCACTGTCACAACATCACAGTGCTTGTGTTCAATAACCTTTATTTTATTTAACAATGGTCCTAAAGTGCAAGAGTAATGAGGATGGTGAATCACATATGCCAAAGGGAAACTAAAGTGCTTCCTTTAAGTGAAAAGGTGAAAGTTCTCAGCTTAATAAGGAAAGAAATAAAATCATATGCTGTGGGGAACCAGCCTCCACTGACCAGGGTTTCCCTCAGGTGGAGAGGGCGTCGGCAGGGGAGGAAAATAAAGAAGGGAGACAGTGGAGACACTGGGGGAGTTTAGAGAAGAAGTGACACCCTTTATTGCAATAACATGTCCTTTTCATAGGGACTTTTGACCATTATCCAATCACAAGTTTAAATTCCACATAGTTTTGATGTATTTTTCTTTCTTAAGACTTTTAATCTTTACTTCCTTATAATTGTTCTCCCCAGGGCACACTGTGACCTTTTCTATGGTTAAGGATAATCTCATCTATGATAATCTCTTTATGACCCAGACTCAGTTTCTACATATCACCTGAAGAATGGTTACTATGATTACCTTGACTATCTAGTCCCAGATTCCAGCAGTAAGACTCACAGGGTGTATACTTGAGCTATAGCTTCAGTGTCTGTTCCTACAACAATGTACAAGGCAAAGAATCCAATTAAGGCTATAGATTAACATAGCTCATGGTCAACAAGTCCTCTCTTATTGGAACTCTCCTGGCCTGGAGACTTTTAGTCTCTAAGGACACTTTTCACTGTGGTTATCTTAGGCACATGAGCTTAACGGATTATGTTATTATCAGTTACTCATAGCTAGGCTTTTTGGTTTATGTGGCCAGGGGTCTGGGCCTGTTTTCAAGGGGCTCGAGTCCCCTATTTCTTAGTCCTGGGGTCCCCACGGATCTACTGCCTGGCTTAGGTTGTCTCCCCTCTTTTCTGGGAGATCTTTCCCATCGTTGGCTGCGTAGTTATCTCATTGGGGTATCACAGGAACTTGCCATAAATACAGTGAAAGTACTGTCTCCTATAGGATCTGATATAAAGAAAAGGCACATGGGTTCACAGACGTGGAGACTATAACCGACCATGAAACCTTGTCATATATTGGGGTGCTGACGGCTCCCAACAATATGCCAAGGCTGCTAAGACCTAAAGTAAGAACAAATCTTCTATCCTCAGCAAGGGATCCCCTAACATGAGTGACACCAAACCATTTACTTCAAGTGAGGGATAATCACACAGACTCTGTATAAGTTTGGACTAAAAAATATAAAACTTACTGGAGGGGCTGGATCTGCCAATGAAGAAGCTGCTGCCATGGAGCAGCATAGTCAAAAAGTTAGGGAGAAAGTGTGTATGTATAAAAAAAGTATGTAAATGTATGGGAAAAAAACAAAGTATTATATAGGGTTTGGTTCTATCTGTGGTATCAGGCACCCACTGTGGGTTTTGAAACATGTCTCCCTGGATAAGGGGATCTAATGTACAGAGAAAATTCTGAAATTTCAATTTCTATTTATTTCAATTTAAAAATTAAAAAAAAAAAAAGAAAAGCTTTACAACGTATATAATATTGATATATAGATTTTTAGTATAATTTACATGGGAATGATTTATAAAGGAAGTAAATATGCATAAACTCCCATGTATCCTCAAATTTACTGCTTAGCTTTTTAATGAAATAAAATAAGGCAAGAAAAAAATGTTTGAAGATACCTATTTTAGAAAAGCAAATATCTATTAAGTTATATGTTATAATGTATACGCCCAAAGGATTATCAGTAGAGCTTCCTGATGGGTTTCTCAGGACTTTTCTTTGATTCCCTTCAGGATAAACAACTAGTAAAGGTTTTTTGTTTTGTATTTGGCTTTTTAGGCTGTAGTTCGTCCTGCAATTTTTTTCTGTTCCTTTCCCTGGAATCGAAACTCCTTTTGTTTGATTTGTTCAGAATAGTTGTGTCAAAATGCAGATTCAGTCAGGAAAACAAACTGCATATGTACACAGGGGGTGCTCAAAAATGTATACACATTTTAAGAAAGGAAAAAACTGAATTAAAATTGTAATACTCAATATACACCAGTAACAAAAGATGAATACAAGTTACGTTTGATTTTGCAATTCAAGAGGTGTTCAAAACGGTTATCATCAGTGTCCAGACACTTGTGATTTTGGTGAACTACTGCTTGAGCAGCGTTGACTGAAGTGTCTACTTGTATACATTTTTTTTGCAGTCCCAGTGTGTGTGTGTGTGTGTGTGTGTGTGTGTGTGTGTGTGTACACACACATCCACAAACAGAAACAACTTATTATGGTATTTGACCTTATGCAATTGTGTGACCTGGTTGAGTAGTCTCTGTAAAGGTTGTTGTCTTTACATCTGATGCGATGCTGGAGTTTAAAGACTGCAGAGCAGGTGGACACATTACAAAGCCACTTCACTAGTGATTGAGAAGATGAACTGTATCTCCCTCTCTGAGGTTTCAATGATATATACAATCTATTCTCATCAAGTAGGTACATATTCTGAGTAAAAGTGAGTTGCATGATTTGTGCTAGGCCAACAGCAGGTCTGTAAATATGAACTGAGTTGTAAATGGTTATACAACTCCAAGGTAAATATATTTTCGATGTTCAGATATACAATTAATATCTACAGAATTTATTTTTAGAGAGTAAATTAATTAAACGCGATATGTTATTTAGATTCATTTAAAATTTACTGGCTAAAATAATATGAGGAATCCTTAAGCGATAGAACTTGATAAGCAATGCAGTCATTCTGATTAATGCATTTCTTTGGTGTTTTCAATTGACATCAGCAGGGCATTAATCAACTTTACTTAATGGCTGGCTATGCCTTGTTGCAGTTATAAAATTATTCATTATTATTAATATTTTTTGAAATATTAATAATACTGTTTGTATTCTCATTGATAAAACCATATTTAACATCTAAAATATGCAGTTAAATACATTATTAAATATCTGCATGTATTTATCTATGGTAGAGAGCTCTATTAAGAGTTATGCAATTCAAGAATTTTAAATGGTTAAGTGTGTTCTATGCAGTCAGGGCTAAAACCCAAACTTGTAATAATAAAAGTGACAGGATTTTAAGCTGAAATACAACACACACAGTGTGTGTATGATTTTTGTTGTGGATTTTAACTACAACTGTAAACGGCATACTTAAACTTACTTCTCTTATAGAATTTGTAAAATTGCTACATAATTGTTTACTTATTTGCATCTGCTGCCACCCAACTGCACGATTTGAGGGCAGTTTATATAAATATGCATGTTTATTGTACAAAAACGTTGGTGAAAATGTAGCACAAAATTAAAAACAAACAAACAAAAACACTTCGAGTACCTTTCCTAAAATTTACATCACAGCTTATCAAATTCTGCACCTTTAAAATCGGAGGCCTAAATGAGATACATTAAAAGTGTCTTCCTTTCAAAATGTTTGCGAAGTGTGGTTCTACTTTGCTCTCACTTCCTTTCTCCTTTTACGGGAGTAAACATTAAAGAGACACAAAAAATGAATATCATGTTTTTAAAGAGAAGGAGAAGAAAGAAGCATGGACAATGTGATAGCTTTGCCCAGTGTAAGAAGGGCTCATTTTGTGGATACGCAATTATCCTACTGCAGGCGCTGAATTCTACCAGTCTTCTCTAGAAATCTACTGTTCTCTCGAATGATTGTCACTTTTCATTCGACAATAGCTGCTAAGAAATTCCCTTTTTCGTTGTTTCAGTAAAATCTGTTAGAGGAAAGAAAAACCAACTTCCTTTACATGTGAAGGTCAATATTAAATTATGTTGAATTTTGGGCAGAAAATGTTTCCTCGCCAAGACATTCAATCATAGAATAAATTAGACTTTACCAGAGAAGAGTTTTAGAGTTTGCCGGACAGGGCTTGTCTCAGTATTTCACTAGAAACAGACTCCAACAAAGGTCAGTAAGCAGGAGGAATTTTAGGATGCAATATAGAGATTAACACTGGCAGAATGAAAGGGAGAAAAGCAACATTGGACAGAAGATGGAGCTGAGCAGTGATGCAGTCTCTGACAACCTCAGGTGATCCATTGAGAGCTCTGAGGTTGGGATGAACCTTAGGAGTTGTTTTGAGTGGGAGCACAGCAGGCAGGTGGCTACAGTTACAACTGAGTCAGTCACTGGCTTCAGGCTATCCCAGAAGGCGCCCATAACTTTGAGGAGAATGATTCAGGCAAGACAGTTCTGAGGACTGTCAGCTGAGAGCTGTCTTCTGGCAACATTCTCATCAGCTGGAAAAATATGTTTTTTTTGTTTTTTTTTTAGCTGAGCCATCCTGCCACCTGTTGGCAGCTCAACGGCAACTCAGCTTGGGCTGGCCTCGAACAGCTGTTGCTCAGAGCTCAGCTCGCACTCTTGAGCGAGCTCTTAACTAACTGAGCCACTCAGCCGGCCATGGAAAAATATGTTGTTTATTCCTGAAGGGGAAAGACATTAGAGAATCTACTACAGAAGGTTGTCACCTCTGCTTCATGCGTTTCCACGCCTCCTTAACAACACCTATTTTCATTCCCTTTATTTTGAATCAGAACATAGTGAGCTAATAGATAAATATGACTGAATGTCGAATTATCTTTTTCAAATTGATAAACATATTTAATCCATAAAACCATCAGATTAAGAAAATGAGTACGTTTTACAGGCAGTAAAGAAAATAGATAAACAAGGGTCCAAAATCAAATTAAATGAAACAAATCAAATCAAAACAACTAGAAATAATAAAACAATGTTTGAATAATTCATGAGACTATTATCTAATATATAAGTGATTTAAAGAGGATTTGTTTTTCTCTTTGTTGGTTTTCACTGAAAATTTTAGAAAAATATGATTTGATAGAGCCACATGCAGAAATGCATTTTGACCAGGACCCTGCAGCTTAGCATAACCTGGGCATAGCAGGATTCAGGCCAGAATGGACAGATTCCATTTTAGCAGTTTAAAAATACTTGAAAATAATTGGACATAGTATTAGAATGAGCCCAGGCATGTCACATTCTGAATTACAAGTTAACACTCCATTTTATCACAATATAATTTCAAATAAAGATGTTCCACTCATGAGAAGGGAAATAATTAATTGTTATAAAAAATAAGTGAAACTGATGTCTTTCTGTGAAACTTTTAAAAAATATTTGGAAAATAATTAAAAAAACAATAAATGTTAGGCTTAGTGGAAATACAATGTTCGTCAATTTTTTTTTTTTTTTTTTTACGATTTTATTGGGGAATTGGGGAAGGAACAGACAAGTTGCTGTCTTTTTGTTCTTCAGTCTAGTTGCGGAGGACATTGCTTCACTGGCCCATGTTGGTATCATCATTGCGTTCTTCCCAGATGAGGGAGATCGGTCAAAGGCCTCTGGGTAGTCACTCACCGCGGCTATTGGCAGCTCATGCTGGCTGCCGGCCACTCACTGTAGCCTATGGCAGCCCACTGCAGCAGGGGCTGCAGCCCACACCATTGCAGGGGCTCGCAGCCCAGCTCCAGGTGGAGCTGTTGTTAGCTGTAGAGGGCAGTGTCACTGTCCCTCATATGTGGGATCCGAACCGGGCCGCTGGCATCTCAAAACCAGCTCTTAACCAATGCGCCACTCGGCCAGCCCTCATCATATTTTTTCACAGTAAATGTTAGGTTAAAATTAGTTTATATTTATAAAAGCCATACAGAAGCTTAACCCCATTATAAAATTTATCAAATCATAGCAAAATTATTTGCTTGATATATATATATAATTTTTTTAATTTGTATATCTATATTTGTATATCTATGTTAAATATATATCTGTATATCTATGTTAAGCTAGATAAATGGAAATAATTATAAAAATTGTAAGAAAATAATCCATTCTTGCCCATGGGAAAGCCCTAGCTTACGCTGTCTACAACAAGGATGCAAAATTTGTCTTTAATATTCTTTCAAAATAATTAACTAAGAAAAATTCAGTTTTGACTCATAGTATAAATCACTTCAGACAAGGTAATATAGACTTAGTAAAAACAACAATAAAACCATATTGTCACAAAGAAATCCTATTTCAGGGAGGATGAAAGATAAATAGAGTATAATAACATAATGGTAAATTAGATTGAAAAGATATATTTTTGGGTGACCAAGAATCTGATCAAGATATACAACTTGTTCTTCACTTCAAATACTTCTTCATTCTTTATTCAAGTCAATATTCATGCCCTACAGATGAGTACTATTGTGATTTCTATAGGTGATTTCATTGTAGCTCAATTTCCCTCTCTTCTATTAATTTAGAAAAACTGAAACCATAATATTGTTGTAAGTTAATTTCATATGCATTCATGTAAACAAAAGGAAATTATAAGACATGGTAGTTTTTTCCATGAGTAGGGATGTATGTGTCTGAAAAACAACAGTAGTTTTGTAAATTTTAAATAAAGGATTAGAACAATTAAATCACTATCTAAAATCAAAGGATTAAATTTAATTTTTCAATGATGTCTTTGTATTCCATGGTTTTATAGAATAATGCAAAGATTTTAGAAGCAAAATAGCATATGCTGATTGAACAAAATATTTAAGGGTAAGATGGGTGATAAATTAACACTATATAGTGGTGAACTAGGCATGTATAAATAGAGAAATCCCAGAGTCAATAACAGAAGCTCTTTATATTGTAACCACAATGTATTAATAAGTGAAGTGCAGGGTGGAAAAGAGGAAAGCAGTGGAAACTTTCTTCTGAAGAGTCATTTATTTCTGCAGTTAATAAGGGATCCTTGTCAGTTGTTTTGCTATGTATGCCACCGGTTAAGGCGTTTTATTAGCCCTCATATCAATCATGTAAGATGTTGCTTGTAGTATTTGCTCAAAATTGCTAGTGCTGGAGTCAGAAGGCCTGAATTTTTATCTTGACACTACAATATACTAAATGTGTAATCTCTTTCTGTTCAGCTTCCTTATCTTAAAATGAGGGCAATAATTGTACCCAACTCAGGATTGTTTTGAGCATTAAATGAGATAAATAATGGATATAAGTCTATTAGCACAATGGCTAGCACTAGACAAGTCTTCAATAAATGTCTGCTGTTTCTGTTGCTGTGGTCATTGCTGCAAGTCAGGCAATAAAATCTAAAAGGACTATTTTTACATGGAGGAATTTATCTTTATACTTAATGAAAAATGTACTCCTTCATTCAAAAAGCGCAGTTGAGGGCACACTGTGCATGAAGCACTGTGCTAGTGGCAGGTCAGAATGGAAACTCTATTGTCTGTATTCAGGAGAAGTGCCTGGTCTTGTGGGAGGAGTGGGCATATAAAGCATTATTACAATATAAGATAAATGCTATAATAATATATCCCGCATTCTGTACGTTGAAACACAGTACATGTTGGCCTTGGCTTGTGGAAAAAGATACAGAGAATTTTATTTGATTTATGTCTTAAAAGATGACCAAGAGATTTCCAAACTTAATGATGGGGAGGAAGAAGCCAGGAAGAGGGTATTCTTGGCACAGGATTTAGCATAGAGAACACAATAAGTTATAAAATGATCTGATCCATCTGAAGAATAGCAAGTGCCAGGTGGGGAGGCAGGCAGGCATTGAAAAGGAGCTGGAGAAGTCATTTTCTACCATATCCTGGAGGGTTTTGGGTGTGATATTCATCCTATTGTCTCCTTTATTGTTGTCGACACAGTAATCTCTCCTTATATAGTGACTTCAGAGAACCATGTTATATAATTAATGTATACTTGTTTAATTTATAAGAGTCTAGGACTTCTTTTACTCAAAGAGAAAAATGGACATTGAATACAAAGGGATGAGAAATTCATTTAATATTTGACAGCTTGTGTCTGGGCCTCTCAAACATTAATTTTGGCACAATTATATTTGACAATTTTAATAATCTATTAAGGGCAACAAATCACATATTGCAAGCAGCTGAGACTTTACAAGTCTTTTTTTTAATCTATTTTTTACCTGCATAATTAAGCCATTACTCACTGCATTTTGAAAAACACTCATCTATGGCAAACATGTTTTTTTCAATGCAGTTTTTAATGTTTTCAAAAAGTTTCTGGTAGAGTCTACTGTTTTCAAACAGAAATATCTTTCTCTTCTTAGCATCAAAACAAATGAAAACCATTATATCATTTATGAAGTTCCATCATGCATTGTAGTCATTTGCTGTATTTGAGAAACTCTCAGTTATCTATGATCACGTGTACAAAACCTCTTAGGTACTAAGCGAACAGAGATATTTCCTTGGGAACACTTTGGCATTCCTTGCTTCATTTGATTCTCAAGTACTAGTCACAGTTAATTTGACTGGGGAAGATTGACACTTAACCCTAATGATTAAGCGGATTTGAGAAAAGGCCTAGATTCTACATTTTTAATAAGTTCTGGTGTGCTACATCATACTGATCCCAGAACCATACTTTCTGAAGATTTAAAGGGGATTCATCCAGTTCTAACATGTCAATTTCCATGCATGGAGATGGGAAGGGAAATATGGAAGGTATTTATGCTGCAACCCATGCCCACCCTTGTTAAAAGTAACTTAAATAAACAAAGGCTATCCCTGAAGGAGTCTGTAAATGGAATCCTTCTAAACAGTGTGAAAGAAGAAAAGTTTGAGAGTCCCTCGCCTAGAGTGTAAACCCCAGTTCTTGTGTTGGTTGCATAATGCAGTAAAAGAATAAGTCATTAGGGAACCCAAATTCATAAAAGCAACTCTACAATTACTTATATTAGAAATATCATGTGATACGATTTTTTTTTTTTTGAGGGCAGTGTCACTGGCCCTCATATGTGGGACCCGAACCGGTGCCGCCTGGTGTCCCAAGCCAGCGCTTAACCACCGCGCCACTCGGCCGGCCCACGATTATTTCTTTAAAGTTTCATTTATCTGAAACTATCTGGTATTTTGCAGAACTTTTGTCTTCTGTTTTTCACCAGGTTTTCTTCTGTAATGGTAATTTAATTAACTCGTAACACCTCTTAAATTGGACATTTTAAGACCAAAATGGCTACCTATCAGCAGCGTTATTTCTAGGAAGGGAATTCAAATTGTAAAGGAGCCAAATACACATTTAAGAATATGCAACAAGGCCGGCCGAGTGGCGTGGTGGTTAAGCGCTGGTTTGGGAAGCCAGCGGCCCTGGTTCGGATCCCATAAACATACAAAAAAAGGAATATGCAACAATTAGACAAATATTTTTTCTCAAAATTCTAATTTTACCAATTCAATTTCAAATGACACACAATTACATTTTTGTTTCACATGTAACAAGCTGAAGGAAGAAATGTATAAAAATTAGATAAGCAATGCAGTGCATAACACTCATGTAAAACCAGTTTTAATACTGATCCGAATAGATAGTCTGGATTTGACACTAATAAGGTCTTTTATGTTGGCCTAAAATGATTCATAAAAGTGTTATACAGCTTGAAACTTAAAAATATCATCCTCATAGCCCATACATATATATACTTTTGAAAATTTGGTTTCAAATGTATTCATGAAATCAAGACTTTTTAAAAAGCTTTACCTACTGGTTTCTCAATCACTTGTAAATCAATTTCAATCTTCTTCCTCTGTTTGAACAACTTGCCTGGAATGTAAATAGCTTGTGAAGTGTATGTTGATAGTATGTTTGTGGACCCTCTTTCCTCTAATAGCAGAAGCATGAGGCTCACTGAACCTCTTCTCAGACTCAACAGAAGAAAAAAACAATTTTAATGCTCTTTACTTCCTTAGGAGATGCTGACATTTGGAAAGAGTACCAGAACTACTTTTATAACTACAGAAACATATTCATTCATCATTTAACAAATTCTTTTACTTTAGTTCTTTATAAGCTTAAAAGTAAAACCGTCTAGTTTAGATGTTGGAAAGGCTTTACAGGTGGTGAATTAGCGATACACATGCATTAAATTCATGAAAAGTTCAAGCTGGTTTTGAGATGGCATTTAAAGTTTTGACAAAGTTTGATCCATCTTTTCTTACATACTCTGTATAATCTAATTAGTTTCATTTTAAGCTTTGTATTGACTTATAGCAATGGTTTTACATAGCCATAGGTGATTTTTACTAAGATCCTTCCTTAATTTAAATATTCAATATATTAATTAATCAACCACATATGTATCCACTGATGTCCATGATAAATTATATAGCATTTTCAGCATCGAAATTATTATAGTTATATGCCTGTTTTTTCTGTTTGTTTGTTTGTTTGTTTTGAGGGCAGTGTCACTGGCGCTCGTATGTGGTGCCCGAACCGGGGCCGCCGGCGCCCCAAGCCAGCGCTTAACCACCATGCCACTCGGCCAGCCCTATATGCCTGTATTTTTAATTACATTTTTTATTATATGCTTCCAATGTAGTTATCTTTCAGTGAAAATAATTTTGGTTGAAAAAAAGCCTTTTAACACCATTTAGAAATTCTACAATTCAGTTTTGCGGGTAAAATAAGTGCATCGATGTTAAGTGCACAGTCAGAATCAGTACTTAACTGAATGTGACAATGGGGACCTGTTTTAAGAGTGCATGTCTTAATTATTTAAAGCTCTGTACATTTGGCATTTCCTACGTGAACACATGCCCTTCACAGCATGAGTGTTTCCTGTGAGTGGTGTGTGAGTGCTTGTTGATAATGCTTTGGTGGCACTTAAGCACCTAATAGAGGTTTGGGGTACAGAGACTATGAAGTGTTTTAATGAATCATGAGATTTTTAAAAGTAGCATTGATGCTAGGCTTTATATTTGTGAAGTAATTTGCATTCTTATTTTCAGATAAGAGAGCTTGAACCTAGAGTGGTCAAATAAATCATGACTGACTACTTCAGAGAGTGAATAGAGAGTAAAGCATATTTCTCAGCATACCATTTGCATAGAGATGTTTCTAAAATAAGGGAATTTGATGAGGCAATAAATACCAAAATGTTCCTGTATTCAGTGAAATTTTATGAAAAGTTGCTCAAGTAATTCTAGATTAAAATAAATTAATCCTTGGTGATGGATACCATTAGGTGGTATTTGTTCTGGGATGGCCAGATACATTTCATATGTGTTGAGTTGGCTAACAGATACAGAACTTTTCTGTTTTGGTAATCACATGTTCTTTCTCTCATCCAGCTCTGCATTGAGTTGCTTGAGGGAAGGGGCAATGGTTTATTCATCTTTGTATTCACATAATGTGCCTCCATGTAATAAATAGGTGATTAATAATTATTTGTTGAATATATATCTTGATGCAATTTGACAATTCTGAGAATAATTCATTTATGATGAAAAACAGCAATGGCTTTGAAGCTTGGTTAATTAGAATCCCATAGAAAAAAATTTCTCAAGTGGTCACTACATAGTATTAATTGCCCCTAGATAATGGCCCCAATAACTCTGAGCATAATTTATGTTACTTGTAGGTGGGTTTCTTTGTACCCTTTGATAATGAGGATCATTTATAGGTGTAGCAAAATAAGCTGAATCTTCACAAAGACAAAGCATGTTCTTAGCTTACCCCTGGTCAGGAAGCCCCATGTGGTAACATGCATTTCTTCTTCCTATTACTCAGCTGTGTGTATGTGCCTTGTGCATAATTGCAGTTAAACGTGGGTGAACACCAGTACAGTTTTTGGTTAGCTAGTCATAGCCATCTACATGTCACTGCTAAATTATTTCCTGTTGGTGAGAACAAGATGGGAATACTGACAAGAATTTTTGGAGAATAATAACAGAACTACAAAATTCTCATTTTTTCATGTACTTAATAACATGTATTAAGGACCAACATTATTTGTTCAGTTAAATCAAGGTATAACCTGGGGTGTGTGTGTGTGTGTGTGTGTGTGTGTGTGTGTGAGAGAGAGAGAGAGAGAGAGAGAGAGAGAGAGAGAGAGAGAGAAAGAGAGAGAGAGAGAGAGATGTTTTAGGCTTGCCCTTAAGTGAGAATTCTATTCTGAATTTTGAAGGTCCAGAATTTTGTAATGCAGATATCATAGGAAAGCCAATTCCTATTCCAAAAAGCACATGTGTACAAAGTATTCAGTTCTATTGGACAATTAATTTATAATGGTAGAAATACATTTTTGGAGTCTAAGCATTTTTTTTAAGAGGAATTTAGTGTTTACTAGGTGTCAAGAAATGTGCTTGGATGTGGATACTAGGATAATCTCTCCCACTCTTAAAGAGAATCCTTCATTTCTAGACCAATATTTCCTTTTTAAGTACCTGGGAAATAGTAATATGATTTTTGGGGAGTGAGTTTGAAACCTGAGATTCATGGATATGAGGTATTTTGAATATTTGAAGTATCTATTCCTTGATGGATACTTTTTAATCCATTTTATAATAAACCTTTATTTAAACAGATATTTAAAACTGTCAGATAAAACTTTTACTTAGATTATGTGGAATAAATACAAATGGGATTCTCCCAATTTGTTTTACTTGTGCCCAAATAAATGTATTGCTCCAACTGTGGTTAAACCATCATTATTCTTGTTTACAATTTCATTTTATAATACTTTTTTTAAACATACAAGTTTTATTCTTTTAAAGTTTAAATTGTAACTTCTAATATCACTTGGTCTCTAAAATCAGGAACAAGTTATACATGAAGAAATTGGATTCCCCCATAGGAATAAAAATCCTTCTGCAGTACGTGCCATTTACTTCGGTGATTGCTTGTATTTAATATTGGGATCCATTTCTTATGAGATATATATATATATATATATACATATATATATATATATAACAGAAATACAGATTAGGCATATATATATTCATCCAACCAATTTTAGTCTTACCATCTGAAAAAGGGGGCTTCTAAAATATGTTTGTTTTTTGAGACATATTGGTTTTCCTACTTTTCTTTACATGTGCATATATACACATACCAAATTTCAATAAAAGTTAAGAACCTTAAAAATTTTGATTATTATCATGGCCCCAGTTAAGTGACTATTAACTATTTATGTTAAGAATAGTATTAGAGGGCCGGCCGAGTGGCGCATTGGTTAAGCGCTGGTTTGGGGATGCCAGCGGCCCCAGTTAGGATCCCACATGAGGGCCAGTGACACTGCCCTCTACAGCTAACAACAGCTCCACCTGGAGCTGGGCTGTTCGAGCCCCGGGGATGGTGTGGGCTGCAGCCCCTGCTGCAGAGGGCTGCCATAGGCTACAGTGAGTGACCCGCAGCCAGCGTTGAGCAGCTGGCAGCCAAGTGTGAGCTGCCAATAGCCCCGGTGAGCGACATCCAGAGGCCGGCGACCGATCTGCCTCATCCGGGAAGAGCGCAATGACAATACCAACAGTGAAGCAACATCCTCTGCAACTAAAACTGAAGAACAAAAAGACAGCAACTTTTCTGTTCCCCTTCCCTGATTCCCCAACGCTGTTCCCCTCCGCCAATTCCCCAATTAAAAAAAAAATTAAAAAAAAATCTTTAAAAAAAAAAAAAAAAAAGAAGAGCATTAGAGGGCCGGCTGAGTAGCTCAGTTGGTTAAGAACTTGCTCAAGAGTGCGAGCTGAGCTCTGAGCAACAGCAGTTCGAAACCCAGCCCAAGCTAAGCTGCTGCTAAGCTGCCAACAGGTAGTAGGATGGCTCAGCTTAAAAAAAAAGAATAGCATTAGCTATGCCACAAAGCTTAATAGTCATCCTAGGGTTAAATAGCAAAAAGAAATAAAAAAAAAACTTTGTTTAACAATTCATATTTAAATAGATTATGAATATTAATAAAATGGGATATTATATATAGAAGATATTCATGATAGAATGATCCTTGAGAAAAATCTAGAAATACACCTAGACACACATATACAAATATATGCACATATATCTACACACACAGGTACATGTATGTCTCAAGTTTGCAATGTGTGGGTGCAACAATATTGAAAAAGTACGCCAATGTATAAAACAGCTGTTATCCATAGATGGTGAGATTATAGGACTATTATTCTGTGTATGGAACATAACTGCTGCTGCCAAGATCCTAAATATTTAGTGAATTCACATTCAGGAAGAAGAATTATCTTCATATTGTCTCACTGTCCCCATCTGCTCCACTTTTTCTATAGAGAAAAGCAAAAAGACAGATGTATGAGCAGGAACCCATTCTAGAAACATTAAATATTTAACAAAAATTGGATGCCAAGTAATTTATAGAGAAATTTGCAGTTTACATGCCTTTAACCACTCTTTATTTCTCAGCTAAATTTTTTTTTTCTTAGCCTTGTATGGGTAGGTTTTTAATTATACCCATATGAATAAATTTACTTTATATTAAACTTTGTTCTCAAATGACACACTAAAGTAATTTCAATTACACTAGATACTACTGGTTCCAAATCATTATGTATGCCACTACAAGGCATATTTTCAAGATTATAAGATGTCTTTTATTAAATAGATATACTAACATTTTAAAATTGTATGGAAATATAAAATTACAATTGAACATTATTTTTAAATTTACAGATCACAATTTCCTTGGTCCGTATTTCTTCCTCTTTAAATATTCATTTAGATATGCATTTACCTAGATTATAACCTATTCTATACATATTTTGCACAAATGACTGTATTATATGACTAAAAATCAGAATTGTTCAAAAGATTCAAAAATGTCCTAGGCTGCCAGGAAGGGTATTGAGTTAATTATCTGGCTTTGTTGGTCCTTAGACACTGACTAGATAAACACTCGGGGATTGCAAATTGCAGTTTCATTAAATTGCAGAACTACATGGTCTTAAAATCTTCTAACTCCTTGTATACTCATATAACTCTGCAGCTGATTGCATGTAATTCCACCCTCTAGCCTTCATCATGAATTTTCTCAAAATCCCCTAATCCTATCTTTCAATGACAGTTTTGTCCTTGCCCTTGCTTCAGTCCATTTGTCATACTGCTCTCCATGTTGCTGCTAGAAAAGTCTTTCTAAAATATTAATTTGATTATGTCACGACTCTTCCCCATCTTCCAAATGTTCACATTCTAACTTTGTTTCCCTGCTTAGCACAAATACACACTTTGAAGCATGCCTGACAAATATTCACCATTAAGGATTCACCCAAGAATCACCATTTTCCCACCACGCCATATCCCCTTATTCCAGCCATGCTGGACTACTCGCTATTTACCAAAACTGGCATATATTCCAAACCTTAATATATTTGCTAGAATGTTGTCATCTCGTACATCAGGCAAATTCCAAAGGATTCTTCATGCATTCACAGGTACTCCACACTGGGAAACTTGCACCATCACAGGCAGCTAGGTCTCTGTTCTGTGAGCTCATTAATACTCTGTATGTCTTTATAGTACTCATTGCACTAAAATTGTTATAGATGGGTTTATTACCCTACTTAAATATGAACTTTTGAAGAGTTAGGGACTTAAAAAATATTCTTCAGCGCATTTATTCAGAAGAAGGCCTCACAGCTACATTAACTTCTCAATAAATATTTGGTGAAGGACCAAGTTAATGTATCATCTAAATTCTTATTACTCTTCCTGTGTTTTGCTAATAAGTAGGGTTTTATGTAGGCAATGGATATATACAAAATGACTGTGAGACTGTTTAGGTCAAATTCAGATCTCTTACTATCATACAGATAATCAGAGAAGCTCTATAAGATAAAGTGGAATTTCTTTTAACATTAGGTCAAATGTATTTTTGGGGACAAATGGAGTGATAACTGAAGCAATACAGGGCTGAGTAAACAAGTAACTTGTGATTGTTTGCTAGTGTGTGTACTTAAAGAAAAGCAAGAAAATCTGAATAAACAAGAAAAAAAACTAGTTTCTTCTGGAAAATAAATATAACAAATTAAGAGATATATTAGATGATTGTGGAATGAGATCATTTTCACAGGCTCATCTTCTAAAAAGGTTATATTTCAGTTTTATCTATCTATCTATCTATCTATCTATCTATCTATCTATCTATCTATCTATCTACTTATCTACTTATCCATCCATCCATCCATCTATCCATCCACTCATTCATTTATTTATCTACCTCTGATTATGATTTTCAAATTGAAAAATAACAAATTTGGTGAAAATTTCAAACAATTCTAAATGATATACAATAACCTTAAATCTCATTCCATTATCACACCACCTTAATCCCCATTCCAAAACAACGTAGTTAGCATTTTTTATATATACAAGTATGAATAGTTCAAGAAATTTTCTAGTGTCATGTAAATAGAACATTTTTGTCCTGCATAAATGCATATTATGTATATTTCTTGCTCTTTTAGTTTAAGAATGTATCTGGAGGTTATTTTATATCAGTATATCTTGATAGGCTTTTTTTTTTTTTTTAGCTCAACAGTATTTCCTTACATGGTTGGGACTCTAATACATTTTACTCTGTCCTTTATCAGTGAAAGTTAATTATGTTTCCTATAGTTTGCTCTTAGAAAAAAATGCTGCAAGGATTCTCTTTCTAAAACTATCTTTGCATATTTGTGTGAGATATCTGTAGGTTCTATTTCTAGAGAGAGAATTTCTAAGACTTGCAGTTACTACAACTTCCTATTAAATATCTTCCAACATTTTTATTTGTAATAACATCTCGGTTCTTCTTAGTTTTTAAAATTATTTTTCTACATTGTTATAATTCATAAATATAGGACATCTATAAATAATTATATAGAAATTCTGTAATTAGCCATATTACACAGCACATTTTGTTTTTTATAACCTATAGGTTTTCTCTTGAGCACTAAATGTGTACAGTCTTTAAATACTAACTTTATAGTTTCCAATTATTTCTTTTACTTGTCTTGTTCCTGATTTTAATGGAACTGTTTTATCATTAAAGATGGTACTATGATTTAGTTTAAAAATTATGTTAAATGTTTATTTTATCCAATTTTATGAAAATATATTTGAATAGATGTTCTGAATAATATTGTACAAAAATAAGTACTGATTTTAGAGCTGTAGAGAATATCTCATGATGTTGACCTATTTATTGGTGAATTACATTAATAGAGTTCTTAATATTAAACCATACTAATATACTCTTACTTAGTCACGGTGTATTAGTGTTACAAGACTATAAACTTCTAATATTTTATTTGAATATGTGTATTGATATTCATAAAGCAAGATTTTCAGTATTTTGTGTGTGTGTGCTCATTTACGCAGACCCGATAATTGTAAGATATAACTTTATAAAAAAATAGTTAGAAACTCATATTTTTTTCAAACTGTGCTTTGAAATATTTTCAGTAATATTAGAATTTTCTATTCTTCAAGCATTGATAGAATTCACCTGAGAAATTCTCTTCAGTGTCTTATTTTTGGAGTGAGTGAGAGTAATTCATTTATTTTCAGTTTCTTATTTAATATTTGATACATTAATATTTCTCAGGTCGACTCTGGTTATATGTATTTTCATAGAAAGGCTTTGGCTTATATTTGATGTTAAAAATAATTAACATCAATATACAATACCTGATTTGTGTTTTTGTATATGCCTTAAAATTATTTCATGCTAAGAAAGCTCCCATCTAATTCTAGTTTAATAAAAACACTCTTTAAAATAATGAATATAGGGCCGGCCGAGTGGCGCATTGGTTAAGCGCTGGTTTTGGGATGCCAGTGGCCCCGGTTCGGATCCCACATGAGGGCCAGTGACACTGCCCTCTACAGCTAACAACAGCTCCACCTGGAGCTGGGCTGTGCGAGCCCCGGTGATGGTGTGGGCTACAGCCCCTGCTGCAGTGGGCTGCCATAGGCTGCAGTGAGTGGCCCGAAGCCAGCGTGAGCGGCTGGCAGCCAAGCGTGAGCTGCCAATAGCTGCAATGAGCTACATCCAGAGGCCAGCTACCGATCTGCCTCATCCAGGAAGAGCGCAATGATGATACCAACAGTGAAGCAACATCCTCCGCAACTAAACTGAAGAACAAGAAGACGGCAACTTGTCTGTTCCCCTTCCCCTATCCCCCAACGCTGTTCCCCTCCACCAATAAAAAAAAAAAAATAATGAATATATATAGAATTCTACTGAACACATTCTTCAACATGTATGGATATAATTGTGTTTCTTTTATTTATCATTCTGGTGAATTACGTTCAGTGATTTTTCTAATGTTTATCCAACCAAACTGCATTCCTAGTATAAATTCAATTAGGTTATGATGTATTATTTCCTGCACACATTGCTGAATTTTATTTACTCATATTTCATTTAGAATTTTTACATTCAGCATCATGAGTCTATTAAGTTAATAGCATATGTGTTTTATCCCATTTTCTTATTAACTTTTAAAATTCTGAGACATCTGGTTGAATCCCTTTTGCTCATTGTATTCTCTTTATATATTTTTAAGGTCTGGAGAATCCAAGTTATATCTGCTATTTCATTCGTAACATTATTTCTCTCCCTCTCTCTTTCTCTCACTCTCTCAGTTTCACCAGAAGCTTGTAAGCTGTATTTGACTTTTCAAGAAAAAAAAAAAATCTTTGACTTTGTTACTAGTACCATGTTTTTTTTCTGTTTTATTGATATAAAATATTTAAGGAATGAGTTAATTTACATTTTAATTTATTGATACATATTATTTATAACATGTTACTTTGCATTTTTCATTTGTATGCTTTTTCTTTAAATTATTTCTGGGTGTAGATTTATTGTTCATTATCCTTCTTGGGATTAGTTATACTTCTTGCATGTAGAGCTAGATTCCTCCCATCAGTTCCAGAAATGTCTCAATCATTATCTCTTCAAAGATAACTCTTTGGAGGTAATGACGAAGAGTGTAAATGAAACCAAATTGAATATGAGTCAATGGTTAAACTGGGTATAGCTAGTAGACAATGATTTATTGATTATTCTATTGTGTATACATTTTACAAAGTTCATGATTAATAGTTTTTTAAGTGTATTACAACCAACTACCTAAATATCACTTCTTAGGTATATCTATAGAAAAGTTTGAAAGCTGCCCCCCCCAAATATTTTGCAACAGTGGCTTAGGCATTTGACTAGTTAACGCATATATGTATTATACATACATGATTAATACATATATGTATTAACCAAATTCATAAATCTGATGTTCAAGCAGAATGTCAATAAGTTTCTTTGCAATAACACACTCTTGCCACACAGACCACAAGACTCAATAGTGACATGATGAATATCTTTTCTCTCTAGGAAACCTTTGCAGGGAGGCAAGTCATAATAAAAAGTTTCCTTGATGAACTTAAAACCTCTTAACTGCATGAGATAAATTAAGTATTTAATATATCTATAATAGTCAGATACATACATTTACCATAGAAGTTTCCTCATCCATAGGACTGGAATCTTTGTAATCTCTCGGTGAAGCTTCTCCTACAAGTGCTTCGGAAGTGGTTTCAACCCTCATTTAACTTTCCTACTATTATTTTTTAAAATGAAACCAACACTGACTATCACTGTGCCACTCAAACCTAACTCTGAGTTTTTGATGGATATATATTTTGCTTAGATCTCCTGTTTTATCTAGTAGATAACTGTGAAACAGTCTTATTTTCTTCATGTGATTTTAAATATTTTAAAAATCGTACTGTGCTGATTTTATGATTAAATTGATTAAATTTTATTAAGCTGAAAAGCAAACTGGGCAGAATACTATAATGTATAATAAAATACTATGGAAACACAAGAAGGGGAATATATTTGATAAAAGGCATCAAGAAAAGCTCTCTATATAAGTAATTATATTTGAACTGAGCTTTGAAAGATTAATAAGATTTCAAAAGTGGAGAAAGGTAAAGAGCAATTTAGGTCAAGGAATCTGTGCAAATAAAGAGCAATAAAAATTACAAGGCATTTTTATAAAATGGTAAGTAATCTGATATGCCTAGAGGGTAGCAGTGTTTTAATATAAGATGATACTAGAAGAAAATTATAATTATGAGATATTATAATATTATTTATAATAAGTATAATATTTATGTTAAAATATTTTTACTATTATAATTTTAATAATGATTCAGGACATGGTTTGGTATAAATAGATCAAGGAGGAAAGACCATAGGTTGAATGAATTAAATGTTCTCAATATGTGAGACCAAAAGAAGCAGAAAATGATGAGAAAGTAATCTAGCCAGACAACAGGTTACTTAACTCCAGACAGTTGAGCACCATGAGTTTCACCTTCTCGTTTTCCATCTCTTCATCATCAGATTTCCTGAAAACAGCAGGAAGTTAACAGATAAGATTTTTCTGGATCTATCACCTATAACAGTCTGTCTTTCAATATAAAATGTACTGGAGCTTAAAATAATCATCCTAAAAATCAAACTTAAAGTCTCCCTAGTAAAGACAGTAGTGTTCCTTCACATGGCTTCCTAAATCTGATATTAAACATTCAGCAAGGACCTGCCGAGTGGCACATTGGTTAAGCGCTGGTTTTGGGATGCCAGTGGCCCCGGTTCGGATCCCACATGAGGGCCAGTGACACTGCCCTCTACAGCTAACAACAGCTCCACCTGGAGCTGGGCTGTGCGAGCCCCGGTGATGCTGTGGGCTGCAGCCCCTGCTGCAGTGGGCTGCCATAGGCTACAGTGAGTGGCCCGCAGCCAGCGTGAGCGGCTGGCAGCCAAGCGTGAGCTGCCAATAGCCGCGGTGAGCGACATCCAGAGGCCGGCGACCGATCTGCCTCATCCGGGAAGAGCGCAATGACGATACCAACAGTGAAGCAACATCCTCCGCAACTAAACTGAAGAACAAAAAGACGGCAACTTGTCTGTTCCCCTTCCCCGATTCCCCAACGCTGTTCAGAGGGGTCTGCCAATTCCCCAATAAAATCTTAAAAAAACAAACAAACAAACAAAAAAAAACATTCAGCAAGTGGAACTTCTCTGGAATATATTTTCAAACAGGCAAAAAAACTGCCTTTGTTGAGGCACTCTATTGTTGCTGGCCCAGCCTTTATGCAAACAAAATACTGTCCATGTGGATAAGAGTAAGAGACAAAGAGGAAAGTAGACTGAAACATTCTGATTAAAAATTCAATTACAATTGAAAATTATAATGCATCCAATGGTAATTTGTCTTAAAAATTAATAGTACATAGGGACTCAAAAAAAATTTTTTTTTTTTTTTTGAGGGCAGTGTCACTGGCCCTCATATTGGGACCGAACCAGGGCCGCTGGCTTCCCAAGCCAGCGCTTAACCACCGCGCCACTCGGCCGGCCCACAAAAATATTTTTGATTTAAGAAATGTCCCTATACTTCTTCCTTGCTGTATTACTTGGGAAAGGTCATAGGTACCTATGATGCCCAACTCAAAGGACATGGTTCTATAGCTTAACCTCCACATAGAGTGTCAGCAGTTAGTTAACCATGTTGCTTTCTTCCAGGTGCCAGACACAAACAAAGCTAAAAGCCTGAGCTAGTAAACTTTTACAAATGGTTCCATTTTGACTTATCTGATCAATTGTAAGATGACCTACTCTCGGATACCTCTGGCAGGACATTAATTCTGGAAGATTTTTATCCATAAAAAAGGCATGGATCACTTTCAATTCTGAAAAATTGAACATAGTAGTATTGTGCCTCAGCTGATTTACGACAGCTTCAGGAATGCCACCCTAAAGTGTTGAATTGCCCTTAGGAATCTCATTTTAGCAAAATCCAATGGAAACCTTACTTCAAGTATTAGAAAACAAAGAAAGAGGGGCACTTCTACTGAAGAACAGATATTGGTTTCTCAAGGTTCAGGTCCATGTATATCCCCTTGAACATTGAGGGTGGAGGAGACGAGTCATTACTAAGGAGAAGAGAAACTTTATAGACTTTCTCCATTTGCATAGCGCCAGCACCAGACACCATGTTTCAGAACTGACAAATGTAGCCCAGGGAACAAAGGAAGATATAAAGAAAAAGTTAAAAAAGTATAATCATTAAAAAACACAGTGAGGGCTGGCCGAGTGGCTCATTGGTTAAGAGCTGGCTTATAACGCCAGTGGCCCCGGTTCAGATCCCACATATGAGGGCCAGTGACACTGCCCTCTACAGCTAACAGCAGCTCCACCTGGGCTGGGCTGGGAGCTCGCCATGGTGTAGGCTGCAGCCCCTGCTGCAGTGGGCTGCCATAGGCTACAGTGAGTGGGCGGCAGCCAGCGTGAGTGGCTGGCAGCCAGCGAGAGCTGCCAATAGCCGCAATGAGCGACCATCCAGAGGCCAGTGACCCATCTGCCTCAATCCGGGAAGAGTGCAATGATGATACTAACATGGGCCAGTGAAGCAACGTCCTCCACAACTAGACTGAAGAACAAAAAGACAGCAACTTGTCTGTTCCCCTTCCCCGATTCTCCAACATTGTTCCCCTACCCCAATTCCCCAATAAAAAATCTTAAAAAAAAAAAATCACAATGAAATTTTAAATAAAAAGATCATGTAAATTTTCCCCTAGACTCCCAAACAAATAATCTGAGGTTATTCCGTTTCTTGACATTTCACCTAGATAAGCAAAATTTGCATAATATGAATGAGAGATCGGAGAGGTTAGACATAGTTGTGAGTTGTAGATGAGTCTGGATATTAAACAAACATTACGGAGGCTTTTTTAAAGTTCTGGAGGAGTTTTCCACACTAGTTCTATATAATAAGTGCTGCATTAGTTCAGCAAAACTATCATATCCAATAATGATTGCCTGATCATTTATTCTTTCAATTATAACAAACTTAACGTTGCTACAGTTAGTTCTTTGGAGACTACAAAAGAGCTTTAAATCATTAATTTTGGGGCTGCACTCTTAAGTTTTGTTTTTTGTTTTTTCTATTTTTTAATGGGTTTTCCTGATAGCTTTGTAAGGAGAATATTCATATAACACCATTATTGATTTAGTACTTGACACCATTGGTTATACCAGCAATACAGTGAATGAAAATGAGAACTTGTTTCATGTATATGTTTATGATAGAAGGAATGATACTGAATTAGAATTGCTTTAATTAATAATGATAAGCAAATATTTACTTACTCTTGTTTGTTAGGCACAATTCTTAGTGCTTTGTTTTTAATACTCACAAAAATCCAGTTAGGTACTATTACTACCAAAATTTACAGCTTAGAAATTTGGTCACTGTGAGTTTAAGTAACTTGCTCACAGTCAACATAGCCAAGTGGCATGGTTGAAAAACTAAACCCAGAGACTTTGAATCTATAGGTGTTATAACTTACTGCCTAGTGAAACCTCACAACTAACACTATTATCTCTGAAGGCAGCTTTAGAAATAGAAATACTTTAATATATTTCACATATAGTAAATGTTTCCATTTAAAATACCAACCAGTTTAGTCTCAATAGAAAGTAGTCTTATTAATCAATTTCAAGGCTATAAGTGCCATAGAATTTCAAATTTGTGCTTATGTGTATTGTGTTTTCCCATTTCAATCAAAAACTATGAAGCAACCTTAAGAAAAAAAAGTTTCAAATCTGTATGTGGAGACTTCAACTGCCTATGAATACTGTGCAACTCATTTGACCGCTAAGTTTCTTGTTTTTTAGATAGCCTTTCTTTCAATTGATTTTATTTACTTTTAAAGTGACATTTCAACAGAGATATCCACTCTCATTTCTAGTCTCCTTTGACATTTCTGTGACTTGGAGTGCAAGGAGCTGCTTGCCAAGGTTTGCTGGATTGACATTGGGAGGCAAAAGAAAAAAATCTGCAGATGGCAGATGTTTCTTTTCTTCATGTTGTGCCTATTACTTTGAAAAAGTGACACTCTTAAAAACAGATTTCAGATGTTCTGTCTTTTGGGCAGCAAGAGTAAATGTGTTGCCTAACTAGGAGAAGTGTAAGTATTATTTAAAGAGGCAAATTGAAGATGGAGGATAGAGGGATGAATGAACTCTCAGAAATGCTTTGTTTTTTCCTCCCTCGATGAACAATTTAATACTAGAAATCCCTGAGTGGATTGACTGAGTACAGTAGATATACATTTCACTTTGACTTTGTCTAGGTATGGCTAATACTCTAAATAGCACTTAAGCGGATCTATTTTTATTTTTTTCTTTCATATTTAATAAGTGGCATATGGAAATATTTCAAAACATATATATAATTATATATCTATATTTATACCTATATTTATATCTCTATATCTATCTATCTATCTATCTATCTATCCTTGAAGGTGACAAATTTCCAACATCATAGATGAATAACTTACCTAAAAAACATTATGAGTTTGTTACTATCATCACAGAGATGCCAATCAGATTTCTGTTCACAAATAGGGGCCTCATGCAAATTATAAAAATAAAATTCCTCTCTTCCAAGGTAGACTAATTGAATAAATGATTTACCCTATGGGAAAACAAATTATAAAAGAATCCTGTGGTTCCAGGACAAATACAATCCTATGCAGGACTCTGAGCAAACTGAACATGGGCTGGCTTCATGTACCTGCTGGAGCTCTACCATTTGCATTTTGGCAGGTCACAAAGTTCACCACTGGATTCTATAGTCCTGCAAATAGTCTAAAGCTTCAATCCAGAGATATTTCAAAATTTTCTGATTTAATATTCTCATTCAAATTTCCCATCTTCATGTTCTATCCACTCAAGATCCAGAGAATGGGTTCAAAGTGGGGTATCAATGACAAAACCATTGACTATTCAAGGCCGACTCAAGAACATGCAAGAATGCCACCATAATATTCATGTTTTAGGTAACATGCATCTTCCTTCAGACTCCCCCATCCTCCAAAACATCACATGAGAGGCATTTTCTTTAATAGATCAAATTGGGTTATGGACACTACATAAGATCATCTTTGTTTAAGAGAAGTTTGCACATAGTGTTCCTTTTCCATTTGTCACATAAATAATGAAAACATAGTAGCTGGTTAACTAAGATTGTTATTGTTATTTGTCTTATCATCTTTCTTCTCATTATCATCATTATCATCATCATCATCATCACCATCATCAGAAGTAGTAGTAGTAGTAATAGTAGTATTTATTAGTCTACTTAGCTTATGTAGTGGGATTAGAATGGCTCTTTTATTTATGCAGGTATCCTCCTGGCAGGTAAAAGTGTAATACCAACTTTGATACATTGATAATTTTCAATGTATGCCCACCCCTTTGGAATGCAAAGATGCTTTGGGGAAATGGTGGATACAGTTTCAAATAGAGCCCAGGATATTTGGGAAATGTGAGATAGAATAATCAAACATTCTTATATTCAAAAATGAAGGAATACATGGAATTTTGCCAAAACTGTAAAAAATCTAATGCCCGAAAGGCATAGAAGTACAATGAAATAAAATTTTATTGAGGAAAGCACAAATCTAGGTTGGCAAATAAGTTTTTAAAATATTTTAAGTAATTTCCGTAGTGTTGTTTAAAGAAAAATGTATGACTAATCCTATAACTTGATGCTTGAAGCACCTGCCATTTTGATGGTATTTGAGCTTTAGGGAAAAGTGATTATGCCTGTAAGAAATAAGAGAATTCTAATTTTGCCAACTAAGAATGATTTCCAATGTTCTCAAGAAAATGAACTAGCAGTACTATCCATGTAGTAGACAAAGCAAACAGGGTAATATGCTGCTCAACAGCAATGCTATGGAATAGGGAAATAAAACGGTAGAAGTTTTATGACAACATATGTCTCTCCATGCATTAAGGCAGAAAAGACCCTCATTTTAGACTCAATAACTCAATAAGGTATTTATTTTTTATTTAAACACTTGGGTAGAGAGAGATCTGTTGAGGAAAATACCATACATCCTAAAATAAGGCATGTAATGGCAAAGTGATTATTTGGAAACACAAGAAATATGAATATATTTTACCGTAGATTATGGAAGCAAGTCATACCAGATGTGTAAAACAGCTATCATTGTTTGTACAAATGGCTGTGCTGTTTTATTTATCCTGCTGTTCTGCAGGTTCACAAGCAATTGTGTCTATCCTATATTATTAATGTATACTGTGTGATTATAAAATAAAATAGAAAATCATATTTCTATTTTTAATAAGATAATTTATTATAATGAGATACTACTTTGTACAGAGACAAATTTGGCTTGATTTCCTTTTATTGTTTCATTTACTACAGATAAATCAGTCAATCAATCAATCAATCAATCAATCAAAAAATGAAAGAGTCAATAGATTCTAATTGTCAGTATACTTTTTCCCAAAATGTTTTATTACAAATTAAGTCAAAGTGAAATGCTTAAACACATATGGTAGTCTTTTTGAATTTGGGGTTCTAAGGTGCTAATTAGTGGAGTGTGGTGTTTCAGTAAAAGATCAAATCATTTATTTAATTATACCATTAGATTCTAAATTGGAGCCTAACAGATTGAAAGCACTGGATGGACATGTTTCAAGAAAATGTTATATTAACATTACATGTGTATGTGTATTTGTGTTTGTCAGAATATATTATATTTACTGAAAACTTATTGCCTTGATATGTTGAATAATAATTGTAATATGTATGAGCTACCAGTTTAACCCTGTTAAGCTTTAAACTCAAAGAAGTCTGTTGTTTCTCAAATATTTTATTAACTCACTTGTACTACTTTGCAAGATGGCAATATATGTTTAATGCTATAATATAAAATAGTCTATCTTGGAAATTTTGCAATAAAAGTCTAAAACACAGCATATGTAAAAATAAATTTAGACTTTTGTGGAACAAATTCCATTTTTTTAAGAATTAAAATATTATCCAACTTTTAACTAAACTCATGTTGTTATCTAAAGCTAATTCTCACAATTGACAAAATGTTATGAAAATTAATTTCTCCATATAAGCTGGAAAATAAAATTCATTTAAATAATAATAGTATCACATATTTGATGAGGACTAAACAAGCTGTGCACATTTTGCTGAAATTAAATGTAGATGACATAAATAATAAAATTCATAGATAAAATAAGAATTTCTTTACTTTAGTGAAATAGAAACTGCAAAATACAAACAAATCTCAAATGAAAGCAGTGTGGAACTAGATAAAGTTACAAAACCAGTAGATGCCAAGAAATGAATAAACTGGAGGTCTGTATGTTTAAAAATATAGTAACTGGTATAAAAAAATGCTTATCACATATCACCAGTCTCTAACTAGGAATTGGCACATGATTGATACATGCTAAATGTTTGATGAGTGAGTAAAGCTATTGGTTCAAAGGATAGATAAGGCATTCATATTTGGTTGAAATCAGAGATGGCTGTGGTGAGAACTATAAGGCAGAGACTTATGTCTTGTGGGAGGCTGTAGAAATAGATAATGTCAAAAGTGTTTTAAAAAAATGAGAGATCATTGAGAAATTAGGAGTTAAAAAAAAGAAGTTAGGATAAAGGACTTGTGGCATTAAGTGATTAAACTTTGTGTGTGTGTGTAATATTAGGGAATTTTAGGCATTTTTAAAAGCCAAAGACAAGCTTCCTGTGAAGAAGCTGATGTCTCAGAAAGAGGGTATTAAAAAGTAAAAAAAAAATAAAAAAATAAAAAATAAGCTCAAATGTCTTCTAAGATTAATATTTCACCAGTATCACACAATAGTTTTTCTTTTTATCAATGTCGATATTGGAAATAACCACTTGCTGACTTCCTGATATCTTGAAAATTATTGGATTGAGCTTTGGATTTTACAAACATGAAATCTGAGAAAACGATGATGTAATTGCTAGAGAGGGGGAGACAGGAAGAAAAAGTGAATCCCTGAAGCACATGAAATCGAAAGAAACAAGTTGACTAGTAAGAAACCAGCAAACAGTATTTTCAAGTGTACATGGTGACCCCATGAATAAACTGTAAAACATTAAATTACATTTTTTTCTTTTTCTTTTTTTTTTTTTTTAATCTGCTGCCATTTCCCTTGTTAGAGAGGTAAGAGTGGATTAGATGCTTAGAGTTGCAGTGTTCATCTAACATCTGTGGGTAAGGACGTCACCCATATGCTCATAATATCTGGTAGAAGAATGGGGATATATTGGGAAATTGGTGATTTCTCTCAGTCATACAATTAACAGCTGTACCACCAATAAGTGTTCTTATGATTTAAGCCAATTTTAATAATGTCGCCCCTTTTGTGTACTCAATTGCTCCAGATAATAAACATAATAACTATATTTTCATATTTTTAAAAATTAAGAGTTTAAAAATTATTTAAAAATTATAAAAAATGCTAGGAGGAAGAAAACATAAAATTATTCATACTGAACAATTTGAATTCTGTCCTAGTATAATAAAACCTATTACAAATTATATACTTAACCATACATATTCATCTATTCATAAAGTATCTATTTTGAGCCAGTCTCCTCATTGTCTACTGAACACAGAGTACCGAACAAGGAGAGAGACGAAAACCAAGTTAAAAAAAAAATATAAATAGATAGGTGATAGATAGATAGATAGATAGATAGATAGATAGATAGATAGATAGATATAATGTGCGCTATATAGAAAATGTACTTAAGTCATACACTAACATACTATAAGTACAAAATTCAGCACCAAAATCATAATCCTTAGGAAATTGAAAGAAGACAAAAATTAATCTTTTAAATAGCTAGGAGTTTCATGGTTTTAGTAATTTTAAATATGATAGCTGTTGATATAGTGAATCTTATTTTATTGTTAATCTTACATCAAAAGTTTGATAATGTCAATGCCATTTCAGATTTGGAATCATTATGCAACTCAGTGCTTGAACATAGTGTCAACCTCATACATATCTGTAAATTGGGAATATAAAAAAATTCATGTGGTATGAATGACACCATTGAATTATGCTTTTTCAAGATAATTTATTCAAATCATCACAAAATGTATGATGTAGAATATACACATAAACACATTGTTAATATATTAAAACTCCTAAGAATGATAAACATAGCAATAAAAATTGACATCAAAACATTAAGCTTAATAGCAAAAGAATGAATTAAAGCATAGTCATTAATCCTTTCATTTGTTATTAAATATGAGAATATTAGGTTATTATTAGTAGTATTCACTTTAGTAATTAATATCAATTTTCTAATGTTATTAACCTCAGTGCTAAAATAGATGGAATTCTTTTAACTCTTCAGATGTTCTCACTCGCAATATCAAATCACAGTCAAAATGAGAACAACAAAGACTGATGCCAAGAATACTACATGTATTTTATTCTTGGTTTGAATTGATTCTCATAAACAATCATGAGACAGTCCAGTTAGCTTATTAACAGTTCTGTAAGGGTAACTGACTCAATTTGTCTTTTGGAACAAGAGTAAAATTACCTAATCTGCAAGAAAATGATGGTGGCTACAGTCTCCTCATTGTCTCAGCTAAATTTTGGATTTTACCCAGATACTTTTTTGTGTTGTAAGAGAAAAGAGCAAGCATTATCAGAGCATCTAAGCCAGAATCACAGAACCGGTCGTGACTTAGGTGAAGGCCTGATAGGGCCATTATGGCACCTCCATGACTAGCCACGCTACAATTCGTGAAGGTATTCTTCTGCCTGCATCTCTAGATGACACTGCCTGTGCTAAAACTGTTCCCCCTTCTCTATCTGCTGATAGTCTCCTATTTGTGTTTCTAGGCTCAGCTCACAAATGACTTCTATGAGACTTTCATTCATTTTTTTCTGAGTTAATCCTCCCCCTTACTATTATGTCCAGGCCTTTGATCAACCTCTTTTCATTATTATATTCATTACATTAATCTGCTAAACTTACCCTTCCATGCTCTGCAGCAGGAAATATTCTTTATCCAATTTAAACCGGAATCTCACTGCTCCCTGCAAACAATTGAATAATATCCTTCAACTCCTACTCCCTCCCCAAAGAGGATTTGACACATATTTCACAGAGAAATTTGATATTACCAGGTAAGAGTGCTGTACCTTTCTAGCTACCACATAAAACATCCTATATAAACACACACTTCTCTGTGCCTTTTGTTAAAAAGAGGTCTTGGCCTTTGACCTCTGTGATATCAATCTGTACCTGTTGGCCTCAACAACCCTATACTATTACTTATTTTCTCCTTTGGAAATTCAGCTTAGCCTCTTACCCAGTCATTCTTATCTGAAACTCTTTATTAGATACCATTTGTGTCAATCGATGTGTGTGTGTGTTCTAATATCGTTTGACTTTTGAAGAGTATTGGATATTTCTCAGCATTCTTTTATCTTGAAAGACCCCCTTTCCATAGGCACACTCTATGTCACACTCTTCTTATTTTTCTAATGTCTGTTTTTCGTAAATTCTTGATCTTTGCAGGTATATATTTCTGTATGCAGCTATTAAATATTGGAAATGCCTTACGTTCTCTGAAAGACTATCTTCTCAATCTGTACTCTCCTATGGTAATTTCTTCTATGCGCTCTAGGCTATTTATCAAATTGTTCCAGGCCTAACCTGTGAGATAACAAATTACCTTCTTGACATTTCCACTTGTATGTTCCAAATTACCAGAAACCAAACAAGCCCATAAAGTAACTTATAATCTTCCTTTTCCTTGTCACTCCCCCAAGTATGGCTTTCCTCCAATTATTTTTATCTTAATGCATAGAACCACTGTTCAGTCAGTTTCACAAGCCAGAAACTTCAAAGCTAACTTTTCTATTTATGTTTAGCAATTTTATTATAAATGATACAGATGAACCACCAGATGAAGTAGTACATAGGGTGAGGTTAGGAAGGGTCTTAAGGGGGTCATGGGTTAAAGGAGCGCCTATGCCTGTGGAAGTGGATGTGATACCTTTTCTGCGTGTGGCTAAATTCACCAATCAAGAAGCTCATAATTTTATTGTTTAAGAGTTTGTGTTTGTTTGTTCTTTGAAAGTTAACTTTGATTTCTCTGTCTCTCTGTCTCTCTGTCTCTCTGTCTCTCTCTCTCTCTCTCTCTCTCTCTCTTAGTCCATCTCTGTTTTAATCTATCACCAAGTTCTATGGAATTTATATGACAAATATATCTTAATTCCATTCTCTTCCCTCCATCTCATTCCCAACCTGTAGTTTGATCTACCATCAATGTTCTTTCTGAATTTTGTCTATAGACTCTTCATTGGTCTTTCATTTTCTTTTATCCTAGCGCCACACTTCAGACACAAAGATATTTTTTAAAGACCTGCTAATCTAACCACGTTAGTTCATTATTAAAATCTTCCTGCTATCTATAACCCTAGAGAAAATTCAATATTTGTAAAGTGGTATATTCTGCCTTGTTGGAGCTGCCTTTTTTTTTTTTTTTTGCAATCTTTTCTTTTTTTTTTTCCGGTTTTATTGAGGTATATTTAATATACAAAAAACTGTACATATATAGTGCATACATTTTTTATAAACTTAGACATATGCATACACCCATTATACCATCACCATAGTAAGATAATAAACATCCATCACCTCCAAAGGATTTCTTGTGTGACCTTGTTTTTCACTTTAATTTTTCTTGTGTGAGGATGGTAAAAACACTCAACAGGAAGATCAACCATTTTAACAAGTTTGTAAGTGCATAACACCATATTTTTAAGGTCTTATCCTGACCTCTTCAGCCTCATCTTGGACCACTCTCCTTCCATATGTCAGAGCTCTTGTCACACTGAAGTCTCTCTGTTCATTTATTGTGCCATGCATCCTCCTGCATATGCTATTTTGTTTGTCCAGAACATACTTCTGCCATCTTTCATGCAGTAAACCCCTACTCATCTCACAGATATTAATTCAATTGTTTTGTCTTCATGAAAGCCTTTTCTGATCCAGATTAGTAAGTCTCTTTAGCCATATTCTGTTTTCTTCATACCCGTTTTCCCCTTTGATATTGTATAGTGCTGTGTTATTTAATTTGTCTGTTTCTTTCTGTATACCCTACACTCCATGAAGACAAAGAATATATCTACCTTTCTTCTCTATCAAGTGCAAGTGCTTGAAATAGAATAAGTAATCAATTCTATCTATTGAATTAATATTATTTTGAAATTTAAAATTTATATTTCTTGCTTCCTCCCTTAAGGTCAGAGAGAATGAGATTATTCATCTCTGAGTTCTCAGTGAATTCAAATCACTTAAGAAAAAATTCATTTTTTCATAAAGGGGGGTAGTCCAGAAACGTAAAGGAAAGAATATATTAGGAAAGACGAGATTGTTAGGTCCTTTTGAAAAGGTTGGTTGGTGGTTACTTAACAATGGCATCTGAAGTAATTTAATAACTTACATGGGTTAGTGATATAAATAAAAGAAAGAACTGCCACATGAGAAGCTTGTGAATTTCTGGTATCTGACTCTGCAGTCATTCATTTTTAAACTGGCAGACAGAGGGAAGTCTAATTATTAACACCCTATCTCTAATACAAAGCATTATAAAGAATTTGAGGAATCAGTTACTCTTCAAATTTTAATTTCTCTCTTTGAACTTAAAAATAAATAATACCTTTGTCTGTTTATTGATGCAAATTAGGAAATGATTGTGATTCTGTTGTAAAACTATACTTAATCCCTGATCTCTAAAACAACCTCATATAAATATTGCTCAATTATAAAATGGGATCTATAATACACCAGATATATACCTATGAATATCATGAGTATTGCCATTCTACTTAAGCTAAAAATACTTAAAATTTGGATTGAGGCATTGAGTGTGAAACTTTTCACAGATATTTCTAAATAATTCTGAGAAAATATTTTGACAGTCTAGACTGAAATGTGTTAATTAAAAGTCAAATATGATTCCGTCATGTAAAATATTTTCCCTCTCTGTTGCTATTATTCATTTTCCCAAATATTGTCCTTATTGCAAGTGGAGAATAAACCACTTGTTTCCCTGCAGTTGGTCTCAGAAAGATAGGAAAAAAAAAAAGAAGAAGAAAAGAAAAGAAAAGTTTCCAATTTGGTGTTCCCCAAGTGTGTATTAGTCAGACAGAGTTAATGGGGCTATCTATCACTTCCAGCTCTCCTCTGTGAACAGGGAGCAGTAGATGACCCAGCTGACTCAGCTTAGCTAGTTTGTTATTCATAGGCTGACTGCAGTGCCATTATGGAGGACTCCTCACAGAGATCTAAGGCTCAGTTGGGCAAAGATATCTGAAGTACCTTGTCAACTTTAGAAGTGTTTCTTGCATATTAGGTCTTAATTCAAATGGTGGTGTCATCGGAAAAACCATTAATTTCATTTGTGGATAGAAAGAAAAACCTTTGAGCTTATATTTTACAGCATCAATTTCCAAAATGTATCTAGTTATAGGTATTATAAATAGAGAAAAATAGGGGAAATTAGTAGTTCTAATGAATCTCTGAAATAACCAATCAAATAAGGTGGATAGAGCTTAATCAGTAGTTGCTGAAAATATCTTGAACCAAATTACAACTACAAAGTTATTAAAAAAAAAAGGACAGTTAATTCAAAACCTTAGATACAAGATAATTAATATTTCTTAGTATATTTGTACCTCTGGTTATTTACTAATTATCAAAAACTTCACATCAAAAGTTAATGCAGAAGTTAAATGCTAAAAGCTTGCCTCATTCATCTTTCCCCATAATTTCTAAATCTTAGTTCAATGAATATGGGAAAATGTTGGGGGAAAAAAAAAAGATTTAACAGACGCAATATATGTTCTCATCCTCCATGCCCAATCCAAGCCTATATGAATGATATTATTTTTCACCTTTGCCGTATTTGATTCTTGGGTGTAGGGCTTTGTGTCACTTCTATACCTTTGCCTAGATTCCATCATTTTTTAATAATGTAGAGATTCCAGCATGTTCCATCTTTGACATGTCAGAATGATTATTTCTAGGGAACTGTCAAGTTAGATCAACTTTCATTCCTATGTTAAAGCTTGAACTGGAGTATCTAATTCAAGGACTGCCTTTCTGAATTTGACAGAATGACACAAAGAATCTAGTGATAGATGTGAGATATATACCTAGAACTTGAATGATTTCCCAAATGTTTGAAATCTGAATATAAATATTACTAAATGTATTAGTTCTAATAATAAATTAATATAAACATTGCTTTTGGTGTAGAGTGAGTGAATTATTGAAACTTTTCAGAATGACATTTTCTTATAGACTACTTGTATCTTTCTGAGACCTTCCTCGAGTCTATATTAAAAGCAGCGTACAAATCTATATTCTATATTTTATTGTGTACTTATTGTTAATTATTTGAAAATATGTTTTAAACTAAGTGGACTGTTTTAAAACTACTTTATTCTTTTAAACTTCAAATGACTTTTAAAAATCTGTAAGATTATCATTTTCAGGATTTCTCCCAATCCACAGAATATAATACATGACAGATGTAAGTGCTGACTTTAAAGAACACTCAAACCCAGATCAGCTTTAGAGGATATGGCACAATAAGAATAAAAGTGTCAATATTTTCAATGAATTTTTTTTTCCTTGAGATAAAGCTTAAATTTTGTTTTTATTTTATTTATTTTTTTAATTTTATTTTACCACCGAGCCATCTGGTCATCCCTCAGCAGCTCAGGGAAGCACAGCTCAAGGTGCTGTGTTCAATCTTAGTTGTAGGTGAGCATAGCCCACCATCCCATGTGGGAATCAAACTGGCAATCTTGTTGTTAAGAGCATGTGCTCTCACCAGCTGAGCCACCCTGCCCACCTGTTGGCAGCTCAATGCCAGCTCAGCTCGGGCGCATCTCACTGGCCCATGTGGGAATCGAACTGGTGACCCTGTTGCTCAGAGCTCCAACTCTTAAACAACTGAACCACTCGATCGGCCCTTAAACATTTTTTTTTTTAGATGACATCAAGGGTAGAGGAATTCTTGCTAACCTGACACAATAGGATTCTTGGTAAAGGCAGGCCAGGACTTAAGCATCAGGGTGGAGAATGAGGAACACGATCAGATACCAATGGCAGTTGGGATCTCTCACTAAGGTGAATTCTTGCTAAAGAATTCTTGCTAAATGCAGGCCAAGTTCAAGACCTAGTCCAGAAGAGGGCTCAGAAGAAGCTCACTAAAATTTAGTCAAGGAGAGTTTTTGTCATCAGATAATGCCAACCTCTTTTCCAAAGTGAATGTACCAATTAACACTCCTATGTAACAGTATATGAGAACTCATTTTACTCAACAAACTTATCAAAAGTTAGGCTTGCAATGTTAGCCATATCTATGGAGATCTAATGGTCCATTACGATGATTTTATTTTTATTTTTCTTGACTACTAATGAAGGGTGTTATATTTCCATTTGTTTATAGACCATTTTTATTTTAATTTTTATAAATTACATATGTATTTTCTTTTAATCAATTGGCTTGTGTTTCTTTAATTTACTGATTTTGGGGAGTTCTGTATATAATTTAGATATTAACCCCTTGTCAGTTGGAAATGTCATCTCAGCCTACCTGTGGTTAAGTATATATTCTCTTAATGGCTCTTTTTCATGAGTAGACATTCTTAGTTTAATGTCTTCAAGTTTATCAATCATTTGTCTTACAGTTTCTGGTTTTTCTGGCAGGTTAGGACATATTTCACTACACAGATGCCATGAAGTTATTCCCCTTTATTAGTTTATTCATTTCCTTTGCACAGTAAGACAAATGTATTGTAAGTCTAGTGTCCATATATCTATAAACCTCTTTCTAGTTTCACTTTATTCTATTTCATTGAAGTATTATTCTGTTCAATAAAGCTAATTATTATCTATTCTATATGTGCCAATACCACAGTGTCTTGACCGAATATATATATATATATATATATATATATATATATATCTTAGTATCTAATAGAATAAGTCTTTTCACCTCTTTCTTTTTCTATGATAGGTCTTGACTTTTTTTTTTTTTTTGAGGGCAGTGCCACTGGCCCTCACAGTGGGACCCGAACCAGGGCCGCTGGCTTCCCAAGCCAGCGCCTGACCACCGCGCCACTCGGCTGGCCCCAGGTTTTGACTCTTATTGACAATTAGAGCTCTCATATGAGTCCAACAACAATTTGTTTAATTCCACAAATAACCTTTTCAGACTTTGGAATATTCTTCAATTTAACTCTGAATTTGAGAATTGACATAGGATTTTTAACCTCTCTGGTTCCATCTGCCTAAGGAACGTAAATGCTGGATTAAAAAAAAAAAAAATCTTAAGCAATTAGATAGTTAACTCAGATGCTTGTTTTAAGTAAATATCCTTTTTACACTAAGAAATTAGTTATTTTTATAGTCTTTGATGCTTTCTTTTATTTTTATTAGTGTCATTAGCTATAGACCGCTCTGTTTTCCTATATGATTAAGATAAACATGAGCCATCAACCTTCCCTCCAATGTCCAACAACTGAAATGTTTTGTACTCTATTTTAGGATTTTCTCTCCAATAATACTGTGTCAGACTGTATGGATATTATTAGGTGAAGATGTTTCAAAAGAGGTCAGTAAGTTCCAGTGGTAGAGGCAGAGAGAAAAGGAGCAATATTATCACTCAAGAGAAAGGTAGAAGTGATAAAATAATTTGATGTTAGTGCAAACTTAACCAAGTCAATAAAGTGTTAAGGATTACATGCTGTACAATTTTCAAGTCAGTGAGAACAAGTAATCCAGCTGTAAGTAATTCAAATCTTGAAGCATATGCTTACCCTGAGATATATTTTGTAAATGGTTTTGCTCCTGAGATTTTAAAATGTCTGTATAATTGTCATTTTCTCTCTAATACACATTTAAATTAACCTTTAATTTTTATCATTTAAATTTTCCAGTGGCAGTTTTTACTTTTGACAAAATAGTTCCCTCTTTTAATGATGGGAATTGGTATAAAACAGGATTTGATTAATAGCAATCCACCCTCCATTAAACAATCATGAAATGTTTCTAATCTGTTAATAGAGCTTGGGGTAAGCCACTTAGAAATATAACTATGTTTAGTATTTGTTATAAATTTCTATCTCCTGACTTTCCAACCTATTATAAAATAACCATAGTCAATTTATTTTAAAAATGTGAAAATAATTATTTTGTTTCAAAAAGAATTATCATTGCTCTTATGAACCATTATAAATTTAAATGACTCAATAAATGAACATGCCCTACAGTTAACTGTCTTATTCTCATCTACTTTCTAAGAATATTATATTTAGCTGTAATGAGGAAGATGGTCATCTTAAGTATTATTTGCAAGAAATAGCAATATTAAATTCCCAAGTAAATGAAAAATGTTCACTCTGTCTTATAGTGGGGGATTTCACATTAATTTAACTGGGAAATTATCAATTAGCTGAAAAATAAATGCATTAAATATACATCTTAAATTGCAGAATTATTTTAAACGTAATTGCATCTCTTCAGGGTGCCTTTAACCATAGTTAATTACTTATGATTTCACTGCATTTTTAATAAAGGTTCAAAACTACCTTTGGAATTTGCCCCCTTGTGTCTCTTCACCAGATATTTAAATCATTTTCTAATGACATGCATTATAAGGGGTTTAGCAACTAAGGCAAAAATCATTAAATCTTCCATTTCCATTTACAGGGCTTCTCATTTCTTTTTTTTTTTTTTCTGAGGGCAGTGTCACTGATGCTCATATGTGGGACCCAAAATGGGGCTGCTGGCTTTGTAAGCCAGCGCTTAACTACCTACCGTGCCACTCGGCCAGCCCCTAGGGCTTCTCATTTCTAATCAGTGCTTATCTGCCTATACTATTTAACCCATTTGTTTTCTTTATTTTGCCTTTCATATATCTTGAAATAAACCTTGGGAGAACACTTATGCTTAACATTTTAGTCACTATTTTATAAAATTCACACTGAATTTTGCTTAAGGCTTTACTTTAATAAAGAGATTAAAGCAGGAAGAAAGTATGTGTTATCTCTAATCACTTATTAAAAGATATTCTCTATGATCACTTAGGCTGTTCCTGTACCTACTGAATAAAATATGAATGGTACAATCCAAGGATAGATCCATTTTGTGAGTTGCCTCAAGTTTATAAAAATTGGGAGGCCTCTTTAGGGTAACATACAAACAAGTTTTATATAAGTATTATAAGGACAAGTACACATTTAAAATGAGACTTAATTCTCCAAGTTAAAAATAGGGAAGAAGTCCTCCTCTTTTTTCTTAGAACCTTTACAAAAGAAACTTGCAAGTGCTTTCTTCTCTCTTTAAGTATCTAAATATCCTTTTTGAAAACTCAATAGGCCTTTTGTCAGCTTTATGACCCACTGATGCCCTCAAGGATTTGAGAGCCATCTCTTTGAAATGTAAAATCATAAGGAAAGATGGAACTCTATTTCCCACTTTCTGTGGAAGATTATGAGCCTAACTTCCTGGTGCCTTGCTCCAGATTTCAAAACTACTTTCTGCCATAAAGATATGAGAAGTTTATTTCTTTTGTGAATAAAGCTAATTAGCTAATATGACTCCAATTACCAGCTAAATTTAGGGTGAACTATGTAAGACAAATAGAGCAGTCAAGCCTACTCACTTGAGGTCTAGTTATCATTGATCTTGAGAACACGTATATAATGTGTGATAATCTGTTTGGCTACATAAGGGGTGAGATTTCTTTCTGTCTTTGCAATCTCTTAGCAGATGGCCTGTAATGTTCATCACATATCTGTAATGCTTATTCAATAATAAAAGTGTTTTCTTTATTAACTTTGGGTAGTAGATTTCTGGGTTGGGAGAAGATTTTGTTTTTAATTATATTTCCTCAAAAATGTCTATGTCAATCTATTTCCATAAACTGAACATACATATGTCATCAGCAACAAGATCAAGAAATATAGCAATACAATAGCTGTAAATGCCCTTCATGCTTCTTACAGTCATCATAACCTTCCCTAAGTGTAACTACTATCTAAATTTTAAATAGCATATATTAGTTTTGTCAGTTCTAATTTACTTGTTAAAGATAAAAATGTATGTATATATGGTCAATCTATCAACTTGATATATAGCTATTATCTATTATATATGTGTATATATGTATCAAGCTGCTCAATTAAGAGATGAATATAATACAAGTATGTTATTTAGCAATTCTTCTCACTACTATGAATCATCTAAGAACAATAAGTTGAAAGTTTTCAGTTCAAGACTGCAGAGTAGGTAGACATATTTGTTTACTCTCCATATCAGGATGCCACTGGAATGACAATATAAATTTACAGCCAGAAAAAAATAAAAAATTAAAAGCTAGTAGCACAAACATCAAGTGGAAAAGACGAGAACAGTTGAGGTGATTTTAACAGATCTTGGAACTAGATTTTTTGCCCATGGAAGGTATTGATAATTACCACAAAAAAGAAAAGTCACAGCCCAAGATAAGTGCATGAGACATCTGCAGTGAAGGTAAGAGCCACTTTCCAGGATCTTAGAGAAGGGCAGGTGGGTCTCAGAGCTGGAGTAGATAAGTACTGAGGACTAAAGTGAGAATGGGTAGAAACAGGAATTTCTGTAGTGTCTGTGTCACTCACCCATGGCCTACACTCATCTCTTCTCATCACCCTCTTTTACAAATATGATGAACCTCACACTCAATAAGTGTCCTAAAGCCTGTTTTGTTTTGTTTTTCCCCTGAGGCAAGAATGAAGAAGGTTTTCTGTAAAGAAAGTGAGCTACTTGAGTGAACAGTAAGTGCCCTGCGATGAGATCTGGCCAAAGTAAACACAGATGAGTTTGTCTTTATGACATTCTTGCCTTCACAGGCTAGTAACCTGCTCATACTCCATAAAGCTGAGTGTCTCAGTCTACCAGCTCAAACTATGTTCTCAGACCTTCCCATCAGCCTTCCTTTTCAGAGAAATCATAAATATGGAAACTATCCAGTAATCTAGCAGGAGAGGGAACCCAAGTCTCTTATCTCAAATAATCAACCTCTTCTCTTCCTTTAATTTATTTTTAATGCAAATTTCAATGAATTACATATACAAACAGTTAGTAGTTATTAAACAGAAAGGTTAAAATAAACAATGTAGCTGGCTTTTGAGTAAATGGTAATCATGGGGAGACTACTGGACAACTTTCTAATTGTTATTCTTAGAGAAAGTGATATTATGTCTATTAAAATTTTAAAAGCGATATGAAAAAGACACTATCAGAGAAAAGGAACTATCAAATATGACAAATATAATGAATAAAATAAAAATCCTCAATAGAGATTGGAAGATAACGTCAACATTATAAAGAAGAGCTCAGCAAAAAGAAGAAAGTATGTAAAAGAAAGTTGAAAGTGGCAAAAAAAAATGCTAATTTAGCAGATTCAACTTATACTTAAAAAGAAAGATCAGACAAAATGCATCAAAAGGCATAATTAAAACATAAAAACTGAAAAAAGACTCAAGAAGACAGATTAGAAAGCCATACCAAATGTTGAGCAAGACAAATCATTTTAAAACCCTGAAAAAGTCCTTGAAAATTTTTTAGGAGGAGGAAAACTTAAAATCTTGGCCAATGATGGCCACCATTAAAGGAAATAAGTCAGACTGGCATCAGGCTTTTCAATATCAATACAAAATATAAGAAAATAATGTTGCGAGGGCTGGCCGAATGGCTCAGTTGGTTAAGAGCTCGCTCAAGAGTGCAAGCTGAGCTCTGAGCAACAGCGGTTCGAGGCCAGCCTGAGTTGAATTGCCGTTGAGCTGCCAACAGGTGGCAGGATGGCTCAGCTAAAAAAAAAAAAAAAAAAAAATGTTGCAAAGCCTCCCAATTTATGAGAAAACAATGATTTGAGTCTCAATTTCCGTATTAAGTGAAATTACCAATTAATTATAAGAGCAACGTTAAGATCAATTTGACAAACAGATATTCAAATAACATATTGTATATGCTATTTCTGAAGTTGCTTGAAGATGTACAGAAATATACCATATGGGGGAATCAGACAAAAATGCTAAATATATGGAAATTCAGGAAAAACTGATTCTAACTGAAAAACATGGTATGTGAGCAGCGATCCTGCACAATAATGAGTTCATACTTCAAAAGATGGTTTTTAAAGATATTTGGGGAAGATTGAGGATTTCCCATTTTATGTATAGTATGACTGAGTTTGCTAGATTCAGGATATATTCAAGGCATGCTATTCTTTCAAAAAATATGAAAAATAACTACACACATCTGCAAAATAAACAACAGAGTAAAAAGATTCAGTATTTAGTAAAGTAAAATATGGCAATTTAGGGCAAATTGATTGCTTTTGTTCTTAGATACTAGAAATATAATTCAAGTACACAGTATTCATGATATTGAAATTGAATGATATCAGAATGTAAACCTTTTGAGGACAGGCCCATTTGTATTTCTTTGTTGATCTGTTTTATACTTTGCTGAGCCCTCTTTAACTAAAACAGGGCCTTGTGTGTGATAGATACTCAATAAATATGTATGGAGTAAGAAAATGACTGATAATCTTCATCCTGTAGGAATCTTGAAATTTAAAAAAAAAGTATAAATTTCAATGAAAAACAAACTGAATTTTAAGAATATCATGCATTGTTCCAACAGTAATTAATAAAGTAATTAAAAATCATATAATTGTTTAAAGATAATACACTAGTTAAAAAGTGAGGTAAATGAGGACTAATTTTGGGGTGCATTAGAAATTAAGTATGCTTTCCTTGTAGAGTACAATAATTAATTCTAGAATCATTGCTATAATAATATTTTTAGAGCTATGTCCTTATCTATCTATAAAACAAGTGTAATTAGATATAGTGTTTACAGGGAGGTACAAGACTAGGTGTAGAGCACCATATGAAATGAGATATTTTCCATTGCAAACCTTTATTATTTAATTGCTTCACCATATGCATCTAATATTTTTATATAAAATAGGAAAAAAAACAAGAAAATTAACTAGGTAAATAGAGCAGAAAATCATTGTTGAAAATTCTTAATTGAGCTTTTTTCCTCATATAATTGTATGTATTTAAGCATTATTTCATCTTTATCATAATGATTGTATTTATGGATTGAATTATTTTTTTAAATCAAAATAGCAGAATTAAAAAAAAACACATTTTCATATTTAAACTTAGAATTTTAAGAATTTAGGGTACTATTCCCTTTGGAATGACTGCTGCTTGTACCCTACAATTGCTTTGTTTTCCTTACTAAAGTTTCCTTACACAGTGTCTGTGAGAACAATTATATGAGGACCCAGTAACATTCACTGAACCTAAAGCTTCTGTGGCTTTTGATGTTAATTATAAGCTTAAACCTGGGAACCTAGGTCTTCTTTTCATTCGTACCATCACATTCTACCCCACTCTCAGAAAACTGAAACTTATTGATCAGGTCAATGGGATCAGGCACAGTCCAGGGATTGCTTACTTCACGGAAGACAAAAGTCTCGGCCTTTATGACCAAGAAGTGATATGTTGTGTACGCCCTATATTTGTCCAGTGAAAGTAGAATATTTCATATTTGTTTCCACAGAAAATGAAAATAAGCTCATTCACAGAATGCATCCTTCTTAAATGCAGAATTTCTTCTTACTGAGAGTAAGACCCAACAGTTGGCATGCTAGGATGTACTAGAACAGCAACTCCCTGTGATAGCACTAAAATGGAGGTAAAGAGAGGTAAAAGCTTGAATGGGTGCATCTCATTCCTGCTAGTTGTGTTGGAAATAAGAATGCTGGGGTAGAAATACTCACCCCCTGCTCAAAACTGAGGACACATTGTGTTCCTATCTCTTCATTAACCAAGGATCACCCTGGCCCTCATAAGATAATAGTACCTACTCAAAAAAGAGCATCTGGTTGGTCAAACAAATACAGTATTCAAGAAATAATGGGAGATCATGGTAAGCAAGATTGAAAAAGCACGGTGGAAGTGGCACCTCAACTAGCTCTTTACAAATAGGTAAAATAGCAAAACAATGTATGTGTTCCTCAATAAATAAATGGATAAAAAAAGATGTGGCATATATGTCCAACGGAACATTATTCAGCTATGAGACAGAAGAAAATCTTGCCATTTGCAATAAACAGGAATATGTGAATACACACTCTGAATTCTGTAACTGTTAGTAAACCATAAAGTGGGTGATTTAGAAAGCACACTGGAAAATAATTAAGGAAAGCAAAAGTGTGATGATCTAGTCTCATAGTAGCAGCATAAGTCTCACATTTAGGGAAAGAGTTGTTTAATCAAGTGTGGAAAGGGGTGCTTAGATGTCAGTAGTTGGTTAAAGGAAAGGAAATGATTGGAAGCCCTGCAGCCTACCAATGTTACAGGAAATGAGGCCATGTTTTCTAGTCATCTTCTCTAAGCAATCAAAAGGCCTGGTGCTTGGTTAGTCAGAGAAGAAGTGGCCAGATTTCACCCAGAGGTGGTCTAGACAAGAGATCACAAGATCAGTTATAATTAAAAGGACTTTTCACAAAACTGAAGGGAATCCTTATATCTCCAATTAAACCTGGAAAAGCATGGATAGATTACTTCAGTTAAATGATAATTAAAATTGCTTTAGTAGGAAGCATATTAGCCTCAGAGGTATCTTAGTATTTTATGTTTTCCTTTTTTGCAGTAGGCAACCTAGCCAGCCAAACTAAAAATCTTTGCTGGTTTTTTATTGCAACATACCACTGATATGTGGTGTGACTTAGCAATATTATAGTCACCACCATGATAATGACAATGTTTGGAAAATAGATGATGATGCCATTTAAATTATGTTTAAGTTTAATAAATATGAAGAATCTATATATTTTGTCTCACATAAATAATAAATTATTTTAAATTTCAAAAAACTTGAAAAACATTTTTATAAATACATTACACTATTCTGAAATCAGAATCTTTGCTAAAAATTTTTAATTTAACTTAAATTCTATGATACATATGATACTTTTGATACATAACCATTTCTATTAAGATAAAATTTATATTAACAGAATATATAATTGTGCATTTAAAAAATTATAAAGTAGAACTCAATATGTTATGTTGTAGTAACAAAAACACAGATGTGCTATAACCAAGTAGTGCCATAAGTATAAATTAATTAGTTGCAAATAAATCATTATATACAGCAAAATACTAAGGCACGTTAGCCTCTAAAGAGTAGGTAACAATCTAAATGTCAAAAAGCTCAAGAAAATTACATATATATGTGTATATAATATATACATACACATATATATGTATATATAATATATATATATATATATTCAAAATAGATATATCTATGTCTATATCTATCTTATTAACATTAAAATATTTGGATGTATTTTTAATAGCTAAGTGTTTCCAAATGGCAGCAGTAATACATGTTGTTATTATTATTATTATTATTATATTATTATTGAAACATTATTTTCTATTAGATCTTAGAAATGACAGCAATAATGAGACGATAACAATATTTATTTATTTACACACCTGATTCGATGCATTTACTTATTTCATCCTAACAACAATCTTAAGAACAATTTATAATTATTTTAGCATTCTCTGGCATAGAGAAGTAACCCAATAAGTATATATTAAGTGAACACTCATTTTACTATTGATAAATCCAAGGCTCAGATAGATTAGGCCACAAAACTAATCAATGGCAATGTTGGAATAAGAAAGCAGTTCCATCAGACTCCAAATCCCATGCACTTCCCATTATGAACTATTTCCTTTCTCTTTTCTTTTTATTCATTTTGAAGTGTCATTCAATTATTTTGTTCTAAAGGCAGTTTTCTTGGCTATCACTTCTGTCAGACAGGTTATAATATCTCCCTTGGTTATCCATTTTATTTGGAGTACTTCTCATACTGAGAAACAATCTAAATTCTTTTTGGATGACTTCAAGATTCAGTGCCCTAACCTTTTAGTTTCGTGATTTTTTCCCCCCACCTTTAGTGACTTTCATCTTTACTCAATATTCCCCTACATTAGATCTTATCATCAATTAAAAAGCAAAGCCTCATCAATTAAAACTTAAGTTGAAACATTTCTCTCCCAAATCACAAACTGGGTTATTCATCTCAGTTACATCAAGACACATTTTCTTCAACTTTGTACAATCCTCCTGTTGCTTGAACTCCCTATTTTCTATCTTTATTCCCCTTCTCATGTTCTTTTTCTTCCTTATCTCTCTAAGGTCTGTAGTCCATCATTTCAAACATGCTCTTATTCTTCCTTATATCAGTTCCTTTTTACTACTGCTCTTAAATCATGCTGCCTAGAAACAAAACAAAAAAAACAAAAAACATCTCTACACTCATGCCTGGCTACTAAGCACTACTAGAAATGCCCACAAAATGATGTGGATTTGTGACCCTACACATTTATGACACCCAACCTCCCCTGGGACCTTAATCATGACTTGTAATATTTTCACAATTCTTTCTTCAGTTCTCACTCACATTCATCAAAACAATTTTTTAAAATTTTTGCATAAGTTTCCATATATTGCCCTAAACTCTCTTTAAATTCACCTCCTCTTTTTTCTCCCATATTCAGTAATACCTGTAATAGTATAGATACATATTTATTGAATTAATAAATATTTACATTAAAACAGAAATTAGTTAATAAATTAACCTCTACTTCAGCCAGAAAACCAATATACTAATCTGCATCTAGAATATTCTTTAACCCTTCTTTGCCCATAGAAGCAATTCTTCATAATTTTATGTCATCTTTCTCGATCTTTTGTGTTTTCATTGTTGCTCTCCCTGCTGACTCTTTTCCATTAGTGTATAAACATTAAGTTACACAACTTTAACCTAGACGATGAAAACATCAAAATTGTTCAACGTTTTGTTTACCTTGGTTCAGTCATCAATTCAAATAGAGATGCAGCCAACAAACCGAGAGAAGGCTGGGACTCAGAAGGCCAGCAATGGAAGAACTGGGAAAGATCACCAAAAGCAAAAGTGTGTCATTGAAGACCAAGGCTAAAATCATCCACACCCTCCTATTCCGAATTACTATGCACACATGCAAAAGTCAGAGACTGAAGAAGGCTGATAGGGAAAGAAAAAGATGATTCATTTGAAATGGTGTTGGAGGAGAGTTGTGTGGGTACGTTGGAAGACCAGAAAGATGAACAAACAAGTGGGTCCTACAGTAAAGGAAGCCTGACACATGGCTAAAGGCAAACATTTCAAAACTGAAGCTGTCCTACTTTGGGAATATTATGTGAAGGCAGGGTTCTTTGGAAAAAACAACAAAGCTTGGAAATAAGAAGCAGCAGGGAAAGAGGAAGACCAAATATGAGATGAATTAACTCCATAAAAGGAGCCATAGTCATAGGTCTGCAGAAACTAAGCAGGACAGTGGAGCACACGACACTGTGGACATCACTTATTCATAGTGTTTCCAGGAGTCAGAGCCAACTCAAGGGCGCACGCACACACACACACACACACACACACACACACACACACACGTTATCCCATTAAATCCCCTCAATCTGTTGGTTCTCTAGCCTCCACCATAGCTTCCTTTTTTTCTCAGAGCATGTCAAGAGTTTTCAACACTGTGGCTTTCTTATTTCATTGTGTCCCTAATTGAAACCACAGAATCTTGATAATGGTCTCATTATTGTATTAAAGTTTCTTCAATAAACTGTCCCTATGTTGTCTTATTACCAATAAAAGTGAATATTCTTTTTACCTGACCTACTGGCAGAATTTGAAATTGCTGGACACTTTTTATATGCTGAATTATTTGTGCTCCTTTTACTTTTCTTTCTAATTATGTCCCACTTTCCTCTTGTGCTGTTCATTCCATGCATTCTGTAAATGGTTCTAAGGACCATTTTTTGGAATTTTCTTTGATGGTTTTCATTTTCAATGTAGACCATTTACTGCTTCATTCCTATCAAATAGCACAGTGCCTGGAATATGAGAATCACATGGTAAATATTTGTTGAATGAATGAATAAATGAAGATTATTTTTTTTGTCTGTTAGTACTTTCTGTGTGCAATACCGGTCTGGTTCAGACAATTTCTAATGCTTAAAGTTATATTTTAGAGATGAGTTTCTTTCTTTGAAGTACATGAAGAACTGCGTTTTTCAGACTAATTTAATAATGCACCATTTTATTTTCTTCTTTTGTCTGGTAGGAATAAAAGAATATAAGCAGGACTATGGGTATGTTTGTAAGAAGGAGAATGTATCAAAAATATTTTTAATATACAAAGTATTAAATGAAGGTTATAACTTGGTTTTGCTAACATACAATAAATGAATGCATTCAATTTTATATTTTAAACTAATTGCTTTTATCCAAGCTCAGTTAGGTCTACTTTCTTTAATATTTTTATAAGGAGTCATCTAGTAATGATCATTTGTAAGAACCAAATCCTTAAAACCAATGTAGAATCTATTGTCCATCTTTTGATAAGATTAAAAATTTAGGTAAATTCAATTTCACCATAAGAATTAAAAACAAAGGTAAATTGATCCCTGAGGTACCAAAAGATTTTCTGAAATGCTGATATGCTGGTACATAATAAATATTATCAATATGCTCTCAAATCTCTTATGAATTAAATTACCATGAGATGCAAAACAAAACAAGAACAAAAGAAATGACTCCAGCATATGAATGCATTCTTCAAATGAGCCTTTGTTCTTCTATGAGGCCATGGATTAATTATCATTCTTATTCTAAGCATCTGTTTCACTGCTTTGATTTAATGAAAGGTTAGTTTGACCCCACACTCAAACTGTCTTTATAAAGTAGTGGAAGTAACAATTATTACCCAGAGATTATTTATCAAAAGCCGGATTTTCAAGGATCACGTAATCACTATTTATCAAATAACTGAATTTGAAAAGCTAGATAAAGTTGACCTGAACTTTAGCTATTGTAGATATGTTAAAGATAACAAATTTCTCTTTTCCAAATGAATGCTTAATTGCACAATAAAAGCATACATATTCCTTCGAAGTGCTTACATATTAATCTGATAAAGTGAATACTTGGAAGTTTCTGAAAATACACTCTAATAATTCCTCATTTATTCCCGATTAGTATTTATAAAGTAAATGCCATGTTATTGCCTCTTTTATATCATTTTAATTTCTTAGGCATGTCTAAGAAAAGCTGTGTTTTTAAAGGTGCTAGAGAGAAAACTGAGAGACTTCACTGTTAACTGTGTTAACTCTTCAAGATTTGTCTGTATACCTATATATCTTTGTCTATCGTCTATCTATCTATCTATCTATCTATCTATCTATCATATCTGTCATCTGTCTATCTATCTATCATCTGTTTATCTATCTATATCTATGTACACAACATGCACATATATACGTGTATGTGTTAGAAACAGGTTTGAAATGACTGGTGGAAGATAGTCACATTAGAAGAGGAAATAAATTAGTATGGATTGAAATTCTCTGCTCTAATGCAGAGGTGCTCTTTCTCACCACACCCCCTGTCCCAAACAGGAGAATGAAAGGCAGGGTTTTGAAAGCTCTTGCAGAACCTTTTTCCATATTATATAAACTGATTGTGATTGTAGGGAAATACCATAAAGTTGGATCAGGCTTGCATAAACTTTAGCATAAAGAGGTCTTGCCTCTTTTGTTAATATCCCCTCCAGCTCCATCACTTTTGCTTTGTCTGAATGGAGAAGGATTGAGGGATAGATGTTTGGCAGGGAGAAGAAACCACCAACAAGGTGCTGTCCCTTGCTTGTACCATGCCATGTAAGCAGAAGGTATTCTTAGATAAGAGCATTAGCTAAGGTGTTAGAATAATCAGCTAATTAACAATTTTGTGTATAGTGGAAGGAGGCAGTCTTACTAAACTCTTAAGTGGAGGAACATTGAAGCTTCCAAGTCCTGAAACACCAGAGGTTATCTACCAACAAAACTGCCAGCAGCAAAAAGGACTGTTTGCAATTCTTAAGTCCCAGAGTAAATATCGCAGTTATGTGGGAGCTAGTGTTCTTATTCTAAATGAGAGCAGAATGGCTAAATATATAAACAGAGTGAAAATGTCCCAAAGGGTGAAAAATCTATTTATTTGCTCATGTTTTAGGTAAATGTTTCAAAATCTGTTTTCAAATATAGTGCTCTAAAGGGAAAGCTCTATTTCTAGTGACAATTAAGACCTCATTTTCTAACTTGTACTTTTTTTTTTTTTTTCACTATCAGTAGGACTTCTAAAGGCAGTGGCAGTCCTACATTTTTGATCTCACTCTCAAACAAAGTGGGCTGTGAAGCTACCAAGTTGTCCATCTATATCATACATACACTGCTAGTCTAAGTACTCATAGAGTCCACAGCATCCACTGTAGGCAGGCACCATTCTGATAGCCAAGCATTTCTTCTTCAATCCGCAAATGTTACTTGAGAGCCTACCTACTAATGCCACCCCTCACAGAGATACCTCTTATGCTGCCTCTATACAGGATTTCATTATTTGGGTTTCACTGCTTGTCCTCCTTGTGGCTGATGGTCTTGGTACTGTGAGGTGAGAAGCACACTGGAAAAGGAGAGAAGCAATTGGAAGAAAGCTCCCTTATAGTTTCATTTCTTTAGAGATTGCGCAGACATTAACAACCCAAGGCAACAAGGGTCTCTAATGATTACCCCTTTTCTGTTAGCTTTAAACACATTGTATGGAGGTATTAAGTGTGAGCAAATGCATTGGTACATGCTAGCCTAGTCCTCCTCCCCTTATTTGTGGTTTTGCTTTCCACAATTGCAGTTAGCTCAGTCAACCATGGTTCAAAATATTAAGTAAAAAATTCCAGAAAAAACAATCTGTAAGTTTTAGATCACACGCCGTTCTGAGTAGCGTGATGAAATCTCTTGCCCTTTGCACTTCCTACCCAGGATGTGAATATGCCCTTGGTACAGATTATTCATACTGCATAAGCTCTCTCCCTGCGACTTGTAGCCTCTTACTTATCAGATCAGCTGTTGCTATCACAGTGCTTGTGTTCATTAACTCTTATTTTACTTAATAATCGTCCCAAAGTGCAAGAGTAGTGATGTGGGCAATTCAGATATGCCAAAGAGAAGCCATAAAGTGCTTCCTTTAAATGAGAAAGGGAAAGTTCTCGACTTGTTTTATTTTATTATTAGCTGTTAATCTCTTACTGTGCCTAACTTATGCATTAAACTTTATCATAGTCATGCATGTACAGGAAAATACATAGTATATAGATGGGGCTTATTGGGTGCTGTCAGCAGTTTCAGGTACCCACTTGGGATCTTGGAATGTATCCCCCATGGATAAGGCAAACTACTGCAAAAAAAGACAAGTTCTAAGCTACAGAGGCTAGGTGTTGTGATGATTAAGACATTTTTTGGAATTTGTTTTCAGTCTGGTTTGAAAAGGAACAAACCAAATGATCAGAATCAAGCTTTTAAAAACTCTCATAAGATCTTAAATATGGGTCAAATCAAAGATTTCAAACATAACTACCGGGGGTACCAAAAAAAAAAGTATACTCATGACTTTTATTCATCTTTTGTTATCCATGTATATTGAGTATTGCAATTTTAATAAATTTTATTCCTTTCTTAAAAGGTGTAAATTTTTTTGGCACCCTCTATTTTTTTATTGATTTAAGTCTTCTTAGTTTTTCTTATGTATGTTAGAAAATGCATTCCTGGTAATCATTTTAACTTAAAGAATAAAAAAAGAGGTCAAAGCATTTATAAATTGATTGGTAAAGTTATTCTCAAAATATAAGCATGATGACTGAAGCCATAAACATAAAATATGAAATTCTATAAAACATTTTATATTTTATATCTCCATTACATACAATGTTATGGCTAAACCATTATCTATACAAGTGTGTATATTTCAGAAATTTGATTTAATACTCATGTTTACATTCTTAATGTAATATCAAGACTGTAAAGTGCAAAAATCAAAAGCATTTCTTGTTGATTAATATTTATGTAAATCAACAGTAAATCTTTATTTTATAGATCTAAGTTTATATACATGATATGTATTTTATGCCTTGTAGGGCTTTGATGGAGCAATAGTCTTTCTGAAAAATGTTTGAGCAAACTATCATGATTATCAAATTTCTTCTTTTGGAGACTCCATCATTCAGCATAAATCCTATCGTTAGTAACTTAGTGTTTCTTGAATAATGAATGGATTATATCTCTCCATTTCAAACATATATTTTGATGGAATTATTAGCTCAGGAGAGACTTAGAATTTTATCAATAGTTTTGTTTTGTTTTTAGTGTACACTATGTGCCACACATTCATATAATTTAAAGATATTTTCTCATCAAAACCCAAAATAGAGTAAACAAATTCACTATTAATGTTTTTTTTATATATTTATTTATTTATTTATTTTGTACTTTTTAAATTACGAAGTAACAAAGATAGTGTTGCATGAGTTTACTCAATTTGAATTAATGAGCCATGCTGCATAGTAATCCAGCAGGTATCTTTTTCTGGTCCATACTTACAGTTTTGAAAGTAAATGAAAGTAATTAAATAACATATGAAGGTTCAGATTACAGTGATTCTCAACTAGGAGGCATTTGGCAATATCATGTGCCTGAAGACCTTTTTGGTTGTTACAAATGGCAGAATGTTATAGGCACCTACTGAGTTGAGGCCAGGAATGCTGCTAAACATCCTAAAATATGCAAGACAATTTCCAACAACAAAACCTGACCCAAAATGTCAATAAAACAGGTTGAGAAACCCGAAATTGGAAGAAGTGTTGACAGCATTTGGGACTTCAAAGTAATGTAAGAATGTGTATCTAATAGTAGAACCTTCTCTATAGTTAACGACAAGAATGACTAGATAAGAATATTTCCATATAGGCATATCTGTTAAAAAAAATAATCCAAAATGGCTTATACAAGTTGCAAGTCCAGATGCTTGAATTACTTTCCGTGCTTATTCAATAAGCACTAATTGACCTTCCTCTATTCATAGACCACATTACCTTAGAAAATTAATTTATATATTCTATAGGGAACAATAGTATCCTTGGTTATGGTTATGTTAGCTGTTTAACAAAGAAACCCCCAAATCTCAGTGACTTAATCCAACAGATTATTTCTTGTTCACCCAAGAGTCCAATGTGGTTGTTCTTCTTGGGAGTAGCTTTACTTCATCTGGTGATACAGTCACCTACTCTGCTCTATGTTATGCTGTGCCATTCCTAGGATCTCAGACTATGCACATCAAACGTGCAGAGAGAGCACAGTGGACTTGCTTTTCCAAAGCCCTGGCCCTGGCAGGTGCTCATCATCTGCTCACATTTCACCGGTAAGAAGAGGTCACCTAACCACACCTACATTCAAGACGAGCTCATCAGCCAGGCTTTACTTGATACATCATCGATTTTACTTTATATACAAGAGAAAAAGTAAATTTTTGGTGGGTAACTGACTTTCACTACCAGAATTCAATGAATTAATTCCATTATCAAATTTTGAGTGCCTATTAATTGTTGTGCAATCTACTAGATCCCAGAGACATGCAAAAATGATTTGTCCTTGTCTTCAAGAGAGGTGCAATTTAGCAGGGGCCTGTAATCATTTCAGAAGGAATCTCTCTGATCAAAAATCCTGGACTGATGTGCCTCAACTTACAATGGGGCTACAACCGACAATAAACCCACGGTAAGTTGAAAATGTTGTATGTTGAAAATTCATTTGCTACATATATCCTACTGAACACGATAACTTAGCCTAGCCTTAAAACATGCATAGAAAACAATACCCCAAAACACACTGACAACACAATATATGCAGTGTTGGTTGTTTCCCTTGTGATCCTGTGGCTGAATGAGGCTCCCTTCCCCTTCCCAGCTTCTTCCTTCATATTTCTAGCCCAGGAAAAGATCAACATTCAAAATTTAAAGTGCAGTTTCTACTGAATGTATACTGTTAAAAATATTGTCATAAAGGTGAATAATCTTAAATCAAACCATCATCAGTCAGGGACCGTCTATATTTGACGAAACTCAGCAGAGCCCCCAGAAACATTTCTATAGTCTGGTTTGTGCCAAAGCTTCCTTGGTACCTGTTATGGACTGAATGTTTGTGTCCCCGCGGACATTTTTATGTTGAAACCCTACCTCCAGATGTAATAGTATTAGGAGGTGAGCCTTTGGGAGAGAATTACGACCCAGAAAGTCATGTGGGTGGAGCTCTTATGTATGGGATTAATTTTCCTTATGAGTCACTCAGGGCTTGTTTCTCTTTTGGCTGTTTGCCATGTGAAGATCAAATGTGGAGTCAGTAATCTGCATTCTGGGGTAAGTATCTCACCAGAGCCTGACTGTGCTGTATCCTGATCTTTGACTTGCAGCATCCAGAACTGTGAGAAAAGGGCCGGCCGAGTGGCGGGGTGGTTAAGCGCTGGCTTGGGAATTCAGTGGTCCCGGTTCGGATTCCACATGTGAGGGCCAGTGACACTGCCCTCAGAAAAAAAAGAAAAGATAAAGAAAAAAATGTTTCAGAATTGTGAGAAATGAATTTCTGTTGTTGATAAGCCACCCCGTCTATGGTATTTTTGTTATTGCAGACAAGCTGACTGTAACAGTACCATTTATAGTTCTCTCTTAAGTGCATGTAACTTCAAGGAAAGCCTATGTAGCAAAATTGCCCTAATCAGTATGTCTGATGGAAAGACGTGGCAAGCATTTCTAAAAACAAAGAATCCTATCATTAATAATGGTTCCCTGCCTCTATAGGGGCAATTCTAGATTCTGAGGTATTTCAAAGAATTTACAAATGCTGCTTTCAAATGTTTACATATGCAACTATCCAATAAATTGTGTTTTGTTCTGGTTATTTCTCCTTTTCTTTGGATGTGGGTACATAAATGAAATAAAAAACGAATAAGACTTGAAAATATGGCCACTTCAAAATGTGTTCCACAAAGACAGACCCCAGGTTTCATTATCCTCTGTCTTTACAGAGGCAGTTATTTCTTCTTTCCAAAATCAGTTACACTCTTCCAAATTGGTATTTCACAAAGGTAGGTCCTTAGCAGTAATTACCAGTTTATTGTTTTCCTTTGTGACAGGTAACTTTATCTGCCTGTAACCAAGTTTTTTATTCTGTTTCAATTAATAGCACTCTCTTATTTTTAACTCAGCATCTTATCTTTCAGAGTGAAAGAGTGTATTTTCCAATTCTTCCCAGGATAAATGTGGCCATGAGATATAACGGGAATGTGGCATCTGGCTCCTATTAGACAATAGTTTAAAAGGAACTGATTTAACTTAAAAAGCCTTTATTCCCCCCTTTTGCTTTGTTCCCTTCTTCCATTTAGCAACTGAGCTCTGATAGTTGCATCTCTAGCAGTCACATTGTACCATGAGAAATCTGAAAATATTGTCATACACCAACATAATATAGCAAAAAGATGGGAGTCTGGTTACCTTGTGAATACTTTGGACCTGTCAAACCTCACCTAGACATGTTTCTAAACTTCTTTTTTAGTGAGAAAGAAATGCATTTCTCTGTTGTTTCAGCTGCACTGTTTCATTTGTTTTTTTTGGTGTTTTTTGTTTGTTTGTTTGTTTGTTTGTTTGTTTTGTGTGTGTGTGATTTTTCATTAAACTTCATTCAAACAGATACTCAGACCAAGATGAGTTATAGAAAATACACCTATACTTCTTTCAGACTCTAATTAGTCTTCCTGTTTTCTACAAGCCCTTGCTTAACTGTTCTGGGATTGAGTAAACCCTTTTGTGAACTCACGTAGCAATTACCATTTTTAATAAATACTCCATTTTATGACTCTTTCTAGTTTAGGTAAACTATTTATTTAAGAATAAAATTCAACCCTGAAAGGTACACACAACATTATTGCATAGCACAATGAATTTTCAGAAAGTAAATATACCCATGGAACCACTATCAGTGCTCTAGAAGAACAGTTTGTAATCACTTCCAATGTCTACATGCAACCAAAGGATAACTACTATACTGGCTTTTACCACATTAGATTGGTGTTGTCTGATCTTTACATATATAGAACTATACAATATGTATTTTTTAGAGATTTTTTTCAAGTAAGTGAAACTCATTTATGTTTTTTCATGTTGTATTTATTTTTTCATTGTCATTACATTACAGTATTGTCTGGCATAGTATGCCCCTATGTATTCATTTATTTATTTTATTTTATTTTGATAAACCACTGTGTCATTTCCAGTTTGGAGCAATTAGTGTTGCTACTTAACATTCTTTACCATCTTCATCTTTAGATATTTTTCTTTTATTTTTTTCTTGTATAGCTAGAAGTAGAATTGTGGGTCACATGATGTAGAAATGTCTATCTCTAGTAGGATGCCAAATACTGCTTCAAAGTGGTTATGCCAATTTACACTCCCACCAGCAGCCTCTCAATGATACTTCCTTGTTTGATTGTGTATCATGCAATTCTTATAAAAAGCTAACTAATGTACAGATTATTGTTTTTACTCCCCATTACTTAAAACTTATCAAGAAAAGCATTCATAATTTCTATTTGCATATGTTTCTAACTTACTACTTTCAATGTATTCATCTGTGATGATAGCACTTTATTACACTGAACAAATGTACGAATTGAGCTCAAAGATATTTGTAAATGTCATGTTAAAATAAATTAGGTAAATATCTTGAAACGGAGGCTTTTAATGTAGTCTATTATTGACTATACAGATAAATTGTAGTTTGTTAATTATAAGTAAATACATGTTTACAAATATGTATATGAAATGACTAAAAGAAATATAATATTATTTCAGAGTACTAGATAATAGTTTTGACAATATGCATGCTAATGAAAAGTCGGTTGCGAACAATAGAAAAGTTGGTTTGGGTATGAAGATGTTCTCCTACAATATAATTCATGACTGAGCTATGATTGTAACTGCACTCAGCTGGCATAACTTGTCACTGGCTTTAATGAAGCCTAATATTATTTTGTTGTTATCAAATGCTAGGTACTGGTCTAAGTCCTTTACATATATCAATCCATTTAATCTTTATAACATATCCATGAGGCAGGTATACTTACTATCTAATTTGAAATAAGAGAGCTGATTCACAGCGAGGTTTAGACACTTAACCAGAATCCCCTACCTGGGATATGGTTGAGTGATATTCAAATGCAAATTTTAGGCATCTTAGGTAATTAATACATGGAAACTTTAAAAATTAAAAAAAAACTCTTTGGGAACACAGATATATTTCGCATATTCCCTTTGTTTATGAGTATAAAAAATTTAAGTTATCACAGACAAGCAGTTGGTAATTAGCACACCTAACTGAACTCCAGAAAGGCCTATGGTAAATATTGCATTAGGGATAATTGGAAACTTGGATACCATCAGATTTCCACCTCTTGCTCTTATCTTTGCTTCTCTCTATGTGTTCATTTCTTAATGGTACTTGAACCTCAGCTAGTGTCTGCCCAGTGTGTATATCCTTATGACCTTATGATCAGACAGGAAAAAGACACTTCTTTCCCCCTTCTGTTTGAACAGTACCAGGAAAGAGTTCTGGTTAGCTAAGATTGGGTTAATGTGCAATGGAAATTATGTGTAGAAAAGAGCAGGTAGAAGGAGCAACCCAAAAAAGGTTACTGGGGTTATAGGTGTGAGGTACCCAGTCATTAAATTTTTTGTCTCTTACAAAAGAAGAATTGAGCAAATCTGTGTGGGGAAAGAGGCAGGGTGATATCTACAATGGCCTTCATTTCCTGAAGATTATGCAAGCTTCGGTTTATTCTACCATGTAACTTTATTATTTATTTATTTTTTATTTATTTATTTTTTATTAGTTTCAGGTGTACAACACAAGGCAATAGTTATACTCTTTACCCCCCAAAGTAAAACCCCCTCTCCCCCAGTTCACCACCCCACTCCCCCCCCATATCATACATATACATCACAACTCTCCTGACTCCCTTCCACAGTATACTCCACATCCCGTGACCATCCACATATTCAGTTGCAGTTGGCATACAATACTATACAACATCAGCTTCAGGTGCACAGTGCAGTGATCAAGCCACTACTCCGTCCATGAAGTGGTCTCCCTAACAAGACATGTGACTATCTGACACGCCACAAAATTTTTACAACATTATTATATTCCCCAAACTGTGTTTCATATCCCTGTGGCAATATTGTAGTTGTCTATTTATGCTGTCTAATCCCTTCCCCTTCCCCCCATCCCCACCCCCCTCCCAACTAGCAACCCTCAGTTTTTCCTCTACATCTACGAGTCTGTTTACTTTGATCTTTCACTCAGCTCTTCAGACTCCACACACAAGTGAGATCACATGGTACCTGTCCTTCTCCGACTGACTTATTTCTCGCAACATAATAGTCTCTTCACAACATTGTCAATTACATTCCCAGAACTGCCCCCATATCCCTGCGGCAACATTGTAGTCCCACATACACTGTCCAAAACCTTCCCCCTCTCCCTCTTCCCCACTCCCTCGCAGCCAGCAACCATCAGTTTTTCCTTTATATCTGCTTGATACGACTTCAATCTTCTTAAATCATCTCTCTGGGTTAGCTTGTTTACCCCTTTCTTTTGTTTAAAAAAGCCCTTTTAACATTTCTTGCAATGCTGGCTTGGTAGTAATGAATTCCTTAAGCTTATTCTTTTCTGAGAAGCTCTTTATTTCTCCTTCAATTTTAAGTGATAGCCGTGCTGGGTAGAGCAATCTTGGTTGTAGGCCTTTATTTTGTGTCACTTTGAATATCTCCTGCCACTCCCTTCTGGCCTGCAGAGTTTCTGTAGACAAGTCAGCTGTTAGTCTAACAGGAGTTCCTTTGTATGTAACCTGCTGTCTTTCTCTTGCAGCCTCTAGGATTCTGTCTCTGTCTTTACCCTTTGCCATTTTAACTATGATGTGTCTTGGTGTGGACCTGTTTGGGTTCAGCTTGTTTGGAACCCTCTGCACTTCCTGGGCATGTATGTTGATTTCCTTCACCAGGGTAGGGAAGTTTTCAGTCATTATTTTTGCAAATACATTCTCGACCCCTTGCTTCTTCTCTTCTCCTTCTGGTATCCCTATGATTCAAAGGTGGTTGCGCTTCACCTTGACCCATAGGGCTCTTAAACTATTTTCATTGTTTTTTATTCTTTGGTCTTTTTGCTGTGCCAACTGGGTGAGTTCTGCTATTTTATCTTTCAAAGCGCTGATCCGCTCCTCTGCTTCATCTACTCTACTGGTGATTCCTTCGAGTGTGTTCTTCATTTCAGTTATTGTATTCTTTAGTTCTAACAGGTTGTTTTTTATGATTTCCCTATCCTTCTTTATGTCCTCGCTAAGTTCCTTAAACATTCTTATCATCAATGTTTTAAACTCTGTCTCTGAAAGGTTGGATCCCTCTGTTTCATTTGGTTCCATTTCTGGAGGTTTCTTCTGATCTTTTACTTGTGACATGTTTCTTTGTTTTCCCATTGTGGCTGTCGCTCTGGGATTGCTTTGATGTATTAGATAGATCACCAGGAGAGCCCTGGCTGGATCACGTAGGCACACAATTCATGGCCCAACACTCCCAGGAAAATTCCCAATCTCACCCTGTCCCAATCAGCCGCTCGCAGCTCAGGCCGAGCAGCCCGACAACCAATCACCAGCCTGGCAACTGTGTAAGCGGAGTGCGGAGAGTGGGGACTCGAGGCGGCTTGCGTGCTCCAGCGTCTCAGTGAGCAGCCTGTTGGAGCCGGATCACTCCCACTAGGCGTTTCCCTGGCAACGCAGCACAAGCTGAGCGGAGGGTGGGGATCCGAGGGGGCTTGAGCACTCCCAGATCTCAGTGAGCAGCCTATTGGAGCCGGAGAGTACACGCCCTGCGTTTCCCTGGCAACTCAGTATAAGCCAGGCAGAGGGTGGGGATCCAAGGCCGTAGGCGCGCACGAACGCACACACGTACTTCTGCGCCAATTCCACCAGACCAGTGAGGTCTCGGACCTGATCCTTCGTGGGAGGGCCCAAGCCTGACAAAATGGCGTCCTCCCTACACCACTCGCACACAGGCTCTGCTCCGCGGGAATAACAGTCCAAAAACCTCCAGCCTCTGCACCAAAGGTGCTCAGCTCAGTCCGTCCCCGCAGACTCCTGGGTCCGGCTCACCTCCACCAGGAACCAGGTAAGTGCTCACCAGCGAGCATCCCGGGCGCCGGCCCCACTCATTCTCCAGCCGCTCTCAGCCTCACCAAGCTGAGCAAAGCGAGTCCTCACTAATTTACTGCCGGCTGTCTTAAAACTCCTCTTCCCGGCAAAGGAGCTCTGGGCTGGTGAGCTGGGTGTGCGGCCGGAGGGTCTCTCCCCCAACCAGAGAAGCTTCCCACGGCTGGGGCTTCCCTCACGGGGCTCGCCCTCTCTCGTCTCCGCCCGTCCTACCAGACCCGACGTGGCCTCCTCTTTAAGTTCTTCGTTTAGTGGTTCTGTTCCTCCAGTCTTCCGGGGACCTCCAGGGTTGAATGCTGTATAATTTGGTTGTAATTTTGGTGTGATCCTGGGAGGCAGTTAGCACAGCGTCTGTCTATTGCGCCATTTTACCAGAAGTCCCTACCATGTAACTTTAAATGAACTCATTATACCACTAATTATAATTTTATTTGATACATTTTAGAATCCTTCAATGTATTATATATCACATCTGATGGAAGGAATTTATCTAAACTGAAGATTTCTGCTTAGAAGATAGATAGGCACAAAGATGTAAAATACCTTGAAAGAACGTCTTAATTCTTAACAAAAGGTTATCTGAATGATTTTCCTGATGATTTCTATCTTTTAAAAAGGTACATATTATGTGGTAATTATTCTTTTAACTACTGACACAATTAATGCCTAATGCATGAGAAATATAATTTATGGTTTTTTTTTGGCATGTACTTAAGCACCTGCATAGCAATTACTGGTGTGACATTTTTGTCTGTGCTATAAAGCATTGCACATCCTCCTTTTCATCAGTTTAAAAATTGAAGCAAAGAGGCTTGCTCCTTGGGGAGCACCTGCCCTGATCTTATCTGGTAGAATGAAAATATGATTGCCTTACTGACACCATAAATTATTCTTTCCCAACTCTAGGACCCTTCAGCAATAGAAATCTACACCATTAGTGTGACTCTTTTGCTCTATAGGAAGTTATTTTACTTTTACAATACTTAAATAGAAAATCAGTCTTCTCTTTTTTCATTTCATATTATATGACAATTGAAGATCACGAAGGAGTACTTCTTAGGAAACATGCGCTGTAACATTTCTCCCTATTGCAATGACAAACATGAGGATCTGATTCAAATGATGAGTGAATATCAAAACTCTAAATTTGAGTGAAACTATATCAGTTTCTTCCTTTGAAATAAGTAGCTAAACGGCTCTCTTGGGTGAACTTGAAATTTTCCCATTTACAATGAATTGGAAACACAAACAGCCAATAACTGTTTGTGTTTCCACTGCCTTGAAAGTTAAAGCGAAACCCTTGTTTGTGTTGTCTCTGTAGATATTTTCATGCCAAAGGTTGTGATTTCTCCATGGTTCTTGTTATACCCAATATCTCAGATACTTTTGGATGAAACTCTGCCCTGGTACCTGGTTTTCCTCTTTAACTGATAACATTCAACTTTGCTTCATTCTCTCTATTTATTTATTTTTTTCCTTTTTCCTGCCTTTTGTAATGTCACTTGCTGTTCCTCCCTTAATTTTTTTGGAACCTAGAGGGAAAAAAGACATTTTTAAATTCACCTCAAAATACTTTCCCATCATACTGCTCTTGAAAAACCTATTTTTCGTGACACAATTGCAGAGTAAATCTATGGTTAATACCTTATTTAAACAAACTGAAGGCTGTTATATCTGTGTTTGGCGACTTTGAAACTATATTGTGCTCAGTGCCCTTTTTATAACCTTAATTACTGGGAATACAGATCTTTAAAAAAGGACTAACATTTCACTTTAACATCCACAATAATCTATTATAAAGCCAGCTAAGCCAGTCCCCATATACAGAGAAATGTTATTACATGCTCAGCTAGCTGTCAAGGGGCCATGAGTCAGTGGCTTACAGTTATCAAAAGTAACAAGGTTGTTCAGAATTTCCTCCAACAAAGCCAGCCAGCTTATGGAAGGATTAAGCTCTCTTTGATTAGAACAACTGGAACATGTCCTACCCTTTAATTAGCATTTTCTTTTGCTTGGTGGAGGCTGGTAATTTGACACTCACATTAGGCATCTCAAGAAATGATTTGGTATTTTGTCGTACTCATGAGCATTAGAGCCATGGTATATACTTCTGCATCAACCAAAATTTGAGCTGCCAAAGGATTTATGTTCAAAACCCTGTAAAATCCCAAGGGCATTATGCCTCTAATAGACAGAATGTAATAACCCTCCAATATAATGTGTGGCAGGAGACTTGGTTAGCCTTTAGGCATAGTATATTACCCTAAGGCCATGCTCTGTTTGCTTTCTATCTTTGGGAACAAAAAGTTTTATGTCAGCTTTATTGATATTTTACAGGTTTACATTTTAATTCATACCTTAAGGCAATTCAGTGAGAAAAGACTTCTACTTATGCTGTTGGATTACTCAGTGAGTAAATATAATTTTGCTGTGACCACAGTACACAGACCAGAGCAGTGGCTACATGGAATGAGTGGCTACCATGCCTCAAGAAACACATGATCGATCTGAAAACACAATGAAGCATAAGTATCTTCTTTCTTCAACTTACGGGTTGTCTCTACTTATACCATTCTTGTATTTCTAGGTACCTCTATTTTCTCTACTTCATGTTTTAAAAAAGATTTTATTGGGGAATTGGGGGAGGGAAACAGACCAGTTCCTGTCCTTTTGTACTTCAGTCTAGTTGTGGAGGATGTCACTTTACTGGCCAATGTTGGTATTGTGATCATTGCGCTCTTCCCTGCTAAGGCACATCGGTCGTCTGCTATTGGATGGCCACACACGCCAGCTCTAGGCTGCTCACGCTGTCTGCCAGCCGCTCACAGGTAGCTCACAGTAGCCCACTGCAGCCCCACTGCAGCCTACTCCGTAGCTGCAACTCACGGCAGCCCAGCTCCAGGTCGAGCTGTTGTTCACCATCTTAGCTGTAGAGGGCGCAGCATCACTGGCCCATGTGGGATCTGAACTGTTGGCCCTGCTGCTCAGAGCTCGTGCTCCCAAGCCAACTCTTAACCAACGAGCCATTCAGCCGGCCCTCTTTATTTATTTTCTCCCCTCCTATTCTCATCACCCTGTCCCCTTTTGAATGGATAAATATTAAATAAGAAATTTCTCCCTCTAAAAATTACCATTTCTCCAGTTTGAGATATATAAAGAAAAAAAATGGAATAAGTCAGAAGCAGCTTATAGAAAGAAAAGTCTGTTTCTGCATGCAGCTCTCAATAGGATTTGAAAAAAGAAAAAAAAAGGATATTTTTAAAAAGCAGCTTAATTGGAAAAAATATATTTAAAAACTTTTTAGTACATTATTTTCTAAAGTTAAGTAGCTAATGCTTCTACTTTATTTCTAAGGGGATGTTCTATATTTTATTTCATTATTTTAATGTGATTTATTGGGTGACAATGGTTAGTAAAATTACATAGGTTTCAAGTATACAATTCTGTAATACATCATCATCTATATATCTTATTGTGTGTTCATCACTCAGAGTCAGTTCTCCTTTCATCACCATATATTTGACACCCGTTACCCTCTTCTACCATCTCACCTCCTCAACCAAAGTGTCTTGAAATAGATGACTGGATAAAGAAGATGTGGCATATATACACAATGGAATACTACTCTGACATAAGAAAAGATGAAATAGTGACATTTGTGACAACATGGATAGATCTTGAGATTATATGCTGAGTGAAATAAGTCAAACAGAAAAAGTTGAGAGTCATATGACTTCATTCATATGTGGATTATAAACTGAAAGCAGCAGAGAAACAAGACAAACAAATGAAGAACTAAAAGTTCATAAACACAGACAATAGTTATGTTATACTTCTAAGCTACCCAATTTATATTTAAATTTTAGAATATTATGTTTTTAAACCATTTTCAGAGAATTATATATCAATGAAAGATCTTGTATATTTTAGTCTTTCAAAATACCTGTAGTTATTTTTAAGTGCGTACACTTGTACAGTAATCTGTGAGGGGCCACTGTTGTGAGAAGCAAAGAAGATATTACAGAATTAGGAATTTTCTAGGCTTATCTAATGGAAGGAAAAGTGGCCTAGACATTGATTAGTTTAGACATGGATGAGTTTAAGAAATCACTAAGCAAACTAATTTTCCTGTAATAAAGGCAACATCAAACTTTGTTTTCCATATATATATACACCTTTAATATTTGAGCAATGTGTGCAAAACTACATGTCCTCATCACATTAGAGCTAGCATAGCTTCCGCTGCTTTCCATGTTTTTTCCTTAGTCTTGAGTTAGAATTAACCTCAGAGGAGTACATAGATAATTCTTTGAGGTTACCAGTATATAGTTTTCCTGTATGTTTGTTTTGTTTTTAATTCCCACTGGGGGAAAAAGAATGGCATAAGTCATCTGCTACAATAGTTCTTCCAAAAGTTATTATATAGATTTAGTCATTAGACTCTAAATTATTTTTCAACCCCCAGGGTCACACATCTTTGAAGAATATACAATCTAAGTAAGATCACATGGAAGTATTTTCCCTGAGGAAAAAAAAAAAAAAAAAAAAATGGCTATAGAAAAAAAAAAAGTTATTTGTTTTATACTCTAACTCCTGTATGTAACATGTTAAGCCATTTATAATACTACCAATGGACCACGTTAATTTGTTTGGCCATACTAGCATTTAAAACTATTTGAATTTTAAAAGATTCTCAGTGGGCGTACAGTTTCCAGTTTACACATTCTCTATACCTTTTTGTAATATTTTGCACCTCAGATATACCTATTTATATTGCTTGTCTCTGTAGGTATCTGGAATTGGAAATATTGCTTTAAGAGTATATTCTTCCTCATTATGTAGTAAGAAAATAGTAGAATTATATTGATAGCCTCAGAAGAAGTAAGAATAAAAGAAAGCTTTTTTTGTTTTGTTTTGTTTTGTATTGTTTTGTTTTGTTTTGTTTGAGAGCAGTGTCACTGGCCCTCATATGTGGGACCCAAACCGGGGCCGCCAGCGCTTAACCACCTCTTGACTCGGCCGGCCCTTGTTTTGTTTTAATGAATGATAATAGTGGTCAAAATTTAATGAGTACAGATTTACAAGTGTTTTAAAATAACATGCATTCATCACAGAAATCATATAAGAAAAATGTTTTTATCTCCATTTTACAGATAAGGAAATTGAAGCTCATTGAGGTTAGAATATCTTTTCATTGATACACAGTTTACAAGGGACACAATCTGTAATTAAACACGCTTTGGAGTCTGTCTAGTTCTAGTGCTATGACATTGATCACACAGCTCCATCACACAACTTAGGTTTTTCACAAGAAAATTCTGGTAGTCTAATAAAAAAAAAATCCTAGGAATTATTTTTTTAACTTATAAATTTTAAGGAGAAAATTAAGTCATTTTATTGGGTTGTCGGAAAAGTTATGACATATTTTGTATATGTTTTTCCAAGGTTTTTTATTTATATAAAGAAGAAAGATCAATCAATGATATATTGCCCATTTTGTTCAATAACATTTGCCATCTTTCAGTGAGCTTCATAATTCCTCATTCATGGAAGGACCTGTCTTTATTTGCAAAAAACTGAACAAGGTGCTGATCTACAGCCTCATCTGAATTGAACGTTACACCACGCAAGGAGTTTTGAAGAGAGCGAAACAAGTGGAAGTCTGATGGTGCAAGGTCAGGCGAGTACAGTGGGTGTGGCAACACATCCCATCCCAATAATTTTTGACGGGTGATCAGACTTGCGTGTGGTCTCGCAGTGTTGCGATGGAACACTATTCCTATACAATTAACAAGCTCTGGACGTTTCTGGATGATAGATTCATTCAAACTGTCCAATTGCCCACAGTACACATTCGAATTGATTGTTTGGTTTCCTGGTTGGAGTTAAAAAAATACAACTCCTTTAAAATCCCACCACACTATGAGCATAACCTTCTTCTGATGAATGTCTGCTTTCGATGTCGTTTGAGGGAAATCATCACATCGGGACAAAGACCGTTTGCACACCACATTGTTGCAAACAATCCGCTTCTCACCACCAGTTATCAGTTGCTTCAAAAAAGGATTGTTTTCCTCATGTTTAATGAGCATATTGCAGATGTTTATACAAGCCATCAAATGAACTCCTTTGAGTTCATGCAGAACCCAAATATCGAGCTTGCTTACGTAGCCCAGATCCTTCAGGTGGTTGTGAACACTTGAATGATGGATGTTCAATGTTTTTACAATCTCTTGTGTTACGTAATATGGTTTGACTCGATCAATGCCTTTATTTTGTCGTCATCAACATCGGCGTGTCTCCCTGACCTTGGAGCATCATTGAGACCTAAATCATCAGCACGGAATTTCGTGAACCATCATTGGCACTGATGTTTTTGTAGAGCATTGTAACTGTCAACTTTACAACTTTTCACAGCTTGATGCATATTCTTCCTTTTATGGAAGTAAAGCAGTAAAATATTGCAAAAATGCACAGTTTGTTCTTCCATCTTCAGCTTGTTGTAAAATCTCCAAAACTCAACCAAATTGCTCATTTTTTTTTCAGAATGAAGCTAGAACTGTCAGCTGTCAAATGACATAGCAATAACATAGATGCGAATGACTCCAGTACTTCCAAAAATGAACTAGTGCCATCTGTTGCAAACATGCGTCATGACTTTTTCAACCATCAATATATTCTATATAGACCTTAAAATGTTATCTCATTCAATCTTCACAAAAACCATGGAGCTTGAAGAGATTACATAATTTGAAAGAGATGTTGCCACTAGGTAGGAGAATTTGGAATTCCATGTATCCAAGTTGCAAAATGCACACCCTAATAGCACCAGGATTAAAGAATGCTTACTTAAGTCTATTGCATTAGCGGAAGAGGTTCCATTGGCTGGTCATCAACCTAAAATATTATATTATGATCTTGTGTCATCTGTGGTACATGTATTAAGACTATATAGATCAGCTATCCAGTACAACTGGATAAATCAAGAGGTGTTAGACATACATGTGAAATCTAACTTAAAAGTAACATATCAGAACAGAAATGCTAATCCCATAGTCATTGCACATATAGGAGAATTTTTTTCACTCATGCATGTCTCAAAATACTACTAAGTCAAGATGCTAATTCTATTATTTTTCATCTAGATGAATCTCTGATAAAATTATTTAAAAATTCAATTTTTACAAATATCCACAAAAACATTGGTTTTCAATATATTTTAAACAATTATTTTAGCTATTCAGTTAGTCTCATCCTTACCAAACCAGTGTCCTAGGTTGACTAATTTTAATTTCGTTCCTACCTAAAGGCAGGTTGGATATTTTGGATGGTTACATTATGGGGCGACTGTAGTTTTGTTTTATACACATGTCGCCTAGGTACCCTTGAATATAGTGCCATTCGTTTATTTATGAAGATGTTTTTGACAAGAAAATATGATCAGTTTCTTCATCATTCTATCACAACAACTTTGTTATACAAACCATACTTTGTTCATATTTGCTCTTGAATTTGCATCTACCTGGTACCTGGACTCAGAAAATAGAATTCCATGTCTACCTGGTATCTGGACACAGAAATTAGAAAATAATTACTCTTTCTCTGTGGATTTCCTGAAAATTGATATCATTGATATATGAGATTATTTTATGAAATTCTTGATTAACTATAAAACCATAGTTATTGCTTTCTGATACAACTTGATTGGAATTTTAACTTAATCACTTTCTAGATATGTGATCTTAGGCAACTAACATTTGTTGGTCTTTGGATTCCTATCTATAAAACTAGTCATTGAAATACTGAGAATTAAATGCAATAATGTGTGCTAAGTAAGTAGACTATATAAATAACTGAAAATAATATGATTTCTCTATTGTCAGGCTATGTCTTCTTCAAAAGGGAAAATCCGAGGTCAAGTGACAATATAAGGACTCAGGTCCCTTCAGAAAAAAAATGTGAATTAGGTTGGGAAAAGGGAGCCAGCTGAATTAAGAAAAAAGAGGAGAAGCTAATAATCATTGAGTAACAACTATATGTACTGATTTTGAAGCTTTACATACATTTTTAATCTAATCACAAAAAGCTTGTGTGGTAGAAATATCATCCGCAGTTTACAGAGGATAAAACTGAAGCATTTGTCTCACCCAAGATCACTCATGTCATGAAAATATTAATTGTGGGCTGCATGATCCTAAGTCTGTGCACCTTCAGCAAAATTCATAAACACAAGGATAAAAAGTATAACATGGGGAATATAGTCAGTAATATTGTATATTACTGACTATAATTTATATTGTATATTACTGACTATTGCAATAACTATGCATGGTGCCAGGTGGGTACTAGACTTATCGGGGTGGCATAAATGTCTAAGTGCTATGTTGTACAGTTGAAACTAATATAACACTGTATGTTGACTGTAATTGAAAAATAAAAATAAAAATAAAAATCATAAAAATATTTTCATCAAAAGAAATGGTTGCAATAGGAGAAAAAAACATTGTTGTATCCCATTTACCCCTATAAGAGGATACAATATTATATTGATTGTTTTCAATAAATTGGAGCATTACTCTTCATTGTGCTTATTAAATAAATATATCACAAATCTAAATATGATATTTCATTAATAGTAATGAATGGAGTGATTTCCCTTATCAGAAGTCTTTTAAGAAACTTTAACTCTGTTTTAAATAACAAACTTATTGTTTTCCTGAAGGAACTGCTTAATTTCCACATAAATTGAAGTCCGTAACTCTTTTTTTTTTTTTTTTCCATGTGTATACATTTTATTAAAATCAGCTGGGGGAAAACACTGTCTAAAAAAGTCTGAGATCTAAATTTAGGCAGCCAGAGCCACTATAGACCAGTTTTTCTGATTGTCTTCTTAATTCTACCAAACATGCATAGAATTATAATTTGCAAGGGCACAAATCAAGTAATCAGGAAATGAAGCTTACAAATGAAAATTTATCATGAAATCCTGCATTGGAAGAAATAATTCCAGGATGTATGTAGGAAAATGTGATGCTTGCATTTCTAAGCAGATAAGACTGAAACTCAATGAAATGTTTGTAAAGTTCTACTAGAAATTTGGCTCTGGATTCTGCATCAAGTTATATAAATATACATATATTTTTAATTTATTTATTTTTAATTAGCTTCAGGTGTACAACACAGTGCAATAGTTATACTTTTTACCCCTCAAAGTGACAACCCCCCTCCCCCCATTCGCCACCCCACTCCTCCCCCCATATCATATATATCTATTACACTTCCTCTGACTCCCTTCCACAGTATTGAAGTCCGTAACTCTTTAATAGTGGACAGTTCATTTTCTTCTTTATCTCAGAAAACTCTAGCAGTAAAAAAGCGAGGAGAATGAAGACTTTTTTCCTTTTTCCTCCCTCCCTCCCTGTCTCCCTCAGTTCCTTCCTTCCTTCCTTCCTTCCTTCCTTCCTTCCTTCCTTCCTTCCTCCCTTCCTTCCTTTATTCCTTCCTTCCTTCCTTTCTTTTTCTTCCCTTCTTCTCTTCCCTTCCTTTCCCTTCCCTTCCCATTCCTTTCTTTTCCTTTTTCTTAAGAAAAATAATTGCGTATTGTTAAGAGACTGAAAGAATCCAAAATAATCATGTCTACCTCTTTCAGTGTTATACCTTTAAGACCTAACGGAATATCTTCTACATGGTAGATATGCAAGCCTCCATCAAATATTTGTTCCATGAAAATATAGTTAATAAAGAATGTTAAGAGTGAAAACCTTTAAAATAAATGCATTGACTATATAAAATGAATTCTTTTTTCACATAATTTTACAGTAAATTCTAACTAAACATTATCAATAGGTCCCTGAAACTGTGTCTTTAAGTGGAATTGCATGTGATGAAAGCAAATTAACCATAGGCTCATTGACATAAACAAGAGTTAACTTCTTACAGCATATTTCTAGTCACAAAAACATCACCAAACTTTAAAAAAAAAGAACAGAAACACATCTAATATTAAACACTGAAATAAATGTGAACTCTACATGCTTTTAAGAAAGAGGAATAAGGGGCCGGTCGAGTGGCTCAGTTGGTTAAGAGCTCCCTCAAGAGGGTGAGCAGAGCTCTGGGCAACAGCAGTTAGATGCCCAGCCCGAGCTGAGCTGCTGCTAAGCTGCCAACAGGTGGCAGGATGGCTCAGCTAAAAAAAAAAAAAAAAAAGATAAATAAAAACAAGTAAGATAATTATTTTCCTACTGGCTTATTCCAGCTCCAGGTCATAGGTGGTTCGAGCCTCAACAGGCAGATCAGAACACAGGATGGAACCCCATGGAGAGGACACATTCCATCACAGGGCACACTCACACCCACCCACACTCAGGCAGGGATCATTTAGACACACCAGTTAATGTGTACAACTTTGGGATGTGGGAGAGAACCAGTCTCCAGCGAAAACACAGACATGGGGAAAATGTCAAACTCCACACAGACGGTGGCCCCAAGTGGGAATCAAATTTTTCTTTTTTTCTCATCAAAGTTATAATGAATCAATGTTGAGTGACATGAAGTTATTTGAGGACCTGTTGTATTTTTCTTGAGGTATTTCTTTTTTCAACTCTTAATAGCCCTACTCTTAAAAACAAATAATCAAGACATATATTTTAAATACATAGTTTGAAACAAATTACTGCAAAGAAGCCAGAAAAGGATAATGAGTTTCCTCAAAGTTTCATAACTACTTAATGAAAGAATCCAAACTGGAATCAAGGTATATTGGCATGTCTCCCTGTTATATGACAGTGCTTCTTCTTTAGAATCAGGCAATAAGAAAATGGTGATATCTAATAGAATATATATATTTTTTTGAGGGCAGTGTCATTGGCCCTCATATGTGGAACCGAATTGGGGACGCACCACTTGGCTGGCCCTAATAGAATATTTTTAATGTAAATTATTATTAGATAAAAAAGTTCAGCTACAGCTCTTGGAAATGGACCTCAATTAACACCAGAGAAATTTTTAGAGATATAAGAAACTGTGTGATAAAATTAAAACATAATGAGCATGTAGGAGGGCTATAAAAGTATTTTTTTCTCTAAAATTTTTAAAAGAAAAATGGTTTTGAGTCTAATTTTAAAGCATGGTTCATGCATATAAATACATTGTTTCTAATTTTTCTTGTTAAAAAGGAATAAATGCATATTTTTGGTAGAAAATAACTGAAGCTTTCATGATAATTTCAGCATTTCAAAAAAGTGATTTTATATTTAGAAAGTCTTCATTAGAATCATTTCAGTTCTTTACTATACAATATGGTGTGTTCTGACAAAGAGTTAATATAAATACTAATGATTTTGAAAAAATATATCAAAAGAAGTAGATTGTTATAAACAAATACTAGAATCTAAATAGTTTATATAAATGCTTAATCCAAAATATTGATTGAATTATCTAAACTTAACTCGGATCATTTGTGAGATCTGAGATCTTTTATTATTGTTGAAGATTATGAATAAGGTATAAATCAGATATCTTTGTTTTGATGTTTCTGTTTGCTGTATTCTACCTCCCAGGGTGAATATGTTTTTCTTTTTTTTTCTATTTCATTTGGTCACGCAACAAATATTAACTATGCCTCTACTGTATGAGTATATAACACTTTTCTAGGATGAGTTTGCAAACTTAATTGTCAGACCCAGTACAATGGAATATTACTTGTCCATAAGGAAAGATGAAATATTGCCATTTGAAACAACATGTATAAATTTTGAAATTATCATGTTAAGTGAAATCAGTCAGACAGAAAAAGTTAAGATTCATATGACTTCACTCATATGTGGCATATAAAACTGAAAACAACAAATGAATAAGACAAACAAATCTCATAGACACAGAAACAATTCAGTGGTTACCAGAGGGTAAGGGAGGAGGGAGGAGGGAGGAGAGGGTAAAGGGGGTCAAATATATGGTGATATGAGAAGATGAGAAGATTTGGCTCTGGATGGTGAACATACAGTACTATATATATATATATATATATATATATATATATATATATATATGGAATTATACACTTGAAACTTGTATAATTTTATTAATCAATGTCATATCAATAAAGTTAATTTAAAAAGTGCCTTTTGTAAGTAACTGATCTAGAGGTGAACAATTAAGGAAGAAAGATTTAAAATTTTAAAAAAAGAAGAAGAAAAAAAAAGGAGGATGGTCTAGTGATTGGAATGTGCTTGGCTTGTTTGATAAACTACATCATAGTCATTATAGTTATGGGGAGTAGTAAAGGGACACAACAGCTGGAGATGAGAACCCAGAGGTGATGGGAAGGGGGAAAATTATGCAGGGACTTCAAAGTCATTATAAAAAATTCTGAGTTTTCCTTTGAGTGGTGGGGGAAGACATTGGATGATTTTGAACAGAGACATGATATCGGCTTGCTTGTATTTTAGTGGGATCACAGAAACTGCTGTGTTGAGAGGAGACTGAAAAATGCAGAACAGAAGACAATTCAAAGGTGACTTTAATAGTCTATGTGAGAAAAGTTTTTAGCTTGAATCGGCATTGTTAGAAGTGATATAAAAAATGGTCTAATCTTGAGTTTATTTTGAAGGAAAAACTAAAGGATTCCCTGATGTGTTTGAGGAGCAAGTGAAAGTTAAGTCAATAATTACCCCCAAGATTTTGGCCTATATAACTGAAAAAATATCACCACTGGCTATAATGTGGAATATCATGGAAGAAGGGGTTTGGAAGAATTATTAGTGCTCACTTTGGGATATGTAACATTTGGAATAATTATTACACATCTAAGTAGAGGTCAGAGTGCAGAGAGAGGACTAGAATAGAAGTATAAATTAGGGATTCATTAGCACACAGACTTTTTTTTTTTAAAACCACAAGATTGGATGAAATGACCCAATGACTAAATATAAATATTTCAGATGAAATTCAAATAGAAGGTCTTAGAGAAATCGAAATTATAGAAATCAGGGCAATGCAAAGTAAATAGCAAGAATAAGGCAGATGAAAACCAATGAGCGAGGTTCCCTGGAAACTCAGTGGAAAAATCATTTAAGGGAGAAGAGAGTGATTCCTTTGTGTCGAAGGCTCCTTGTGGGTCAAGTAAGATAAGGACTGAGAAATGAACATTGGATTTCGTATCTATTAGTTGACGTCTTTGGTAACTACAGTAAGAACAGATTCTCTGTAGTGATGTGGGAAAAAGAAAAAACTGATTGGAATGGGCTCATGAGAAAAGAAGAACACATAAATTGAAAGCAGCATATACAGACAATTCTTTCAAGCGCATTCATAGTAAAAGGAAAGAAAAAATGGGATGGTATCAGGAGGGGAAAATGGGTTAAGGCAAAATGTGCTGCTTTTGTATTATTATTTTTTTAATAGGAGAGATGTCACGGTTTTTCTATGCTTTACGTACTTTCTATGCTACCACAATCTTTGACAGAAATTGATTAACAGAAATTGATTCTCTTAGGTTCTGGAGTCCAGCAGTCTTCAATGAAAGCTTTTAGGACTGCACTCCATCTGGAAGCTCTGGGAGGAATCCTTCCGTATCTCTTCCTTGAGCTTCTATCCTTGGTTCCCTTGGCATTATCATTCCAATTTCTGTCTCCCTGTACAAATTGTTTCTTCCTACTCCTGTGTCTCCATCTGCTCTTTAGTATCTTTTAAGGAAATTTAGCATTGGATTTAGGGCACACCTTGGTAATCCATGGTGCTTTCATCACAAGGCCCTTTATTTCATCTGCACAGACTGTTTTCCCAAATAAAGTAACATTCACAGGGTCTGGGTACTAAAATGTGAACCTATCTTGGGTGGGGGGCATCACTTAACTCACTGCAGATAGTGATGGAAATGATACTTCAGAGACAGAATAACTTATGATGCAAAGAGAAGCAGAGGTTTGTCAAATCAACACTCTTGAGAAACTAAGAGGAGATGGGAGTTAGCGCATGTGTTGAGTTCATGATTGTCCTCCGCTGTAATGAGAAACATCCTAGGATATACAGGTAGATAAATGGGTAGATGGAGTGGTACCTTAAAAAACTCTTAGGATTTCTTCAGTTTTCTCAATCAAGAAGCAAGGCTCATGTTTTAGGTTTTCATTCTGTTTTCAGAGAAAGCTCTGAGCTAAGGATTTTTGTGAAAGGAATTTGTTAAGAAAGCACTCTCAGGAGACACCATGAAGAGAGAGGGGAAAAGAGGACAGGGAAAGAGAGAATATCAAGAAGTAAGGCAATATCAGGCCCATTCCTATAAATATTTAGCCAGATCTTATATGGAAATCCTGGAGTATAAATTACATCTATGAGTTACCCTGGCCAGAGGAAAGTGAGCTGGATTTCTACACAACAGTATGCATCAGTCATTGTTTAAATGTGTCCTAGGGTAGAGAATTTGCAGTACTTCTGTTAGAAAACAGGCTTTATTAATTAACCTGAGACAGTCCTCAGAAAACAATCCAAGATGTCAAGATATTGAAGTGAAAACTCTCTGAAGCCAAGGGCTAAACAAACAAACAAACAAACAAACAAGCTAAATAAAAATGAATCAGAATGTCTCTCTAAGTATTAGAGAGACACTATTAATGCAATAATTAAGAATGAGGATGAAAGTAAATATATTGTAAATTGAAGACAGAGAAGAAAGAATGAAATAGTTGTCTAAGAGGGTAGGTACAAAACTGGACTTGGGTAACAGAGTAAGACTGTTAGAGAGAACAAAGAACCTATTATATTTAAAGTGAGATTAGTCACTAAACTATGACTTTTCCTCACCCACAGTCAGCATAGGGTATGGAGAAATATAGGTTTAGCCATGGTTGTGGTTTTGCCAAAAGACTATAACAAAAACAGACAGAGTACTATGGAGTTGGTACATGCAAAAAATATTTACTGTGAAAATTAAATTGAGTAAGTTGGGATGAAAGGACATGTGGAGTTGGGGGATCATGAATAAATTAGATAAATTGAAAGTGAATTGAAAATAGTTGGTGTTGGCATGTTAGTGGAAAGTAAGGTAGAAAGACAGGAAATGGCATTATAAGAGCTGAAATTTTTAAACTGTGATTAGATAGGTGATGACATTATGGTATGACAGAGTCAGAGACAGAATTACAGAAAGGAATGGCTAAGATAGAATGAAGGACAGAATAACTGAAAAAGAGAAGGTCAGGAAATCAAGATGCCAAGGTATTGAAAGGCACAATGATTTGAATATTGAAATCAGCAAATATTATGATATAATAGTGTTGGAGAACATGACATAAAGCCGGGAGCTAAAACCTTCAAGGAATGAGCATGAGTAACTCAATTGGTAGATGACTGTAACTCAAAGAATTGTAATGGGAGGTGTATGTTGATTAAAACATGAGGTTCAAAGCTGGATTTTTTTAAAGGGGAGAGAGGGAAAACATTCTAGATGTTCTAATGAGGTATAAGAACAACAGTTGCTTCATCTCCAAATCAGCAGTATGAGGACTTTGGGAGAGTAGAAAGTTCTCCCTGAAATAACTTCAGGAAAAGAGGTGTCACTAGAGTTAATTCAAGAAGAAAAAGAAAATGTGTGGAAAAAAAAGAGGAGTTTGATGACTATTTACCTTGCATTTCAAAGGATATAGTGAGGAATTTGAGAAATGGGGAGGGGATTGTACAGAAATAGTAGGAGAATTAGGATTTAGGAAATGAAGAGTCACCTGGTCTACATGTGTGACTATCATGAACAACTGAGAGTGGCATGACTTTGGTCCAAAGGGACAGACATAGATAGTGAAGAGGGGAGTGTGAATGGTAAGTTGGGGTAAGGTCTTACTGGGAAAGGAAGAGATCCAGGCTTCCCTTTGACTTAACTTCCACTAATGGAGGTGTGGGCAGACGTGAAAAAGGAATATTGTGCTTTGCAGAGAGGTGGTCCCAGTCCTAGCATGAGGGCTCCTTCTTGATGCTTACTGACAATGGTCCTCAGAGAGGGCTCTTATGCTAAACATTGACTTTCTCTTGGGGTTGGCCATCGATCTATAATTTGGAAAAATGGAAACAGGTTAAACTTAGGAAACTTTTTCCTTGAGAAAATGGCACATGTTTTAGTATATTATAGCAAGAAGTACTTTAATGTTATTCTTGCCCACAAATTTCTTTTAGATGATATATTGATAAAGTATATATATATTTTATGGTAAATTTAAATGATCACCCAGTTGATTACAATAGGAATAAAAGGCAAAAAATATAGAAAAGCAAAAGAACTATATGTTGGGCTTACATATCCTGTATTTCTGCCTTTTTTCCTATTGTGATCAACTGGATAGTCATTTAAATTTACCATACAAATGATTGTATATATTGACTTTTCTGTACCCTGATCTGAGATTTTTCTTTTGTAACTACAACATTAATTCCGCTAATTACCCTCATTAGAAAAAAAAAATCATCTTTTCTACTCACTCTATTAATTTTGATTCCTTAAGTGTTCGTTGTTGTGTTGGATGAGTCCTTCCTCAGTGCTGGCCAGCAAATGCATGTACTTTCCTAGGTGGGATTTCTCTTAGGCTGCTTGTAGCATTCTTTGCACAGCTTGCTGGTGGGTAAGAACCGGGCAGCAGGTGCTGCAGCTGTTGAACTGTTTCCTGGAGAGTGGCTAGAGGGGTGGGAGGGCAGTGGGCCAAGCATGTTTGAAGCAAACCTTCCCAAGTGAGTACCCCATTTCTTCTAGGGTGTAGTCAGCTGCTTTGGGCGTTCCCCAGTCACTCCAACTCAAATATCCAACCCTGTGCCTTTGCCTGTAGGTATCTGCCTCTGTGGCTATTGTCTGACACAAGTTAGCACTGTACAGGGGAAATTTTCCCGATTGCCCCTGCAGAGGTAATCAAACCAGTAACACCTCTGGCTGCCACTGCATCACCTCCTGTCTTTTCTGTCCATTCTCTCCCTGAGCCATTTCTTCAAGAAATATGGTTGGCACACATTTTAACCTGTGTATGCCTTCTTCAAAGTCCTTTTCTCTGTCTTCTATGTTGTGAAGGATTATGCATATTTCATGAGACACTACATTTTCCCTTTATTATTTTCCAGTGAAATATGTAGTTTGAAATTTTTATTTATTTCTAGAAATTCGGTGTGGGATAGGCAGTTTTAACATGTGCTTGTTTAATCCTTGACTAGAACCTGAGATTATCTTTTGAGAAAATGGTAGAGACTTTTGTGAAGCTAAGGAAAGGGAAAGTTTTTATAAAGAGGCAGAAATCCTGTAACTAATGTGCACAATTTGAGCTATCCTTCATACAGGTTTTGGGGAATTTCTATCATAACTAGTGTAAGCAGGATTTTGTAGACTTATATATCAGCTACTATCAACCTCTACCAATATTCCCTACAGTATAGTTAGCAGTATTTTCTTTTTCACAAACATTAAATAAATGATGGATAGATAAGAAAGAAAACATTTGTGATCATTTTCAGATGCTATTATGTAAATTTTTGGGATCACATTGGACAAAAAAATGTTCAGGTCTTTATTTGTAGTAGCTACTTTAAAAAATAATTAATGAGTGGAAAGAATCTTAAATTATAGATTCAATCCTTTGTTTCTGGACCAATATAGAGGAGTAATATTAATCGAATAGTCTGCTCACCTGTTGGAAGCATTGTATATCATATTAATCTAAGGAAATCATTTCATTACATAAAAAGCTACATTGGAAGTATATTTCTAGTGCCTGTTACAATTCTAGGAACAACAACAACAAAATAAGTCAGAGAAGCAAATGCATTTAAAGAGCAGTCATGCAGAATAAATTTTAAGTAGTCACCTTTCTGTAAAATAGAGCAGATTTGGAAAAAGTGTAATTTTGATGTTTACCCACGTATATGTAGTGTACTTACAACTTCAGACCCCTCATATCCAGATCTCATATCCTAGAGAAGCTAATAAATGTTAGGTTGAAGAAGTCAACACAAGAAGTGCATGTTGGGGAGATCAGAACCACGAAGAAAAGTTCCAAGTCAGAGGAGGAAGAAGGCAAGAAGAAAGAGGGAAACAATCTGTTGAGTACATGTTTTGTGACCATGGAACTTGCCTATATTATCTCATATAATTCACACCTCATCTCTCAATAGCAGACACAACTGTGATGAGGTTGTCTTTGCAGCAATGTCTCTTATTTGGCAGTCCTTTTAATGTTAATAACAGATTTTACATATGAAGAGAAGGTATTGGGATTTTGAAAGGTTCTATGACAACAAGAAAATTTATTTTAAAAAGCTGTCCATATCTTGACCTGGTAAATAGATTTTGTGAAAGGAAGGACAGAAAAATATTTTTTGGGGAGGAACACCTCTTTTGCCTCTAAAAAATATTAATAGGCCAATTTATTTAACAAAGGCATGGTTATGAGAACAGAGTGTACATGGAAAAATCTAAGCCCCGCCCCGCGACACACACAAAAAGGTTAAAATAATTTGCAAAATATGGTTACATGAATTTTGAAAGTGGCTGTTGATATTTTAAGAAATAAGAAGGTTAAAAGGGAAAGGTTCCAGAAATAGGATGGGGGACCAGAGTTCTAAAAAGACCTAGTTAGTGAAAAATCTATGTTGATTTGGGAAACATATAGAATAGTGTTATTGCATATTCAACTTTCTCTTGTTTATGTATTTTTTCATGATTAGTCTCTGTGGCACATACTAGCTAGATGCTTATCAACCTTTTTTTTTTTTTAATTCCTGGGAACACATGATAACTACATTTTGCAGCTTTCTTTGCACTTAAGGTGGGAAATGTCACTGGTTCTGCAATGAATGAAAGTGAAATATACCCCTTCTCATCCTATCTATAACGTATTTAATGTCATCCTCCATGCTTGATTTGCTTTTTGGGCAGCTGAATGCAGAGGATTCCAAGAATGATGTGGTAGATAATGTAGGGACAGTGTCCTGGGGACAATGAAGCAATGATGTAAATGTAACTTGGCTCTGAGTTATTTCTTGGTCGAGAGTCACCCAGAAGACTCACCCAACTCAAATAATTGTGAGAGACCTGAGGCTTATTGTGTAAAATAACTGAGATTTGGGGGCTATCATAACAGCTAGAATTAACATCATAACGATAGTTATAATACATTTGCTATTACCCTAAGTCTTCAGTAAAATATGTTTTACCCCAAATCCATATTTTAGTGGTACTTTGGGGGAGTGGCAAAAGAAGTTTGCAGCCTGGAAATTCTATGCAGTTACAACAAGACATAAAAATACGGGGTCTAAGGTGGGGCTGGGAGTGATAACAGGAAGTCAGATAGTAGAAATAAAAAGAAATAAAAAATAAAGCAAAACAGAAACCTGGATCCTGTAATGACAGAGAGAAAAAGAAGTACAACCTCTTTTCCAAAACCTTTTGAAAGAAGATAATCTTTGGAGCATGATAGTGAGTGGAGTCAGGAAAGGGTATTCATTCCTGCTTTTATAGAGATTAGGATTTAATCTATTTTACATGAGTTTTAAATCAAAGTGTGATCCAGGAATTCCAGAGACATGGTTTCTCTTAGGTGGGCAAAACTTCACAACAACTTTTCTCCAGTTTTTGGATCTTCATGTAAAGTAGGTTACATGATACAAGAACTTGTTTTTTTTCAATCTTCATGATGTATTCATTTTAACATGCCATACTCCATACTCCATTTGACTCACAGATATTTTACTAAGATGGCAGACTCCTGAAATTACTTTAAGGTTTACCTTTTGCACAAGGCAAGTGGAATATCATCAGCTTCCTTCGTATATAGTTATATAGTTATATACAAGCAGGATACCATTTATAGTGGACCATAGCAATGTACTATGAAATGATAGATATTCCAGGTCTTGGTGGAATGAATTATATTGCAGCATCAGAGATCTAACAGATCAGAAACTATATAAAGTCATACTATTAACTCTTGTGGCAGAAAGCTATCATCCTTTGATGTTCTGCCTTTTGGAATAAAGAAAATAGAACCAGTTAGATGTAAAAGTCTTATTTCTAGGCAATCTGTGGTTTTAATTCAAAAGCATAAATTACATTTCTACAATAATAGTAGCTTCAGTTGGAGTGACCACCTGATCAAGCTTATGATAGCTCACTGTCATTTCCCAAAACCTATTTGTCATTGTGCAAGTCAAACCAAAGTTAAATAGAATGTGATTAGCACTACTATTTACTTCAGATCTTCGATGGTGAAATAAACTTTGTTTTACCAAGGCCACTGCATTGTTTCTAGTTTATTGTTTGGCAAGGAAAGTAAATTCTATTATTTTGTGTCATACTACCCTTCACTCATGAATCAGAGAGCTAAAGGTAAAGATTCTTACAGTGCCGAGTATATATATTTACTATATACCTGAAATCGGGGAAGAAAAAACCCCCACAAGATTGCTTAACAGGCCCTGTCAGACAGTTAGCAACCTGACACCCAGAAGTCCCCACTCTGAACAAAAGATCAACATAGGTATTTGTGATCCTGATTGATTAGGATTAACTCAGAGCCATTGTCCAAGAACCTGGTGGAGTTCTGAATATTTTATTTTCGCAGTACACAGATATTGTTATCATATAGCTGAAGATACTTTGGAGGAATCCTGGAAGTCAGATTTATAACACTTCTTTGAGAACTTATCACTGGGACCTTCTTCAAGACTCCTCAGTGTTTAGTTCCCTGAATATGCTGTGTATTTGAACTGATCTGGCTCAGGAATTGCAGTTGGGTCAAGGCCCATGACTCTAAATTTATGGGTTAAATAAGGCCTCCATTTCTCAGTCCTAGAGTTTTGTTTTTGATTTTGTCTTTTATTTTTTATTAAAATAAAATTTTAATGCGATGTCCATACATTTTTAATATAGAGACCCTATAATCAATTGGCTACCACCAAAGATCTCCATGTAACCAACTGTCCCAAATAACACTGCAAATCTGCTAGTAGCTTTGCTTTAAGTGTTTAAGTAGTACCTTTTTGACAACTATAAATTCATAATACTTCCAAAAACATTGAAATTGACACTATTTCAATGGCAGTTTTCTCATCTTTATCTATGTTTACACAATAGCCATTTAAGCAAAAATTATAACTATTCCTAAATGAAATTCAGATCCCCTGGTAAATCTACTCATATCAATAACTTCATCCAGATCTAAATATAGATATAAAACATGGTGGGAGAGGATAAGTAAGATTCCTCTTTGGAACCTCTGAAACAGACATGTTTGGAACCAACTTCCAGATAATCTGGTTTCATTGGTCAAGACAGCAGGGTATATTAAACAGGTAGTTTTAATGTGCAGCCAATTAGGGTGATGGGTCCAGAGACATGGTAGAGTGGTTTGAGAGGTACATGAGGAAAGTCTACATACCTTTGTGATATAACTATCCTCAGCTGTTGTCATTACAGAGCTTTTGGCAAGAGATACGTTCAACATAGAAAGAAGAAGTCTTTCAACTGGGAAGGGAAACTCAGTAAATTTGTTTATTTGGGGTATTTGGCAATTGCATGTCTCTGATCTATGTCTTAATTTGCACTCTATCCTAAAGAGCATCTCAGTTTTCATGTAAAACTCTGGAAATGCTGCTGATATATCTTACAGTATATTTCAGTACCACTGAAGTTCAAATTCTACATTTGATATTCAGCTACTTGAACTCTGCTACTAAAAGGAAAAACTTAGTAGTTCTCTGACCATGCTTTCATTCAACAACTTAAGTGAGTAATTTTCTTTAAGCTCTCCATCAAATTTAGAATTACCCAGCTCACATCAGCCTTTTAAAAGTGTCTATTGCAATAGGCACTCAAAGTTTGCTTTCAATAGGCATTTAATTCCAAGTACTTATGTTTAATAGTTTAAAAAAATGTTTCACCAATGTGGGCCAGAGATTATCAGGGTTTTTTGTTTTGTTTCGTTTTGTTTTTAAAGATTTTATTGGGGAATTGGGGGAGAGGATCAGCGTTGGGGAATTGGGGAACAGACAAGTTGCTGTCTTTTTTGTTCTTCAGTCTAGTTGCGGAGGATGTTGCTTCACTGGGCCATGTTGGTATCGTCATTGCGCTCTTCCTGGATGAGGCAGATCAGTTGCAGGCCCCTGGATGGTCGCTCACCGTGGCTCTTGGCCTCTCACACTAACTGCCGGCCACTCACTGTAGCCTATGGCAGCCCACTGCAGCAGGGGCTGCAGCTATGCTGTCTCCAGGGCTCGCACAGCCCAGCTCCAGGTGGAGCTCTAGTTAGCTGTAGAGGGCAGTGTCACTGGCCTTCATATGTGGGATCCAAACCGGGGCCGCTGGTATCCCAAAACCAGCTCTTAACCAATGTGCCAGTTGGCCAGCCCAGAGTTATTTTTTTAAATTAGGTTAACTAGATCCTCATTGCCTTCAAAATCTGGGTCAAAAGAACCTCAAGATTCTCATGTCTTTTAGCTTATTTTTCCTCTAACCATTTATTTTACCAAATACTATATTGCCCACTATTGTTGTTGCTGACAACAGAGTTTCTCAAGCTAGATTGTATTTTTTTTTTAAGAAACTAAAATGTACACCTTACAGAATACCTAAGAGTGTCTTAAAGTTTGAATGAAACATAAGACAGTTAACCTAGGATAAATGTCCAACCACAAAATAGAATTGTTCATGATGGGCAAGATAATAATTTTGCATTTCTTTGAAAGGGATCTTTATCCATTCTGATATACCTGTGTCTACATCTCTGCACCTATGTCTCTAGGAAATTGACAGTGGATCTTGTTTTATCTATGTTTTATAAATTCTTGAACTTGACTAGAAAATTATATATATATATGTATATATTCATATCCCCAACTGAAAATAAGCATTTTATCAAGTTTTGAATGTAAACTACAAGCTATAATATGTTATCATTACCTATGACCACCAAAGAGGTCAATGGAACAATAATGGAGAACCCCTGACTTAAAATAACTAAATACCATTTCCTTAAGCCTTGACTTCCCTGATGAAGGGTTGAAACTTGCCCATTTTAGTCTGTTATATCTTGTGTAGTGACTACTTGGTGGAACCTGTATTATTTGAGAAAAAATAGCTCTAATAGATGTTTCTAGGAAATATAGAGCCTTCTAGCATTCATAATATAAGAAGGCATTTAGAAGTTGAACTAGGTATATGGAGTAAGCAAATTGCTATATATTAAAGAAATGCAAATAATTTTCCTCTCACAAATATTCAGAAAAACATATGGCTATTGATTTTATACACACTTCCTAGCTGTATAACTTATTATTTTTTTTAACAGCAAGCAATACAAACTATGAAAATCTTGAACAAAAGTAGATTTATTGGAAAGATGACTAGTAGGATCACTGAAGTCACAGAAGTGATGAAAACTCCTGAAGAATAGAAAGAGTCCCCCTGTTACACTTGATATTTTCCTTAGCTAATACATTTGCATTTTTGAAAAAAAAAAATTTGCTTTAACAGTATGAAATCACTGAGATATCCAGGTGCCTCTGAGTTCTCTGTCTCTGAGGGGTCAGAGGGCCCTCTTCTTACTTTTCCTCTTGTGACCACCACTGACACCGTGGGAAAGATGTGGTCTGGTTATTGCTGGGTGATGCTGAAAGTCCTAGCTCTCCATTGATCTCTCTGACACCACATCTGTGGCCATGGGAAGGGTTTCCTCATTACTAGTGTATAAGGATGAAAGTCCAGCCTCCCCATGTGGTCTCTGTTCATACTTTGGGTAGTGAAGAGGGGGCTTGTTGCCCTCTGGAGGGGATAGGATGTTCCCAGCTCTCTACTCAGCCTTCTTTGACACTGCTCCGGAAAATGTTTTGGGGTACACCTTTACAGCCTCTCTGGATGGAATTCGAGGCTTCCCACTAGGATTTTCCTGGTGTACATGAGGGTGAGGCAACATTCCCCTCCACTCCCACCCCCGTGGTTTTGGCTGCAGCAGAGTAGTTATTGTTGAAAGTTTTCCATCTTCTCAGGCTGCTTCTTTCTTTTCCTTTTGTTAGAGAGAACACTTGTTTTCCAATTTCCATTTGTATTTCTGAGTCACCAGCTTCTCCGTTATCCAGTTTGGAGTACTCGAGGCAAAAGAAAACTCTGGGAGCTCACCACTGTGACATTTCTCAGATACTAAGGACCTTACCTGGCTTGCCTTCTTCTCTACCTTTCAGAGTCTTCTTTTGTTTGTTTTATATTTAATGTCTAGGGGTTTTAGTTGTGTTCAGCAGGAGAAACGGGGAAAATTATGTTATCTCCATTTTCCCAGAAACTGAAATAACTTATATTTTAATCTTTCTATCATTTAATATGTCAGTCTGTCTTCCAAAAGATAAGTTACGAATGTTGTTCTGTTTATTATTGTTGTTAATATCTGCTGAATCCTTATTTAAAGGAAAACTATTCTATATTTATTATTAATAGCCCACTTAGACTTCCTAGTTAAAGAAACTGAGGCACAGAGAATTTACTTGCCTTGGATCACACTGCTAATAAGTATCAGAAGCAGAATGTTTGGCTCCAGATCCCTTGTAATCGCTTCTCTATACTGGTTCTCTCATCATGAGATGGATTACTGTTGGTCTAGCCAGGGCCAGGTGACTGCCTTGGACTGATATCTGTTGCCTGAAAAGTAGCATCTGTTAAAGAGAAAAGAGAAGGAGGAGTTGCTAGGAAACCAAACACAAGAAATGACAACAAGGTTTGATGTCTAACCGGTGCCATGAATGAATCATAGACTTCTGTGTTTTTAATCTATGATTCACCTATACACTAATGCTTCCTACATTCATTCTCAGAGCACAGTTTCTCCTTTAATTTCCTGTCCTTTATTTAATTTCCTCTTCAATTTTTCAGTGCATTCACTTCTAACAGCAAATTCCTAAATGTTGTCTGTGTATGTTTGGTATTGCTAAACTGTTTTATACTGAAAATAACTATATTTTATTCTACTAGTTTCTTTAAAGATTTTGGGTCAATTTTCAAAACTGAAGAGGTGTAAAAAGAACATTTAAACATCCAAAATACCACTTTGAGCTTCACCAATGATGACATTTTTTCTGTTGTGGCTACATGTTTGTGAAACTAGTTGTCACTCCAGTTGTCTCCCAGCATCTATAATAGATACGTTCCAAGACCAGTGGATGCCTCAAACTGTGGATAGTGGAAAAATCTATTAATACAGATACTATGATTTACCCTATACACATATGCCCATAAAGTTTAATTTATAAATTAGGAACAGTAAGAGAACTAACAATAAAATTGAGCAATTAAGCTGAGAACTTTCACCTTTTCAATTTAAAGAAGTATCTTATGGCTTTCCTTTAGCATATCTGAATTAGCAGCCTCACTACTCTTGTGCTTTGGGGCCATCACTAAATAAAATAAGGGTTACTTGAACACAAACACTGACATACCATCACAGTCAATCTGATAATCAAGACAGCTACTCAGTGACTAATGGGCAGGTAGCACACAGAGAGTGGATACACTGGACAAAATGATGATTCATTTCCAAGGAGAGATATAGCGGGGTGACCCCAGATATCATCACACTACTCAGAATGAAAATCAGTTTAAAACTTATGAACTGTTTATGTGTGGAATTTTCTACTTGATATTTTTAAACTGAAATCATGAGAAGCTAAACTGCAGATAAGGTGGGCTACTGTATTCCACTATCATGTCATGGATATTGCACAGTATTATTTGTAACAAAAGCTAAATGTTTAATACCTTTCACTGATAATTGACATTACTCTTCTTCATAGTTTATTTTCTGAATTGAATTATATAGGTTTAGTTTTGTCCCCAATTTTTTGTTACTGTTCTTAAATATTGATGCTTAAATTGACTTTTACATTTCCTTAAAGATCCAACCATGTCAGTGAATTATGGCCTTAAATTGAATACTTACTGCATCAAGTACTGTGTTATGTTGCAGGGTAACAGGAAAAAAAAAGGCAAATTTCCTTCACATAAGCTAACACTAATTCACATACATATGTGAAATGAAATAAATAAGTGGTATAATTTTAACTTGACATGAGATATGCATATATGTGTCTGTGTATAGACACACAAGCACACACACACACACACACACACACTCACACACATGGTCACACAATTACATTTGCGAACTAATCCTAGAAAAAGGAATACATACCCTATTGCTGACTATCAATATGGTCACCTTCAAATTACTTCTCTTAAGAAGCTATTCATCTGGGGCCTGCGCCCGGGCTTGCTCGCTGGTAAGCACTTACCTGGTTCCTGGTGGAGGGAGTGGCTGTGTGGGCCAGGCCCAGGAGCCTGTGGGGACGGACTGAACTGAGCACCTTTGCTGCAAAGGCTGGAGGTTTTTGAACTGTTGTTCCCGTGGTGCAGAGCCTCCACGCGAGTGGTGTAGGGAGGACGCCATTTTTGTCAGGCTTGGGCCCTCCCACGGAGGATCAGGTCCGAGACCTAATTGATCTGGTGGAATTGGCGCAGAAGCGCGCGCCTGCCGCCTTGGATCCCCACCCTCTGCCCAGCTTATACTGCGTTGCCAGGGAAACGCAGGGCGGGTGCCCTCCCGGCTCCAAAAAGCTGCTCACTGAGACCCGCAAGTGCGCCAGACGCCTCAGATCCCCACCCTCCGCACAGCTTGTGCTGCGTTGCCAGGGAAACACCTAGTGGGAGTGATCCGGCTCCAACAGGCTGCTCACTGAGACGCTGGAGCACGCAAGCCGCCTCGGGTCCCCGCTCTCCGTCCGCACTGCGCTTGCAGAGTTGCCAGGCTGGTGATTGGTTGTCGGGCTGCTCGGCCTGATCTGCGAGCAGCTGATTGGGACAGGCTGAGACTGGGAGTTTTCCTGGGAGTGTTGAGCCGTGAGCTGTGTGCCTGCATGATCCAGCCAGGGCTCTCCTGGTGATCTATCTAATACATCAAAGCAATCCCAGAGCGACAGCCAGAATGGGGAAACAAAGAAACATGTCACAAGTAAAAGATCAGAAGAAACCTCCAGAAATGGAACCAAATGAAACAGAGGGATCCAACCTTTCAGAGACAGAGTTTAGAACACTGATGATAAAAATGTTTAAGGAACTTAGCAAGGACATAAAGAAGGATAGGGAAATCATAAAAAACAACCTGTTAGAACTAAAGAATACAATAACTGAAATGAAGAACACACTTGAAAGAATCACCAGTAGAGTAGATGAAGCAGAGGAGCAGATCAGCGATTTGGAAGATAAAATAGCAGAACTCACCCAGTTGGCACAGCAAAAAGACCAAAGAATAAAAAACAATGAAAATAGTTTAAGAGCCCTATGGGACAAGGTGAAGCACAACCACCTTTGAATCATAGGGATACCAGCAGGAGAAAAGAAGAAGCAAGGGGTCGAAAATGTATTTGAAAAAATAATGACTGAAAACTTCCCTACCCTGGTGAAGGAAATCGACATACATGCCCAGGAAATGCAGAGGGTTCCAAACAAGCTGAACCCAAACAGGTCCACACCAAGACACATCACAGTTAAAATGGCAAGGGTTAAAGACAGAGACAGAATCCTAGAGGCTGCAAGAGAAAGACAGCAGGTTACATACAAAGGAACTCCTGTTAGACTAACAGCTGACTTGTCTACAGAAACTCTGCAGACCAGAAGGGAGTGGCAGGAGATACTCAAAGTGACCCAAAATAAAGGCCTACAACCAAGATTGCTCTACCCAGCACGGCTATCACTTAAAATTGAAGGAGAAATAAAGAGCTTCTCAGAAAAGAATAAGCTTAAGGAATTCGTTACCACCAAGCCAGCATTGCAAGAAATGTTAAAAGCGCTTTTTTAAACAAAAGAAAGGGGTAAACAAGCTAACCCAGAGAGACGATTTAAGAAGATTGAAGTTGTATCAAGCAGACATAAAGGAGAAACTGATGGTTGCTGGCTGCGAGGGAGTGGGGAAGAGGGAGAGGGGGAAGGTTTTGGACAGTGTATGTGAGACTACAATGTTGCCGCAGGGATATGGGGGCAGTTTGGGAATGTAATTGATAATGTTGTGAAGAGACTATTATGTTGTGAGAAATAAGTCAGTTGGAGAAGGACAGGTACCATGTGATCTCACTTGTGTGTAGAGTCTGAAAAGCTGAGTGAACGATCAAGGTAGACAGACTGGTGGATGTGGAGAAAAAACAGGGTTGCTGGTTGGGAGGGGGGTGGGGATGGGGGAAGGGGAAGGGATTAGACAGCATAAATAGACAACTACAATATTGCCACAGGGATATGAAACACTGTTCGGGGAATATAATAATGTTGTAAAAATTTTGTGGTGTGTCAGATAGTCACATGTCTTGTTAGGGAGACCACTTCATGGATGGAGTAGAGGCTTGGTCACTGCACTGTACACCTGAAGCTGATGTTGTATGGTATTGTATGCCAACTGCAACTGAATATGTGGATGGTCACGGGATGTGGAGTATACTGTGGAGGGGAGTCAGGGGAGTTGTGATGGATATGTATGATGGGGGGGGTGGCGAACTGGGGGAGGGGTTTTTCACTTTGGGGGGTAAAGAGTATAACTATTGGATTGTGTTGTACACCTGAAACTAATAAAAAAAAATTAAAAAAAAAAAAGAAGCTATTCATCGATGCCAGCACCTAGTCCATCCTTCAAATCAATTTTGGAACTCTTTCTGGAATGGCCATCAGAGCTGTTTTCAAACTACCCTTGATGTTCTGAATGTCATCAAAATGTCTTCCTTTCAATATTTCCTTTATCTTTCATAAAAGAAAGAAGTCATTGGGGGCCAGATAAGGTGAGTAGGGAGGTTGTTCCAGTAGTTATTTGTTTACTGGCTAAAAATCTTCCTCACAGACAGTGCTGTTTGAGCTGGTGCATTGTTGTGATGAAGAGCCATGAATTGTTGGCGAAAAATTTAGGTTGTCTAACTTTTTCACGCAGTCTTTTCAGCACTTCCAAATAGGAAACTTGATTAACTATTTGACCAGTTGGTAAAAATTCATAATGAATAATCCCTATGATATGAAAAAAGGTTAGCAGCATCATTGCAACAAGTTCGCAAACTTGATTGTCAGACCTCGTATGCATACACAGATGCATATATTGGGTCATATGCATATTTACATATGTGTGTGTGTATAAATATATATATATATATATTCATATGTTCAAGAATAAATGCAAATATATATCAAAAATGTATACACATTTTAAGAAAGGAAAAAACTATTACAATTGTAATACTCAATATATACCAATAACAAAAGATGAATACAAGTCACATTTGACTTATGCAATTGCAATAGGTGCTCAAAGTGGTTCCCAACAGTGTCCAGATACTTCTCATTATGGTAAACTACTGCTTGAGGGACGCTGACCAAAGTATCTACTTGTCTACATTTTTTTGGCACCCACAGTGTGTGTGTGTGTGTGTGTGTGTGTGTGTGTGTATCTCCAAGGAGCAGAGTAGAAAAGTTACATCTTCTATTCATTGGTGAGATTTCATATGTGTGTGTGTGTGTGTGTGTGTGTGTGTGTATAATTACATTTGTATATAATTTAATAAATACATGTATATGTATTTTGTGTGTTTGTGACAAAAAGTGATAGGGATAGTTTTAATGTGCCATGAGGACATGCACAATAAATATATATATAAAACCGAAGAACAAAACAATTTTTATTTTCTTCTAAACTTGGCTTAGAAAAAATATGCTGGATGCTTCTAAACATTTTGTGCATGGTAATGATTTATGAGACATGTCTTGAAAACATCTTTGCATTTTTACTCATTCCTTACTTGTTTGCTTTTATTTTTTAGTTCAAACCACTGTTACATATACCTGTGGGTCCCTTTTTAGAGAACTTTTGTGTGAAGGGTAATGATAGATATTTGAACCTGTGTGGTGTTTTTGAGTAAAAACAAAGGAAATCTAATGGTGTCTTAAGTAACGAGGGCACATATTGCTTACATCACAAAATATCTAGAGTAAACACTTCCAGGTTTCATTGAATTGTTCAAAAATGTTGTTACGGACATAGACATTTTTTTTTTCTTCCTAACCTGCAACAACTTGTTCTCCAGCACTGTTGCTTTTTAACATCATAAAAGCTACTTGGATCTTATAGCTCCCAGAGTCATATCTTCATACCAGAATCCCAAGTTGAAAGGAAGTGAGCAGACAAGGGATATGAGGTCTGATTTTATTGGCTAAAAATATATATTTCCTATATGTTCTGCATCATTTTTTCCTTACATCTGAAATATACCTTTGTTTTTGAGAATATTCAATTCTCTTAGATGAATAAGTCAATAATTTTAAATATGGGTAAAACTATTTAAGGCATTTTTATTATAGATAAGTAAGCAAAGAGTTTGCTAGACATAGGCAAAATTCATGATATGTTATTTATAAGTAGTTAATATGTAGAACAGCTGTATGTTAAACATGGAAAGGGATGGAAGGATCAACAGATAACCTATCTTCATTAGGTGTCTGTGTACTAAATAGTTATGGTATAGTAAATAAGCATGGGACTCAATATACAGCATCTCAAAATATACAGGCAATAATATTCATGTGGTTTTATTCAGTCACACACTGGTAGTACCCATTCTAGTCCCATGAATTCCCTGCTAAAGGAACAAAAATATATTCCATGGCTGTTCATGAGGATATTTTCCAAGCTACCACTTCTGGCAAGTGAACTTTTTTCTGTATCATGACAACAGAATATAACACCTTTAGTCTTCTGGCTCACCTTCTAGTCTTTCAATTTCGGTCCTCATACATACATCATCAGCAGGGAAGGTTGATGCAGTATAGAAACAGACAGGACATACAGCATTGCAAACACAAATTTGGGTGACGTTGTCTTTCCATCTTACTGGCATTCTATCCTAAATGTGTTCATTAATCCCACCTCTTTCATTGCTTTTCATTGTATTTTTACTTCACTTTTATAATTCCTGTGATTGGAGCCTTTTAATTTGGTTTGTAAACCTTTCTGTTTCGTGGCTTCTGAGATAGTGTGCCTGGAGCATATGTGGAAGCTATGAAGGTTATTTCTCATGTGATGACATATCTAACCAGAGATGGGTCCCAGAGCCATTCCAAGAGGCAAGGGATATTGGGGAAGTATAGATCTGTCAAAGAAAACTCACTTGTGAAGACTGACATATTCAGTCAATACTTATCCCTTGCAATTGGTCACAATATTACAGAATAAAACTGGGGTTCTATGAGCAAGAAATTAGAAATGTGAAATGACTGCTGGTAGTCAATATTTATTAGTATCTGACATAGAATTATGCTCTTCATTTACAAATTTGTGCTTCATTTTCTAGTTAACTTTTTTTTCCATATGTAGTGAAAGGAAAAATGAATAATAATCTCATTCTTTTATAGATGAGGAAATTTGAGAATGGAGATATATAAATAACTGATGTAATATAATATTTGCTACCAAATTGAAAAAAAAGAAACCAACACTTTATTTTGAGTTAGTTCTTTTACTTTGCATTTTATTTTACGTAACTTTATAGAAAATAGTTTCCTAAAATTTTAACATTTGTGATTAAGAAAAGTGCCTAAAATGGGATAAATTTATTATCCTTTGAATGAGATAGACATGGTAAAGAGATATCAACATGGTCTCTGCCTTCATGGCAGAGACATGTTGTTTACATAAGCTATGAATTTTAAAAGAAAATAAATAAAAGTATATTCATCCAGGAGATGCCTGATTTATGCATAAGGTCTGAAGTTTAAAACAGGGGTAAAAATAGCTTACAGCCTTATTTGAAGAACTGAATATGAGATGATGTACATAAGATGTCAGGCCCAGCACCATCTTCATATTTGGAATTAAATAAATGGGTGGTTATTATTATCATTATTAATACTGTTGTTGGATTAATGAATTTCAATGTCATGAAATAATGCAATTTAGAAAGAAATACAGGTTTACTCTAGAATAAGAAGTTTTAAAACTTACTAAATGTCATTTAGGACACATTTATTAGCCACTTAGAAAAACTCACTTTTGCATTCTTTCAAGTAAGCTACTCTTGTACATTTAATATACTATTAATTTGCAAAGCTGATGAGCAAGAGCGAATGATTTGGGTAGTAAAATTGTAAAAGAAGTGTGTGGACATTTAGTAATTGTGCTGAGGGATTAATGCAATTATAGAAAAAAAATTCAGGCTGAAAGTGCCATTGAAGAACATTTTTTAAACATTTATTATTCAGATGACTCATCTAAAATGGATAACTGCTCTGACTGATTATTGCTTAAGACTGTTTAATTTCTTTAAATGACTTAATCACCAAAAACTTTATGTAGAAGTTTGAATTTCAGGTAATTATTGAAGGAGAAAGAAAAGTTGCTTGGCAGTAGATCTCAGTTCGAAATCAAGAATAAAATTAGAACAATAAAACATGCACCATGAAATTTCTCTCAAGGTTAATGATAATTCAGTTTTAGAAACAATACATTCAGACATGGCTGGCTCTTCAAAAAACTAAAGTTAAGTTTATCTTTGGCGCATCCAGTCATTACTTATTACCCTTTGTTTTACTTTTGTGAAAACCATCTCTCTCTCTCATCTCCCTCCATTTTATATTACCAATTACAGCTTTCCACTATAACCAGCTCGGAAAACATGTACACTAATCAATTTGTTTTCCAAGAGTATTTGCATTTTAAGTCTAAATTCCAATAGTAGAATGAAGTCTATATTTTCATCAAATGTATTTTAAGGGAAGGAAGGAAAATTTTGTTTTGATATGTTTCACTTTGCTTTGCAAGGGGAGGAAGAAGGAACACAGAGGTGGAGTGACCTTCCAGGGTTTTGAAATTAAAAGCTTCTAAGTAGGGTGATCATATGTCTTAGTTTTCTCAGAATAGTCCTAGTTTACCTCCATTGTTCTGGCACAATTATTAATTGTGTCCCATTTTACATGAAAAAAAAATCATTGTTTGGAGGATAATTTATATGGCCAACTGATTAGAGAAACATCTACTTATTTTAACTAATCAATAAATCATTCAGACAGAAAAATTAAACACATTTTATATGTTAATATTTTAAAATATTATCTAAATAAGTAGTAGATATATTTGTAAAGGTAATGTCCCAATTATTAATAATGCATAACACCTATTCTTCTAGACTTGTTTGTACACTTCATTCTCTCTGACGTCTTGTTCGAATATAGCAAGTCTTCTGTATGAAAAACTGTCCCGATTTCTCTACCAAGGAAAGTGAATCACCCAACCTGTCGATTTTTTTCATTGGTCTATATACTTTATATGCATTGGCTTAATTTTATTTAAATTATGATTATATATCTGATGTATGGATATGTCATATAAGATCGAAGTTATAATGATAGTAACAAAAATTAAATCACCAATTTCATTTCAACTAAATACAACATATTTTTGTGTGTGTGTTCTTCGGTTTTGTTTTTCCATTCAAGAAAATTCTGAAGTAGTTTGGGACACTCTCTAGGATAGATCCTTGTAAATGTCAATTCAAGAATCTTACATTGTGCCTCCGCAATCTCAACACGAGTGGTCCAGGGTTGCTTCAGGAAAGGAAGAGAAAACATGAAATATTATAAAGGGTCTTTTCATTGTTTAGCCCAGAAGTGACACTTATTACTTCCACTGATGATCCCATGGCCAGAACTAGTCATAATTTTTTGCATCAAAATGTTTTGTTGTTGTTGCTTTTTTTTTTTTTATGTGTTTCTCACAGAAAGGAAAAGCCTAATCTCAGAGTCTTAAATTTATTTAGTTAACTGGCTTTCAATTAATGTTTCTTTTAAACAGTTTTTCATAAATGTTTCAATGACACTGAAAACATGATCTATGCAAAAGAGCCATACAAGAATATATAAATTCTTTCTCAATCTTGGTCCAAGTTTTTTGTTATCTATTTTAATCTCTACTAAGGATATTTTAAGATATTCTTTTTGGGGTTTTCCTTTTAAATATTTTAAGAAACTCTCTAGTAGAAAGAAAAGTAACATATGTCTCACATTTCATACTATGAGATTTTGGGTAGTACAATAATACTAATTAGTTGCAATTATTAAGTGCTCTTTCTAGAGTGATTATTGGGCTACTGGGCTAAGGTTTAAAATTGCTTATTTTAATCACCATAACCACTCAATGTAGACAATACACCTTCTCTATTTTATATTGAAGAATCTAATGCTTTAGGAGATTATATGTAATTTGACAAAAGGACTATAGCTAAAAAGAAAAGACAAGATTCTATCATGATACTTTATAACTTCAAAGCTGTCTCTTAAACCCTACTTATAAAAACTTATATTTTGTAGATGCATTGGACCAGACACAGTGCTCAGTGCATGATGAGCACTTAATAAGTGGAGTTTGGCTTACTAGAACTGAGGAAGTCGATTTTGAACCCAGAGTTTAGCAATATATTGACTCATTTACCTTTTAAACTATATTAAAAACCAATAACAAGTTTCTAAAAGTCTTTGGAATGAAAAGAACTGTATAAAAGGGAGCTAATAATCTTCTGTGCTCTCTAATGTCCTTCCTGTAACAGTCAAGGGGATAATTACTTGTACAGAGCTACTGTTCTAAGGCTTTCCTCTGCTTATAGACAGGCATCAACAGATGATTGTCTGCAGGTATTTGCCTGGAGGAAGTTATGAATGTCAATGCAAATCAGGGCAGTTCCTCAACTGTAGAAAAGTTACTGGCAGGAAGCTTACAGGCATAGGTATATTTTAAGACAGCAGAACTGCACATTGTGTCAATAAGTTGATATCACCAAATAACTATTTTTTGACCTTGATATCAGTTGTTTTATAATTTCTTTATAAAACGCTTTATTTTAAAGCATATTGCTAGGAAAATAAAACTGCCAATAATTGTGGATGGGGTTTAAAACATACGTATAAAAAATTTTGAAACATAACTTTCCATTTGTTTGTATTATATAGGAAATTTGACATATTATATGTAATAATAATTAGTTTAACATTCTGCTATGTGTTTGGATGTTGAATTTAGACAACTGTGTTATAAGATTACATTTTAGAAGTGCATGTTGATAAAAAGAAAATCCCAGAAACAGAATCCTAAACTGGCATTTGCACTTACATCTGTTACATTTACAAGTGTTATTATCATTTTATCTGCTACTTTTTGGTCTTCAAAAAAAAATGGTATAAATTTCTAATGACTTGGGACACAGCCAACTGCCATTCTAACTAAACGTTTCTCTCTTCAGAAGTGATGTGCTAATTAACTGTTAAAATTTGGGGTAGGGAGTTGAGAAATAAAATGATAATGTGTTATGGTGAAAATATTAAACAATTTTTCTATTTAGATGTATTCATTTTACTATTGCTATTGGGACAAAAATTGATGAGATTGTTATGCAAAGAAGAAACAATGTCACCTTGTAAATTGCAATCTGGCTGAGAATCGAGAAACATGCACTCACACTAAAATAATCTTTACTATGTTTAAAGAAAATCAATATTGGTGCCATATATACCCTCAACTATGGTAGACATATTTAGATTTAAACCTAAAATTTCAATTTAAAATAGTGTCTTATTAGCTCTAAGACTTAGTCCCTTCATGCTAAATAGTTGTCAAGACATAGAAAAAATAAAACTCATAACTTTGAAAACTAAGACTGGCCGACAACACATTGCTAGAACATGTAAACTATTTTGGCTAATAGCATTGCATATATTTGAAAGCAGTCATGAGATATAGACAAGGAGAAGATTAGGCATATATTAGTCTATTTCTCTGGAGTCAAAGAAGGATGCAAACAATATGATCGATGTCTCAGGCATTGACACATTACAAGGAAAGAGTAGATCATCCAGGATGATTGAGCATGATGCAGTGAATCCAGGATGTATAGATTTCACAGGAAAGCATGCTTTGATGAAAGTGGAGACCTTTACGGGAGAAAATTATGTTCTAGGAAATGCAAGGGTTTTTCTTTTTATTGTTATTATTTTTTCAAATTATTACTTAACCCACCTGTTTTCAGAATAGAAAAGAAAAAACAAAAAAACACCAGTTTAATTTTGCTAACTGCTCAGTGTTATGTCAAGAAGTGAATGCACCAATTAGCTTTCTAGATACAAATAAGTAAGAGGATTAAACCAGCATCTCTATTGGCAGTAAGTTCTGCAAGGATAGCCTCCATTGCCTTTTGGTTGGCAAAGATCATGCCTGGATATATCTCTCTTCATCCAAGAATTATTAAAAATAAAAATCAGTTTGTGAGACAAAAAGAAATTTTTCAGAGTAAAGATTGAGTCATACTAAAAACAAAAAAAAGAATATACCTCTGAAAATGGTATAATAAATATATGTGAATTTTAAAACCATTGTTGAGAAACATTAAAAGAACTCTTCCATGTGAACAGTAACAGGATTTTACCAGAAAGTAAAGGATTCACACCAAATGTGAATTTATTGAGATATATATTGCAAGGAATCTAAAAACATAAATAAACAATAAAATTTCCCATGGTGGCAGCAAAAACTAAAATTAATCTGTTGGATCACCCTATATTGTAAAGTTTCAGAAAGAATTGTATAATGAAAAAGAGGGGATGAAATTAAAGTTGTAAGAGAGAAATTATGGGGATAGAGACTAGTGGTCCAGTTTAAGAGTTCCAAAAACTGAAGGAAAAATAGTCAATACCCGTTAAATTTAAGAAAATTTCCTGGAAATGAAACAGTAATATATATGCACTATTTGACTGGTTTTGCTATATTATCACTGTAGCCCAACAATGTAAAAATTTTAAGTGTAAGCTTAAAAAGAGAGTCCTACATTCAACTAAAACCCCAAAACACCAAAAATATATAAAGGATTAAAATTATTTTAGCTTAAAAATCTCTGGAACACTTCATGCAATGATAAACACATATATAACATTTGAGATAATTTTTTTATTTGAGAATTTTATATTCATACAAGTTTTAATTAATATTTAAAGACTACATATTGATATTCATTTAGCAATATGAGGAATCAGAAGTATATCACAGGATTAACATCCTGAAAAATAGTTACTTAAATACGTATTACAGTTAGTACAAATTAATATCAATAACTCAAAAATTGGAAAAGTGCTTTAAAAGAAGACAAGCATGGAGTGCTTGTAAACTATCAAAAATATATTGAGGGCCAGCTGTGTGGCGCGGTGGTTAAGCGCTGGCTTGGGAAGCCAGCGGCCCCAGTTCGGGTCCCACATATGAGGGTCAGTGACACTGCCCTCAAAAAAAAAAAAAAAAAAAAAAAGTTAACCATAAAAAATATATTGATAAGTATGGTTTAAAACAATAAAATCTTAATATAATTATTTAAATATTGCATAATTCAGAAATAAATTAACATAATGAAATTTAAAAAAATATAAGAATATCTGTACCCTTTTACCATCCTCTCCCTATTTCCTCCAGTGCCTCCCATTGTATAACCACCTATTAGTATTATTATTTTTATAGATTCATTTCACATATAAATGATACCATGCAGTATTTATCTTTCTCTGTCCAGGTTATTTCAGTTAGCGTAATACGTGTGTGTGTGTGTGTGTGTGTGTGTGTGTGTGTGTGTGTGTGTGTGTATTAGTGGAAGTAAAGCAGTCTTTGGACAAATGGAGTAGATCAAGACCTTAAGTAGCTAACTTTGGAACCTAGCACAATGGGAAGACTTGCTGATTTTCTGTGTTGCCTTAAGATAAGTCTCTACCTGGTGCTTCAGCAGCTTCTTAAACAGGATTTCCTTCTGGGCCAGCTCTTCTCATTCATTCTGACACCCAGGATGGCACCACAGAGAGTCTATGGTCTCCATCTGTTTATCCAGCAATTGACTCAGGAAGGCTAAGAGGTCACTTTCACTGCTGTCAGAAGATAAGATCTTTAGGTCTGCAGCTTGTGAGCCACTTTCCCAGATACAAACTTTCAGCTCTAAAATGAATGTCTGAAGATGTAATTCATAACATGGTGACTAGAGTTGATAACATTGGACTGTATAATTGAAATTTGCTAACATAGTAGAACTTAAATGTTCTCACAATCGCCCCCCCCAAAAAAAAAACACACCATAAATATGAGGTGATACATATGTAAATGAATAAGATAGGAGGAATCTTTTTGCAATGCTTATGTATATCAAATCATACACTTTAAATATCTTAAATTTTTTGGTCAATTGTAGTTCAATAAAACTAAAAACAAAAAAATTAAACCTGAATAAAAATATATATAAGAATAATATTTAAATAACAAAAAAGAATAATAAATTCCAGTCATAGATAACGAAGAGCCATAGAACCATGCTAAATTATTTATCTTGGACTTGGGGGCAAGTGTTGGAGAGTTAGATTATAAGAACGTTATAAAGAATTATGCATGTAAATAAATTTCTAAATCTAAATGAGGTAGGTAGTATCTTGGTAGAGGGAGGGCAATACTGATTCAAGAAACAAGACATAACTTGATTAGGAAAACAGTCATTGAATACTGGGGAAAAACAAAGAATAACCTACTAAAATATTTTAATAGCAGACAAATTTCAAACATTTCAGAGAAAAATTAATCAGTGAACAAAATGTTCCATAGCATAAAAAAGATGGAAAACTACCATATTCATTTCTGTGAAGCACAGTTATCATATCATAAATTGACAAACACTGTAACTAAAAAAAAAGGAAAAAGAAAAAGTATATGTAGCTAAAACTTGCTCTGTAGGCAATGACTAAGGCAATATACAAAGATTGTCATTGTCTGGTATTTGTGTCCTTGTTCCCCTCCTCTTGAAAGTGGGTTGGATTAGTGAATCAGTGATTCACTTCTTCTAATGGAGGAAAATGGCAGAATTAATAGGATGTGACTTCTAAGCTTAGGGTATAAAAACACTGTAGCTTCATTCTCTTTCTCTCACTCTCTTATCTCTTGCTCTGGGGAAAACATGCAAACCTGTGGGGAGCTCCATGTGGTAAGGAAATGATATCTTCAGCCAATAGCCAGCGAGGTCCTGAGTCTGCTAAGCGCCTCATAAAAGATTTTTGAAGGAATTCTCCTCCATTTGAGCCTTAAGATGACTACATCTGCTACTGATACCTTGACTGCAACGTCCTTAGAAACTTGGAGCTAGAGGCACCCGCCTAAGCTGCTTCTGGATTCCTGGCTCACACAAACAATAAGATAAATATTTATTTTTTTCTAGCCACTATCTCTTGGGTACTTTGTTACACAGAAGTAGATAACTGTTAGCCTTAGAAAATACTAAGTAAAATATGAACATCATTAAACAGAAGAGTATGTTTAAAAAAAAATCCACGTTATATACAGAGTCCAAACCACAAAATGAAAAAAGGCGAAATATTATAAGTAGATGAAACTTCAAAAAATTTACATAATTAGTATCCTTAGTTTGTAAGAGAGTGAAGCCAAGCAAACAGAAGAATATAAAAAACAAGCATTTATTTAACCAATGATATTGAATATTAATATATGTATGTGTATATTATATATACTGTATATATAGTACACATCTATAGTATTTATATGTGTGTAAGAAATGGAGGATTAGAAAATAAGGTTGAAGCGATATTCTAGAGATAATAAAAAGATAAAGGAATGAATAATAAATGTTAAAATAGAAGATAAAAAGAAGATCAGCCCAGAGGTCCAATATCTGAATGAAAGAGCTGCAGCAAGGGAGAACTGTGGAAATGGAAGAGAGAAAATTATCAAAGAAGTATTTCAGAAAAGCTTCCCAAAACCGAAGGACTGAATGCCAGACTGAAAAAAACAAACCAAATTAAGTTCTCAGTAAAATAAATTAAAAAGATCCACAGCAAGACACATCATTTTGAAATTGCTGAGCTCTTGAAAAAATATAATAAAGTAGTACCTCATAGAGAGGAAAAATAGCCAGTGAAAATATTATTGGACTTCACAACAATAGCCCTGGACACAGAAGGCAATGGGTAATACCTTCAAAATTTGAGGAAATGTGATTTCCAACCTAAAAATACATAATTATCTACACTATAAGTCAGATGTGAGGGTGGAATAAAGACATTTTCAATTGTAAGACTTTGAAAATGATTCCACCCCATGCCACACCTTTATGCTTTTGGAGTGGTCAAAAAACTTTTTTTGTAAAGACCCAGATAATACATATTTTAGACTGTGCACAATATGGTCTGTGTTGCAATCAGCTCTGCCCTTATAGCATGAAAAGAGATATAGACACTACATCAGTGAATGAGTGTGACTGTGTTCCAATCAAGCTTTATTTATGGACATTGAAATTTGAATTTCATTAAATTTCATTCATCATGAAATATCACTTTTGCCTAACCACTTAAAAACTTAAACATCATTATTAGCTTGTAAATTGTACAAAAATTGATGGCTGGACAGATTTGGCCTGTAGTCCCATAGTTTGCTAACCTCTGGACAAATAGAATATAACCTTTCCCAGACACATTAACTAAGACATATGAACTTATAAAAGCTAGGCTATAGAAGATCCAACACAGAAATGACGCAAAAGGATCCCCAGAACTAACATGCAGGGAGATCCCAGGAAGAAAGTGATGTAATTGCCTCAAGTTCTCAATATCTATCAGTCTAGGTTGGAGCAGGAGAATAGAGGGCTCCAGAGATCTTTACCAAAGAAAACAGAATGAAACAAAACACAATAAAACAAAACAAAAACCTGATAGATTTGGTTTTGTTTCATTGTGTTGAGAAAAACCTTAAAGGTTTGTTGGAGCCTTAGAGAGAAAAAGATTGTGGTGAGCATAGAAAAAAAAAAAAAGACAAACAAATGAAGGAGATAATCATCCCTAAATTAAAATAAACAACAGGAAAAAGCAGTCAAGAAAGAAAAAATTAAGTATCATAAGCAAGTTGTGTATATCTGAACAATTCCTTATTTGTAGCATAATTGCAGAATGTTGACTAAATAAAAAAGACAGCATAACTATATGAGAGATGCTGTTAGAAATATGTGTGAGTCTGGTGGTGGGAGAAGGTGATTAAGCAGCTAAAATTGAAAAAAATAATAAATAGCACTAGAAGAATAATATTTAGAAATAGGGAGTAACAACCAACAGAAATAGGTAACAGAAGTAAGTTTCTACTTTTGGAGTACATGAACAGAGGATAAGGTGGGCTGGTCAGGATCACTGTTTTCACTTACATGTAATGCAAATCTATTTGCAATACCATTTTACTGCCAAAGAAATTAAACAGAATATAGGAAAAAATCAATTTCTGTAATATAAATGGCAGTAACCAATGAAGATATTAATGATAATACTAGTTATACGATAATCATATTATTTTTCTTAGCCATAAAAATATAAAATGCATTACAGTGACTCTGCAAGCATTGAAGACAATCTATAGAAGACAAAACTTGAAGAAATCTTATATTAAAAAAAAAAATGTTTGAATTGGGTCTTACTTCTGCCTGGAATGCCTTTTCCTCAGATGTGTGACTAGCTTGTGCCTTACACAGATCAGGCTTCTACTAAAATATCACTTTCTCACTGAGGTCTTTCCAGATCATGCAGCCTGCACACACACTTTCTGTCCTACCTTGCTTTGTTTTTTTCCATAGGTATTAAAACACCTGACATAGTATATTTTAATTCTTGTTTGTTGGGGTGTTTTTGTTGCCCCTCTGTTCTGTTTGGAATGTAAACCACATAATGGCAGGCATTTTAATTTGTTTTGCCAGTTTTGTATTTCCAAAATTTAGAGGAGTATTTTGCACACAGTAGGAACTCAATAGATATTGCTCTATCAAATCAAAACTCTTTAATAAACTCGACACAATGAGCAAAACTAAATTATGTAAGAATTTCAAATTTTCCCAAATTAACTTATATATATAATAAAATATATCTTCTCCACAGGGATTGCATATATCTTCTCCACAGGGATTGTATTGGGATTTGGAAGAGTAATTTTCAACTTCAATGTGATCAGGAAGCTTTGTAGTGGAAGGTAGCAGGGAATGGTTAGGTCTGTGGTAGCTATTAGCAAGTCAGTGAGAATCAAGATGCTTTGACAAATAATGAAAAATGTTAAAATATAGTTTAAAATAGAATAATATAAAGAGTTAGTTTTCATAGAAATCAACAGATAGGTAAATGGAACAGAATATTCAGTCTTGAAAACAACTGCAGTTGATGAGTGAGCCATAAAATTGAGTGGGAAGCAGTGGTAGTTGGGAAAACTTTAAGTTAGATAAATTGCTTGCAAACTGTACCCAAATAAATTCCAGAGGTTCCAGAAGTTAAATAACAATTTCGTATAAAGCAAAATACTACAAAATTATTTAAAAAATATATAGGTGAATTCCCCATATACACAAATATAATTGGAATAATGTTTTACTTGGCCTTTCAAGCTTAATCAAAAGTCATCACAAACAAAAACAATAGAGAAGTGACTAATGAAACATTTCTGAATCTGCATTTTTCTCAAGAGTTTAAAGAATTCTTCCACGTATAGTGTATAAGACATTCAATTTTTAAAAGGGCGAAGGACTGAAACAGGAGAAAGATTCAGTTTTACTGGTAGTTTTTAATATGCAAATTAAGAAAATAAGAGAATATATCTACCTTTCTAATTGGCTAAGCCTAAATTAGTAATTAACACAGTTAGGTAATCTCATATACTTGTGATGGAAATGAAAATTGGTTCAAGGTTTTTGGAGGAAAATTTGGTTCTTTTGTAAGTATGTTACTTCTAAGGAATAAATCCTAATGAAATAATCAATAATCAAATCTATGTTCTAGAAATTTCTTCAAAACATTAAGATTGAAAAATAATAGAAATGACCTAACATTCAGTAATAAAGGAATAGTTTAATAAATTTAACAATTTAATACATTTTAGGTTAAGTAAATGATGATGTGCTGATTTAACATTTCTTGCAACCATTAAAACCATGTGTTCAAAATATGTCTATAGACAAGGAAAAGTCCTCATGTTATAATAGTAATGAAAACCAAAAAACATGACACCACTGTGTTTTTTTAGAATGAAATCAATTGCTTTTCATATATATATATATATATATATATATATATATATATATATGCATTTTGTGTGTCTAATTGCACTACATTGTGAATAAAATGTGAAAATTAGTTTACTCTCTATCTCAACTCCTCTCTCTGTCTCTCTCTGTCTCTCTCTCTCTCACACACACACACTCACACACACAAGCACACACACACACACACACACACACACTTCCTAAAAAGTGATTACATCTGGTTATTGGGTTGCAGATGATTTTTAATTATTTTATATACTCTTCTGTAGTTTATATCTTGCACACTGAAGATAAAACATTTTATGATTCAATAAGAGAGTTGAATAAAAGTACCCATAAACTTTTCCTGAAACCGACTGAAATATCATCCTCATCTCTCACAATTTAAATCATGGCATTTCATGACTGTCTCAAACAAGGGAGTCAGAAAATAGAATGTAGCAACTCAGGGTTGGATGTCTCTGCTTTCCTTTGCTGAAAGCCTCTTCCTTCATAGCTCGTCACTGTTTATAAATGACAGTGCAAAAGAATCATGGGGAAGAGCTGCCTGATACAAAGAAAAAGGTAAAAGTCTCTGAAAGTCTCCTGCTGGAGTGTTATTTTCAGAGATCTTTACTGGGCAGAATGGCCCTTCAACAAGGCTTGAGCTACCAAATACTCCCGTGTCTCTAATTAGTTTTTCAGAAAGGCCGCAGTAACCAACACCCAACAAACAAAACCAAAGTACATATAATATACATTTTATATCTTCATTGTGCAACAATTTTAGTTTTAAGCTGGAGAATTGTAAGCATTATTTTTTGGGAAAAATGTTACTCATGACCCAGAGTTCCCAGATTTAGGCAAAGATTGTCTTGGGAATAGTGTCAAGATTTAATCCATTTTTTCCCCATTCACAACCTGTCTACTCTCCTTCTTCTTTTGTCACCTCTTATGATAGGATATGCTTACGGTAGCTACTATTATAAGGTGTCCCTAAATATAATTGAATGTGACAGGCTTGTGAAACAAACCTTTGCAGAGTAAGGAAACTATTTCTAGAGCATTTACTCAATGAAGGCATGATTTTTTTCCATCTTTAATAGATTAATTTATTTTTTTGTTCACAACTGCCCTGTGCTAGATTGTTAACCTTCCTTTTGCTCACAAAGATACTAAGGCACAGAGAAGGTAAATATCTCTCCCAGCTCACAGAGCTAATAAATGATGAGCTAAGATACAGATCAGGGGGTCTGGTTCTCAGCCATGTTAATTTCTTGATTTTTCTGCAATATAGAGTCCCGGTGTGAAAAACTACCTCTAATGTGTGGGGTAGGGTTTTCCTTTAAAATGAATGCAAAGTCCTACTGTGAGTCCATCTAGGGGATGGTTTATCATGTGGCAAAACATAGTGACTTGAGACTGAAAGAAATAGGCTCTTTCTTCCCTCTAAGTTTTTATTCTGAAGCGGTGTGAGGGGGTAGAAGGGGGGAGAGTTTTAGAGTAGTTTTGGTGGTGAGGGCCTCTTCAGTTCACATAGTGTCAGCAGGAGAACCATGGGTCCCTCAAATACTTTTTTTTCCCTTGCTTGGCAATGATTGTAATTGAGGTAATGGCAGTGCTTTTAATCAGTTGTCTGCAAAAGCAGTGATTCCTGGGAAGGTAACATTCAACTTCACTTGCAAACATGCAGCTGAGTTCTGGACCCACTGGCAAGAAGTGAGATAAATTCTTCCTGACATTTTGGATGTAAGGAAATTATTATGCCTGAACTGAGGTCTGGGAGGACAATAGATTCTGGGCATGCTGTTCAAGTTTTTCCATTATTCCCAATTATTACCCCTGCCTCTGCTCACATTTCCTCTGCCATTGGGAAAATGGTTCTGTGTAAATTCTAAGAGTTATTTTCTGCAACTTGGCCTCTTTATGGTCCTGAACATTTTGCTTTGGTTTTTCACAGACTGGACTCAACACTGAAGGTTTATCCACTCTTTGGTGAGGTAACAGTCACCCAGCAGGGGTCAATCCAAAAGAAGCCCATTACTGTTGGTGAAAGCAACATATAGTTTTTCTTATTCAGGTCCAACAGCAAAATTTAGCACCATAATTGATGGTGTCATGGCTACTAAGCATGTCACCAAGTCAGTGGGCTTACCAGAGGCCAGCATTTACAAAATTGGGCACAAGTGAGTCACATCTGAGTATCTGCTTTTGGTCACTGAGAGGCAAACTGTTCAGTGGGCCAATATAAACATCCCAGGAGTTATTCAGAATATGTGAGGCGAGAGATCTAGCAATGAAATGGATTTCTTGCTCATTAGTTATCATGACTTGAATATATTCAGGTTGTGTGACCTTATCATAAGACCTCAGGCTAGGGATGTCTCTAAGTTGACAATGACAGCCAATCTAGACTTGTTTTGCACAATTGGGTGTCCTTATTGCAAAGCTATAACCTATTACCTATATCTTTATATAAACCTCCCCATGCTCTCAGGCGTCTGACTTCCCAATTTTTTCAGCTATGATTGTGATCTCTCTCTCTTTAAGAGCTACAGATTGATGAGTTTTACTTGCTAATGTCCACTGTTGGAATTACTTTCCTAATTTCCACAGGCAGGGACCATTTCTAAGGTGGGAATTGAAACTGGAAATGCCAGCAAATGGGCTTCTAACAGAGACAGAAAAATAGGGCAGAGACCTTGTCATCTGGCAGCACCCCTGACCCTCTCAGATCTGTCCAAATCTTGAACGAAGACAAGTTGGTTTGAGATCCACACATATTAATTGTTAGGATCTATGTAAAATTGCATCTTGTGGCCATCTGTATTCCCCCTTGCTAATCTTTACATAATCAAATACTAACAAATAATACCTGATTGTGGCAAGAGAAATTACAGCTTTAGCACAGTGCTAATTTGCTTTTATTCAAAATCTGCTTTTTGGAATGATGCTCTCACAAGGGCTATAAGCAAAGATATCCAAGAGAAAGGAATCATTCCTCCTCCTTTTTTTTCTTTTCTTACTTTGTATTATGGAAACGGACACTTCTGGACTACTGCCTTGTTATTTGCAAAGCCATGGGCTAGGCATTTTCACACATGAATTACCCCTTGACAAAGACTTTAAGGTGAGACTACAATAAATATTTAAGTAGGACCAGGGCCAGGACCAAAATCACGCAGCTGGTGTTTTTATAAGAGAGCTAAAAGTTGAATCCTGAAATTCTGACCCTAAATCTAGAAAGTTTTATTTGTTTGAATATTTTGTTCTGCCCTGTTTGCATATAAAAATATTCTCAAATATGATGATAGTTATCAATCAGTTAATCAATATTAAAGTAAAAAAAAAATTTCTTTTTTCTTCCAAACCCATGACACATAGGTAACTATACATAACAAAAAGATGCTTATACTTCCTCAGATTTTCAATGAATATAGAAAATGTACAAGAATACTCACATGCATAAGAATATTCACATGTAATTTTTATTTTTCAAAATTTGCTATGTACTAAATATGTTGGTTTGTAATTTGTTTTTCTTCCTTAGAATCTGAAGACTTTTAAGTTGTAGGTGTAATGCTATTTGACTTTTTGATAATTGCATAGTGTTCATTTAAGTAATACATATATGCATACACATACTTATATATTACTTAAATACATATATATGTGTGCATATATGTGTGTGTATATATATGTATATATATATATATATATAATCAAAGGATAATGAAAAGCTTATTATGAGATAACATGAAATACAGGATTGCTAAATCAGACTCAGAAATCAGAAATCCAATTTTGCTAATAATTGATAAGGACAGGCAATGGTGGGACATAGATAAAATAGGAGAAGCCTGAGATGGCCAGCACACTTCTCCCAGTTCTCCTTTATTAGATAAGAACACACCGCAGCCCTGACTCAACAAACATGCCTGTTAGCAACTCATCACTTCAATTTCCTTTCTATTATACACATTAATTCTTCAGCTGAACTCATTCCTTTTTATTCTAACTAATGTGTTCTTCCATTCAATCATTACAGTTTAAGCTTGGTATTTTGCTTGTTTTATATTTTTCTATTTTCATATTACTAATATCCTTCTTTTTACATTTATTAGGCTTTTTTTTTAAATTCTTTGTCTGTCTGATCAAATACTTATACCTCTGATGCAATCAAACATACAGTTTGTTATCTCTCATTTGAAGTAGTTGAGCTCCTCAGATGCCTGGTTATGTTGACTTCTCAGATGTTTTTCCCCACTTGTTATGTGTGTATCTACCTACTCCTCACTCATGCAATGCACAGTTTTCTCAATGGTGACAGTTCTAATTAGTTCAAAGTGTAGCATGGTGTTTTATATTTTGCTAATTTCGTTAAGTTGAACCTACATTTTTCTGAATCCCTTTCTCTCTCCCGTTCTGGATTAGAGTTGATGAGAAGAGGAATTTATACAAGATTTGGAAGGTGGGAGGAAAGCCGCAACCATTAGTCTTGGAGTCGTTATGGATGGAGGCAATGAGAGACAGGTGTGTTCTATTACTCAGAGTGACCATATCATTAACTATTTCTCCAATTCCTCCTTTCATATGGTAACTTCACCAGCGACTCCCCCAATAGTTCAAGGGACCAAAGTACTACTCCCTGTGTGACAACAATCTCTGTCCTTTCCTCCTTAAACCCTGCCTACAAGTTAGGACTGAATAAGCTGAAGCATGGGAGGCACCCACTCTTGAAAACCAGGTAATCATTTCTTAATAACTTCTCAGGTCAGGAGGCCAGCCTCAGCTGAGAAGGGAAAGGAGAAATGGCTTACTCTTGTCCTCCAGCCTTGGAGGTCAGCTCCTCATGTACCCATGGCTCTGTGTTCCTCTGATTTCTCCAGGGAAAAGCTGCACCTGGGATCTGAGTCACCACTGGTGTGGATTCTGGCACTGTTGGTCCCACGCAGAGTGGGAGAAAGCAGAAGCAAAATTCCAACAGTTCCTTTCCTATGTTTATTCTCTCACTATTGGGAGGGCTGCTTTCTGTCCTGGTCACATGCCTCCTCCCCTGTACACATGCCTGCTCAAAACAGCCTCCTCAAGGTTTCTCCACTCTCACAATGTCTCGGTGTTTTCTCTCATTGTTCCTCTGGGGTACAACTTTTGAGACTTTCCAGCACTTGTGCTTTTCTGCAACCCATGTGGATATTTCTTTTTAGGTTTTTTTTTTTGTTTTTTTTCTTGTGACTATCCACTTTTTTTTCTTGAGGCAGATAAATGCATTTAATCCAATATGTTAAATCTCTTTATCTTTGCTTATGTTAGGTCTCTGAATGTTAGGTCTCAGAAACCTTGACTTTTAGACAGAGCTATGTCTGCAAGAAAACAACAAAATGTATGTTGGCCTGCACCTGCAGGCAGAGCCCAGCTTGCAATAACACATAGTGCCCCTAAACAGCTACTGGCTTACTGGCAGCCAACATTTTCTGTTCAAACAATGCTCGTCTGTCATCACTGCCTCTCCCCTATATAACCCACCTCACCCCTCCCTTGGGGCTGCAAGTCCCTTTAGACATGCAGCCTGGGCTGTAGCTGTCTTTGCTTAGCCTGATATACTCTCTCTTAATAAAATAGACTTTCTTAAACTTTCTTAACTTGCCTTTACCAGCTGACCTAACCTTTTATATTTACTTTGTGTCAGTAAATTCTAGATGCCATAATAAAATACCATAACAAGTGGTTTAAACATCAGAAATCTATTTTCACACAGTTCTGGAGGCTGGAAGTCCTAGATTTGGATGCTGGCATGTTTGGGTTCTGGCGAAAGCCCTCTCTCAAGCTTGCAGATGGCTGCCTTCTTTTCCCTGTGTCCTTACAGGACGGAGAGATAGACAGTCTCTGGTTTCTCTTATTATAAGGACACTAATTCTATTGAATCAAAACCTTACTTTTATAACCCCATTTATGCTTAATTACATATATAAAACAGTCATATTGGGGATTAGGGCTTCAACCTCTGAATTTCAAGTAGACACAATTTTTTTTAAATAGCACAATTATCATTTCCTGTTTTCCCTTTTACTCTCCATCTTCAATACAGGAATGCAGCATCTTTCTTGTGTATGAAGGCTACTTACTTATATTTTATTCTTCTCATTCCCCTTTGTTTTAAACCTTCCCTCTGAACCCCACCCCCCAACAACATATGACCTCCTGGAAATATCCCAGATATGCCACTCTACCCTCTTCTAACTTTCATGAACAATTAGCTACTGTCTTTTCCAGTACCCTTGACTTGGGAGGGTATGTTAGTTTCAAGTCTTGCTCATTTAGGCAATAATGACTAAATGTAAGGAAACACATTTGCATATTAAAAACACCTTAGGAGAATTTTACCAACAAATATGTGTTGGCTAAGTGCTATGTGACACGTCCTGTGCAAGAAACGGGGACATATAAACAAGAAAACTAATATTCCAGCTCACAATACATTGATACTAACAAACGGAATTTAAAAGTCTTCAGTAGTAAGAGATGGCGTTAAACATTCATTAAATTGTATCCCATAGTCAGGGACTCCATAGTTTTGGCAAGCAGACTATGTATTTTCCAATTACAATAAACGCTCTGAGCTCAGACTGTGTATCATTGAGTATGGACTTGAGCCCAATTTCTGGAGCAGGTAATAATATCAAATACTTGCACTTACAAGCGATCTGTCTAGCAAATATGCTAATATCATTGGTAGTAGGCAAGCGTAGTTGAGTAAGTAGCTTATATTCACAAGAGAAATGACTCACAAAGGTAAAAAATTTTCATTCCCCACCCCCACACACAATTGTTTTACATTTCCAGTGGATATACATGCAAAATGATCCTAATAGGTTTTGTGAAATTTGATATGATTAGAAGAAATATTCCTGTTTACTCTTCATCTCATGTTTTTTCACTGAGTCCAGTATGGAAACAGAAAGACAGAATGGTTGAGTTTTTAGTTCATTTATATTTAATTCAGATACTATCTTTTTTTCTTCCTTAATTTTATAGCTTAAACCTTCTCACTAAATTAGTCTCTAATGTTACCACATTATATAATAAATAATAAGCATTATTTAAAAAGCATGGATGACAGTTAACTTCAAGTTAAAAGAAAAATAAATTATCTTTTTATTGCTCTTTTCTATTAACAGGAGGACTCATGTCTGCATGATCCACCACCATATCCCCTGCATTTCTTTCAGTGCTGAAATAGAGTTGATAGTTGCTACTCATTTGATTAATGAATAAATGTGTTAGTTACAGGCATGTGACATAAGAATTCCCCCCAAAACCTAATGGTATTTATAAGAGTTACCTCAAAATACAACTTATAGAAGTCATTTCTCTCATAGGGATGTAAAAAATTAGCATTTAAAAAAATTATATTAAAATATAAATTTATTTTAGATAGTCACCTTTGTGAATATTTTTATGTAAATGTACAAATGTTTAGTACGTCTTAATTGGTAACTAGCTCTTTTTTACTATTAATATACTTTAAATATATTTTCTGGTCATTTTATATTCTACCATAATCTTATTTTGTACTGGCTTTACAATTCCATGAGTGTTGTTTTACTTTTCAATTGCTAGAAAGTATTTTTTATTTAATTGACTTAAGAGGTGATGGTAACACAATACTTTTAGAATTAGTACAATTTTAATAAAAAATATATACTTTGGAAAGATATGAGAATTACAATTCTCATATGTGTATATGGGTCACACAAATTTTACCTAAAATGTCTGTTTTTGAGAAAGCAGGATGGCCAAAGGTTTGCCTAATGGAGTGTAATAGAGTAAGTGTTGGAAGGTTTCTGGAGACTAATTGTAGGTTGTCTTGGACTCTAAGAGTCTACTTTGACTTACAGGAAAGGTTTCTGTGATATGAAAGAATCAAAAGTTTTTGAGCAATATTGATATTATATATAAAGACTGTTATTTATTTGTTTTTTAGATTATGTTGTTGACAAGATTGATTTATTCTTGGTAATTTTGGATGTATCAAGCTCATATATGAAGTCAAAGAGTCTGTTACAGAAGATCTAGATTAGTAAATTCAGTCGGAGAAAAAAATCTCAAATATAGCAAGGTCTCTGAGTAAGTATAACAAAATATCATAGAGTATTATGGTTGTCAATTTAGATTGAAGTAAACATTAATTTTGTTAAGTATATTCTGGAAAGACAATAATGTGTGTCTGTCTACAACTGGAACCATCAATCTTTTTGTAACACACAGACATTAAGGAAGAAATGACTTAATGAGATAAATGGACTTCAGTGAAAAGGAATCAATGATTTTCTACCAAGCAGAACCATATCTTCATTATTTCTCTAAAGTTCTAGAAAAAAAATAATTTAAGAAACTAGATAAGACAGAAACTTAGGTAGCTGATATTTTTTTTCGTAATTCATAAAATACATTTTTATTTAAAAAAGACAAAACTTTGCTTATAGAAAACATTAGTAAAGCAATTATGATTATTTTAAAACCAGCATACACAAAAAGATGACTCTGCACACTGTTAAAACTTGTTTCTATAAGGGACACAGTAAAAAGTATGTCATATGTATGTGAACACTTAGAAAATCAAGGATGTTGCCTAAATCATTATGAAAGTCAGAATTGACTTCACAATCACTTCACTTCTATTTACATTTTAGTTACATGCTTACATGGTTAGAAGAGGGTAATTTTCAATAATATTACATGCTAATGTGTTCATGGAGCATTAGACCTGTTGGTCATTTGTATTTCAATATATGTCCTATATGATATTATAGAATAGTTCTGGGAATTTTTCTGCTGAAGTTCACAATCTTAGCCTATATAAATTCATTTCAGGGAGAGGGAAGAGGAAAGAAGGGTGAAAGAGAGAAAGATAGAAGAATGGGGGAGGGGAAGGGGTGGTGATGGGGGGAGAGAGAGGGAAGAAGAGAAAGAGAGAGGGGGAGTGAGAGAGAGAGAGAGAGAGAGAGAGAGAGAGAGAGAGAGAGAGAGAGAGAACGAGCATAAGCTGGGGCCAGGGAGGGAATGACAAAGATAGTTGGTTTCCCTGAAAAATGAAACTTCTTATCAAATGATATATAAAGTCAAATTGCAAGCTCTAAAATGCTATGAAGATGCTTTGTTAGTGAGAAACGTAATCCTTGTTTCTGTGAATGCTATAAGGACACATATCATAAGAAAGTGAATATATTGAATACAATGAATGCCAATTTGTGTCACTGACTGCTGGCTGTAAAATTTATTGAAAGTGAAATGTACTTAGAGGACTCTGGATAGTCTTTCCTTTATTATTATTTTGTGCATAAGGCATTTATGAAAAACTTAAATGAGATTTAGCAAAATAAAAATTGTGTATTTTCCTTTTCTACAATTTTTTGTACATTCAACATACCTTTGGTAGCAGCAGAGGCACTGTCAGTCTCTAAATAGAAGCTAAAGAAATAATTTATTTCTTTGCACACTGGTCTCAGGAAGATTAAGTTTAAAAGTATGGGACCAAATTAAAACGTGTGTATTTTTTGTTCCATATTTATTTTAAAGATATTATTAATGTTTGTGGTAAATTTATAATTTCTTAATTTAAGAATTAATAGAATACTATGTTGGCAAAAATTCAGTCTGTAATTTAAAATATAATTGTGTGTGTGTGTGTGTGTGTGTGTGTGTGTGTATGTGTGTATTCAAGAGCTAAAATCAGAATACGAATTTGGACCCATGCTTCTATATCACAGTATCTGCAAACATAGCTTTAATAAGAGTTTTTTTGATAAAAGACTTTGGGGCTAATGATTAGAAAATAAATAAAGTTTAGGAGATTTAACACTATTGAGCTAAAGTATTTGATTTTCATCATTAATATCACAATTGCTAGAATAAACTCTCACTGTCAATATTTTGTTTTATGAAAGAACATGAAATGTATGAAGCAGATTATCATTGTGTCTTAATTTAACACTCTCAATTCCTAAAATGTTGCATGGTATAAATGGAATTGAGTTGTTGAGGCAGTATATACATTGAGGGTCAGATTTTGGAATAATTGGAAATATCACCTAAAAAACTTATGACTACATGGTAATTATATAGTCATGATTGATAAAAAGTAATATTTGAGTACCAAAAATAAATTTATGGACTTAGTAATGCTAATATTTCATTTGTAGCCTTTTTTTTAAGCATTAATAATGATATAGAAAACACATGAGGTTTTTTTAATTGACCAAGTATATTGGCCTTTATTATAATGATTCACTATTCAACAAATGTAAGATAAGCTATATAAAATATTTAAGTTCATGTCATCTTGTATGTAATTTCTGTAGCTCTGGAAAGGCAATTATTGAAAGAGATTAAATTAGTCAGTATTGTCACTTTTTTTCTATTTTTATTTAATGGTGTCTGGAAATAAGGGGCTACACCAAAATTTACTATGTGTATTTATTATGTTTTTTTTTGTTTGTTTCTTTATTTTTACAATTAATATATTGAAAAATGTCTATTCTGGGCTTCCCTAGAAACAGTGCCTTAGAAAAAAATTGTAAGTGGACAAATCATGGGACTGAGGAGGGAAACTACAGGAAACAAACATGAAGGAAGAGAAATGTGACTCAGGGCAGGCAGGAGGAAGAGCAAATATAAAAAGTATATTACTGAGGTGGATTCAGTTTTATAACAAGTGCATATGATTTTTTAGTCTGGCTGGACATCTTCAGAGAGACTGTGAGAAACTCACTCATGACTGAACAAGTCATCCAGGGGAGTATCTGAGAAAGAATTTATTTGCAGGTCTTCCCATCTCTTGCCTCAGTTTGGCCAAAGCTTCTTCAGAGGCAGTTAACTCTTGTTTTTTCAAACTCCCTCATCTATCCTCTTCAATGCTCTGGGGAAGCCAAATGCCACCCTCTGAGTTGGTGGCTATATCTTAGTTTCTAAGTGGTGAAAGGAGTCAGGGATTTTTTTCTGGGGAGGTCATACCTGCTAAGTCAGGATATTCATGGAACTTTTAAGTCTTAGAATTCATGTTTCCAAACTGTTATCAAAATGTGCTGTAAGCCACCACATGGTATGTATCTACATTTCTCCTAAGAATTTGACTTATGTGTATATTCAAGTACAAAGGTGAGAAGCAGTTCTCCAGAAGTTTGACTGACTCATTCCTTTTAAAATAAAAATCTACCTTTAAGTGTAGCAATTACAAATCACTGTGTGTAAAAAAATCACATTTGTTTATTTAAAGCAATTTTAATTTGTCTTTGATGTCCAACTCACCCAAATGATAGCTGATTATATTTGTATCATAATTAGAATTTGTTTTCTAAATTGTGCAAAGTTTGCAGAATCCCACAGAATGCCAGAACTGTTTACTTTAGGAACCCTCCTTCATCCTGAGGCGTGGGTACCCACAGTTACCACTGGAATACACAAGGGGTCAACCAGCATGATTATTTCAGTTCCTACAGGACTGGATTTCCTATTCTTTGCTAAGAATATAAAAATCTTTCACAAAGCTTTGTGCTAAACTGTTTGACCCCATAGATGCTGAGTATTTTTTGTAAGGATGTAAACTTTCCTGAACTGAGCTCATAGAACAAGAAGCATATCCTTCTATCTCTTGGTGTGTCTTCCCAAGGCACTCTATTATTTCTCAGCATACACACATCCTCCATCCTTTAGTCTCAAATCACTTCTCTACTTCCTGTCTCTATATGGAAATACTAGTATTTTAGCTGCAAAGAATTTAGGAAGCATAGAAAGAAACTTTAATACAAATGTGTTAAAATCTTCCCACAAATTAAAAAAAAATGCATAAAATTTATTCATGAATACTAGCATTGGAATATACATTCTTGTCAAACACACATGGAACATTTTCTATGAGAGATCATATGACAGGCCACAAAACAACTTCCTGAATAACTAGTGGATCAAAGAAAAACATATACTATTATATATGATTGCACTTATATGTGGAATCTCAAAAAAAATTAACTTATAGAAGCAGAGAGTACAGTGGCAGTTACCACAGTTGAGGTGTAGGGAAAATGGGGAGATTTTGGCCAAAGAGTATGAACTTCCAATTATAAGATGCATAAGCTCTGGGAGTACAATATGTTGCATGGTATAAACACATGTGTCTAGGGTAGAATCCATTTTATTGTCTTTTCCAGCTTCCAGTGTTGGCCCATTTTCCTTGGCTCCTGGCCTCTTTCCCTCTTCAAAGTCAGCACTCACATCACTCCACCTCTGCTTCTGTGATCATATTAAATTTACTAACTCTCACTGACTCAATGTTCTACATATAAAGACCCCTGTGATTGCATTGGACCCATACAGGTTATACAGGATAATCTCCCTATTTTAAGATCAGCTATTTAACTTAATTCTATCTCCTACATTAATTACCCTTTGTCAGGTAACACATTATATTTATAAATTCCAGGGGTTAGTATATAGTATTTTTTTGGGGTAGAGGGTCATTATTTTGCTTAATATAACATAGATTTTATAAAATTTCAAAACAGAGAAAATGAACAATATATGGTTCAGGCATAAATACTCATGTGGCACTAGAGCAAAGAAGGAAGGTATGTTAAGTTTAAGACAGGTTTACCTTAAAATGAGGATAAAGAAGCATCATGGGATATGGAAGGTATCCTTCAGTAGTTGAAAGTCATTTTCCATGTTGCTGGGTTGGATGGTTGGTTAATGGATGTTTATTAAAGATGCATGCACAATAACATCTAACATGTTTTAGACAGTAAAACTATTAAAAAAAAATAGAGTGGAAAAAAGGATCACCCAAAATCCAGCATGACAGCAAATCATTTGACTATCTGAGTAAACAATGAGTGTTCCATGATGAAGGAACAGTGAGTGCAAAGGCCTTGCAAGGGACTTGGAATGTTCAAAGATCCAGTTAGTGCAGCATGATTTATTTAGTCCTATAAAGTGATATTCATATATTGCATTTGATATATTCAGTATCAATGAAGAATATATTTCCAAAATAAGGATAAAATACAAATAATTTAAAAATAAGTTAATAGTACTGTTTTCATTTTGTTTTGACTCTAATATGACTGACTCATGGGTGATATTTTTATGTTTCATTGGTCTAATTTCCTATCACTATAGCATGAGATAACAGTGTAGTATACTATCTAAGACTTGTCTAATACATTTTTTTCTTTAAATTTAATACTACTATCTCATTAGACTCATGCTAAGCACTATAGAGAATCCAAGAGATGTAAGTAAATATGAAATACCCCTTTTTTATAGAAAAAACAGTTCTTTACATTAAATTATTTTCAGTAAAAATCATTATAGGCTGATTTATTATTCAAAACATTTACTGCTAAATGGCAGATGATACTCTGTATTCCTGGTTTGCATAATTTATTTTTAATAGAAACAATAACCAACCATTTAACTTGCCTAAAGTAGTGAATTGATTCATTTTAACCCCGAAATATAATGATGACTTTATTAGTTATTTTGAGCTATTCTACTCAAAACTTTGCCATGAATTTGCTTATGCAAACATATATTAAAATACAAATTGGTTAAGGTCCTTGTTGTAATAGTGGAGCCTGGAGGCTTTTTATTTCAATAACTAATTGCAGTATTTAATTGGGTCCTATGTTGATTTCTCATCTGTTTATACACTTGATAAAAGAATGTTTCCAAAAGTCAGGATTTAACTTTATTTTGACCATATTTTACAGTTGTAAAACAAGTACAAAATGATAAAAATGGTAAAATTATTTATCTAATTCAAAATGTTTTGGAATAATTTAATGTCCTTGTTAAAGAGACAGCAAGACAACTAGGGATGAGAGCTAAAGAGACTGCTTTTGCCATATTTAGATTCTGAAATTAAAAAAAAATAGAAGAGGAGAAAAGAAAATAGTGAAAGAATACAAAAAAAGAGTAGAGAGAAGAGAGATTTTAAAAATAAAACTTATATGAGCAGGAAAGTGAAGACTCCCAACATATTTCTATAGTGGTATCTTGTTAATGCATTCATGCCACAAATTGTCAGCCCTTCTCTTACCCCAATGAAAACCACTCTGCAAAGTAAATTTTAGAATTGAAATCAATATTTACTTCTTTGCATTTTCAAAAACTTGCTTAAAAATACCATATGGGTTTTTTTTTTCCCTCAATGTAATCTATCTAAAAGTATACCTCTATTTGGCAATTCACAGTATATTCAAACTGTGTATCTATTGGCCTCTTCTTCCTTATGAACTTTTTAAGAAAAGGAAATATTTTATACTTTTCTGCCTACTATATTGCAACTCATACTAGGTACTAATAAATGGAAAATTACTGAATGGTTTACAATGTCTACTGTAATATATAGGACATATAGTATGTCCTAAATGTAATCAATTTGGGTTTTTATCCTTAGACATGGATACTGACTTAAGAGATAAAACCACAATTTTAGCAACATGTAAGGAGGTAGAGAGTAGTAAAATTTCATGGCCATAGTCTCATAACTATGTGAAATACAAAAGCTAGAAATCCATGATCTCCTTAGTGGAAAAAATATGAGCAATTAGAAGGGTTTTAATAGATATTTTTGCCATAATGTTGTCAATTACTTAAATAAGCATATTTAAAGAAAGCATATTATTGGACAGATAATAATAACTCTAGAGTAATTATTTTTACCTTGTGCATGAATCATGGTTACAGTTCTTCAGTAAAAATGTAAAATTCAAGAATCACTAATTTATATAAAGTGCTTCATTTGAAATACTTGGTTCTATATAGTAGACAATTCCATGTATTTTAGGTCTGAATAGAAAATAATAGTATAGTATTACCTAATGAAGTTCCATTTTGTAAAAGGAATAATAGCTCTATTCTCTGTGGCAATGTCATATCACTGGTTTTCCTACTTCTATATTTACCTCTAAAAATCACATTTATTTCATGCAGCCAGAATTTATTTTGATTGTTGATTCTTTAAGAGTTTTGTTAGTGAACACTTGGGCATTCATTTGAAATCCAACAGGGTTATATTTATATCCTAGGACTAAGTACAAAACCAAAATAGTTCCTCTAATCATACCTCAATATTATAAAAGTAACACCCAAGCAATAACTGCTAGCCAGAACAAAACTCTATATTATTTAAAGGAAGATAACACAAAGCAACTCTCTATACTATGCTTTTAGAAAAAAATAGCTATTAAATTTTAAAAACAAAATGTGAAAAATAAAATGTCTTATAATCAAAGAAAAAAACCAGTCAATATAAGGAGACACCACAGATAATTTTATATTAATAGTAGCACAGAAGACAAGAACACTGAAATAGCTAGTATAAATATATTCAGTTTTTTGAAGAAAAAGCGAACAAAATGAATGAAAAGATGGATGATATTAGAAAGAAAATATAAAAATTGTAAAAGAACGAACTGGTAATTTTATAGCTGAAAAATGGAATACTTCAAATGAAGGATTCATTGAAAGTCTAATAGTAAGTAGGATAAAGATAAATTATCCAAGATAGAAATTACAAAAAATAAATTATATAGAGTGAAATAGAACAAAAGCTAATAGTCTGAGACTAGTGGGGCAATATCAGATAGTTTATTGTATATATTATTAGAGTCCCAGAAGGAAATAGGGGAGAGAATGATGCAGATATTAATTGAAGATAAAATGGCTATTTTTTCATAAAACTAATGAAAGATATCAACCTATATGTTCAAGAGGATAAGGAAACCCAGAAACTCACACATAAGCCTATCATAGTCAAATTGCTGAAACTAAAGATAAATAAAACAATCATAAAATGTTATGGAAAGAGAATAAATAAATACTACATATAGCATAACAAAAAAAATAAAGATGCCATTTGTCACAACAACAGAATACAAAACACTATGCAATTACATTTTGAAAGTGTTTTGAGGGGAATAAAAGTCATACCAATTTATAATTTTATATCCAGTAAAAATATTCCCTTAAGAATAAGGGCAAATTGAGGACAATTTCAGCAAACAATAGCTGAAATGTTTGCTATTTGTAGATGATCAGTCCAAGAAATACTGTAGAGAATTTCTTCCAGCTAAAGATAAATAATCTCAGATAAAAGCCAATATCTTCACAAAGGAATGAGTCTCATTCAAAGTGTTAAATACCAGTCGTGCCAAAAACAATGTATACACATTTTTAGAGATGTTATATATGCTCAAGCAGTAGTGTGCCATAATCAGAAATGTCTGGATGCTGCTAGTAAGACTTCGTAATTGCAGAAGTCAAATGTGACTTGTATTTATCTTTTGTTATTATTATATAGTGAGTATTAAAATTAATACAGTTTTTTTTTTCCTTTCTTAAAACGTGTATACAATTTGTGGCACCTACTGTATGTGAGTTAATAAAAAAGAACCATGTCAAATATTATTAAAAGATCACTGAGTATTTAAATAAAATGTAATATGTATGGTGAGGTTTATAGCATATGCAGTTGCAAAATGTATACAATAGTGAATAGCATGGGGTAAATTGAATTATACTGTTAAAAAGTTATTTTATTTTATATGAACTGATATATTAATTTGTGGTCAACTATGATAAATTAAGGATACATATTTTAATCCTTAGAGAACCCAATAAAATAATAATAATATAACGAGGTAGAACAAAAGCCCATAGCACAGAGAAAACTTTTAAAAAATGTATCTATATGTATATACAGAAAAATATCTATATCTATCTATCTATCTGTATGGATAGATATAACATTATCTCTATATATATAATATGAATTAAAAACAAAGAAGCAAATAGCAAGGAAACAAACAGTAAAATGGTATACTTATATATCACAAATTACATTAAATATAAATGGACTTAAATATACAATTGAAAGAAAGGATTGTCAAATGGATAAAAACAAAACAAAACAAAAAAGCTGTTTACCAGAGGATAAATTTAAATATAAAGAACACAGACATTTTAGAAATAAAATGTTGGAAAAAATTACTAGACAAATTCTAATCATGAGAAAGTAAGTGTGAATATATTAATATCAGAAAAAATAGAATTCAAAACATGATATTGCTAGAGGCAGAGGGAGAACATAACAATAATTTGATTAATTCCTTAGAAAATACGTAACAACAGATAAACTTATCCAATAATATCACTTTAAAATATGTGTAGCAAATATTAACAAAACTGAAGAATAGTTATCACATGAACTTTCTACAGCCTCTTCTCCTAGGGTATAAATGCTTCCATATTCCAGTTGGCTAAAATATTGTGTCTTTGGGAAAAAATTTAACATTTTTACTATTAATTTCCATCAATTTTTCAATGTTAAGTAATGATTTTAGGTACTACAGCCCACTTTAAAGTAATACTTACATTTCTTTTTTTAACAAGGCTATATTAAAATGTCTATAAAACAGAACTCAAAGTTCTAAAAATTAGAGATTTAGGAAGAAAACAACAAAGCTTATTAAGGGGTTCAATCATATTTACATGCCTGTGATAGAACAGGGAAATGACCATAAGTTGCATAAGGAGGGGGACATGTTGCGTTAATTTTTTAGTGTATTCCTAGTGCTGGTGGAGAATTCAGCACATGGTAGAAAAATTAATAAGGAATTCTTGAATAAATACATATATTAATTAGTTCACTAGTTTAATAACCTTGATAACTTCTACAATCTGACTTTTTCAGTGTGTAAGTATAGCTATAAATTCATAATATGCAAATGCAGTAAATCACAAGAATATAAATTATCTAAAAGGGAAGAGACAAAAGCATATTTCTAGCCTGATGTTATGCTAAAAGAAAAGCTTAATAGCTTGAAAGAAAAAAGTAGAATAGTTAATGGGAATACATATAAAATTGATGCATACTTGAGTTATATCCCATAGGAAGATATACTTCAAATATAGCTCTGAAAAAAATGAAGTACTTGCTATGTAATTAGTAAACTATTATTTTTTACCACAATATTTAAATTTGTTGCAGCACTAATTCATTAGTGTCAAGAATTAACCTCTAATAAGAGAGAATTGAAGCATTTCAAAATTTGGACTCAAAAGGGGCTTTAAGATAAATATAATAAACTAAAAAAAAATACAAAGGTATATGTGATATTTTTCTACTCTGTTGGCTTAAGATGGAGAGATTTTCCAATATCCTATTTTTATTTATGTTTTCGCCATGAATGAGATATTTTGAGAAAAAAACAAGCTAAAAACAATTTGCCTTTCTTTGTCTTAAATACTTACTGTACCCAGAATATGATAACAAATATTATGAGGACTCTATCAGAATATTTCTTCTAAGGTTTCCAGTAAGGCATAAAGAAATGGAATGCTTGGACAAAATGGAAATTAAAAATGCAAAATTTAGGGGCAGCTGAAGGACTTCACTAGCTAAGAAATTAGGTATTAAATAATATTCACTCCGTAGGATGTTATCACAGCTGGACATTGAGACTTTTATATGGGGTCATTTCAGGTAATAGTAAAGTTTCAGAAAGGGAAGAATGAGCTCTGAAACCAGACTGCTGTGTTTCAAATCCTGACTCCCTTATTAGTTATGACCTGGGGCAACTCACACATTATATACATAACTCAGTACTGGTACCTACTTTATTTGTTAGAGTTAAGTGAGTCCACATCCAAAATCGCTTATCTGAAACCTGCAGACCCAGAGGTGTTTTAGAATTTAGAATTTTTTTAATTTTAGAATGGTGAAATGGTATTTACCTGGAAATATCCCCAATGGGTTATAAGGCACCTTGACATGTAATGAAAGTTGTCTATTTTTACATCAAGTGGAATTAACAAGGCTATGAATTACCTCTTGATGGATCATATCAGCTTTCGCAGCAAAAAGAGTTCTCCAAACATGAATTCAGAACTGCAGAAAATGAATCTGTATATGGAAAGCACACTGAACTGTGCCTCGAGAATGAATGTGTTTATTAATAAAAAGAAATAGTTTAACTGTATTATACTATGCACGGATTAGGTCATATTGGAGTAGTGTCTAGGTCTAGATGCCCCACTTCCTGTGTAGCCTGACACACTAGTAAACACCACATGGGATATTTTTATATCCTTTAACTAAGTTGTATCCTTTATAAATTAACTATATCCTTTAACTAAGGATAGATCTCAGCTGAACAGGAGACAACATAGGTTGACTCATTTTACCCAGTCTCTGTGTCTTTCGGTAAGAGCTGTTGTCCCTTATAAAATTGAGTAGTAGCTCAAATTGTGTGCTCATGAGAGTAGAACTGGCACCAGAGCTGGCCTAATGCTAACAAATAATGCAGATTTTGATTAATATACGTAAGAACGTAAAGCTGTTAACAATACTATACACTCTTTCACCAATGGCTTAGCTTCTTTCAATGGCTGAGTGACTGTGAGATATTTTTATTATTGGAGGGATGCTTGGTTTTGGGAAATGAGTGTAGTTCTCAAATTCCCTACAGTGGGAACATTCTATAACTCTAGGAATAAACTACTACATTATATAATTTAGTTTTTGATTAACAATCTCTGAAATATTTTGTTAAAATACTTTGTAAATATGTGTAGTTAAAATGTGTATGTATTTCATATTTGTCTAAAAGCAGAAAGTTTCAAGCTAAGTCAATTTGTAAAATTTACATTGAACCCAGTTTTTACTCTTTATTTTTCTTTTCTTTTTCTTTTTCTTTTTTTTTTTTAAGTAGAGGAGAAAAATAGAAGAGTGTAGATTAATAGTAAATTAATAGTTGTTCTAAAATGTGGGATAGTGCTGCTTTGGCATAACTTCACTACATGTTCACCTATTTTTAGCTAGTATTGATTTATTAGAGCAATAAATACCTAAAACAATTATTTTAACCCCGCTGAGAATATTAAGATTCTTGAGAAATATAAATGCTAAACCTCTAGTGAGATCTCTGTGGGAGAGAGAAAGTGAATTTCCTTCAATGAAGTAAGGCACTGCTGTGAACTTATTTTCTGTCAAGTTGGCTAAATGTGTTAAGTAAAGTTTAGTGAATCAGGCACAAAAAATAGCAGGTGGTTGAAAATTGACTCAAATAATGAATTATGTTTAATATGTGCAACATGTTAAGGTAATTAAATTTTTTTAACATTGTAGCCATTCATATATGAGATTCTTGCCAAATACAGTTTGCCTTTTCTACTTTTGAAACAATTCAAAGAATAAAGTAGAACATCTTTAAAGAGGAGACCAGATGGATGTTACTTTTCTGTAACATAGGATTCTTGAACAAATTCTATAAAGTTAATATGAACTCAGTATGTCTGTCAGGATATTTGTGCCTAATTATTTGAAAACTGTTTGAGAGAGTACACAAAATGTCTTTTGTTGTTTTTGTTATTATTTTTCTATTTTTGTTGTTGTTTTTTTTGTGTTTTTTCTCTTTTTTTCTTTTTTATTTATTTTTTGTTATGTTATTATTTTTCAAAAGAACAATATTGAATGCCTTTTCTTTACACACCAGAAAACATGACACCAGTAGATACACATTATTAGAAAAGGAATTGTATTCTACTTTCAAAATTCTTTATGAAGAACAGGTGTTTATGTCAAACTCACTAAGAGATTCAAATATTTAGTGATAATTTTCTCTTAATGTACATTTTAAATCAAGCATTCAATTTATGTTTTCTTCTTTCCTCATGTGATAAGGAAATGATTTGTGAGCTGTCAGGAATCTGATTATAAAACAATGTTATTTTTGTGGGAATAATGCTGCAAACTCTGTCTTGAATAGTGTGAAATGCTCTATACCCTCATTTATAATAGTCGTCAGTCAACAAATGAAACTCATCTAAAGTACTATGGAATTTCATGTTAAATCAAAATTGTATAACATTGACTTGTTTTCATTTCATCTCTTCCTATATAAAAATCAATCTGAGTTTTGTTAGATGATTTGGATAAGTCAGTAAGAAATTATTTCATACTTGTTTTGGGACCAATGTAAATTTGTTCCGTTTTACAGTTTAGACCTCTGGGGAAGTGTTAGAAGAGAGAAAGCAGAGGGAAAAGCAGAAGATTTAGGATGAACTTATCTATTCACAAATCAAAAGAAAAAAATATATAAGGAATAAGTCATTTCTACAGCACAGAGAGAGAACTGTACTTTTGTGGACAGCATCTGTATTACTTTTTTCAAAAAAACTGGAATGATGAAAACTATATAAGAATATCACTTGTAACTAATGACATTCCAAAAAGAAAAACAGAAATGCCAGTTAGAATAAGATGGTCAACATAAAAGTTTCATGTAGTTTTTATTTGTTTTTGTTTTTTTGTTATTGTTGTTTTTTAAAACAATACAATAACTATAATAAATTGAACTATTGATATGTACATATGTTTAATATTTGTTAATTATGAAAATGACACTTCCCTGGGTTTTCAAAATTAAACATCAAAAGCCTAATAAATTACATATTTTGGAGTTGGTTTAAAACAAATTGCATGTGTCTATTAACAAAACCAACATTGATAATAGCAATATCCAACATTTTCTCATTTGTATAATAAATGAACATATTATAAATTCCATAAGTTCAGGAATAATTTCTTATGTAAGTTTCCTTGCCCAAGCCTCGTATATAGATTGAGTCCTAACTTAAGCTACCTCATATTTGTGACTGTTTTTCTTGTGTTTTGATTTGGAGGCAATTTAAGAATACTTTGTTATTTTTTTTTTATAACAAAGTGGTAATCTCTCTATTTTCTGCATACAGCATATTTAAGGAAGGTGATCAGTGGTCTTTCCCCACTCTATGCTTGTATTTTTATATTGCCAGTTCTCTGTAAAGCTCAGTATGTATCACTTCATATGTCTAATAGGTAGAAAGTAGAGGGATAGCTTTGAAAATCATTTTTATTTAGCTTATTCTGATCAACTATGTGTTAGCATTTTATTGCTGTGCTTAAAATTTTGCCAAGAGACTTGACCTTGTTATTGTTAATCAGTTCTAAGAATCATACTGCTTATGTACATTATGGGAATAATACAGTTTGCGGCCAAACTTATCCTTTAAACAAGTTCATAAAACATAGGGGTTTAAGATTTTTCAAGATGTCCAGCTATGCTAAATACAGAGGGTGCCAAAAAAAATGTATATGTATTTTAAGAAAGGAAAAAACTGTATTAAAATTGTAATACTCAATATATACTGATAACAAAAAAATGAATGCAGGTCATGTGTATACATTTTTTTTTGGCATCTCCGGTATTGACTAGAATAAAAGAAGAATAACTATTTATGAAGTACTTTCCTTCTCATTTCCATTCTCTTTATTGCAAGCTCTTTCTCTTTCTTTTTCTCTCTCTGTGGTTATTATTTCCGTGAAAACAGGATTCAGAGATATATTAGACAGATATAGATAGATGATAGGTGATGATAGGTAGGTAGGTGGGTAGATAGATAGATAGATAGATAGATAGATAGATAGATAGATAGATAGATAGATAGATGATAAATAGATCAGCAGACAGACATTTGGAGCATGATTATGATTCTTCTTTTCCCCTTCTGGTTACCAGATTACCAGAAGGGAGTAGCTGCACTCACCTGATGTTACAATTTTGCTATTTCCATTTCCCTTAAACTTTTTGTTACTCATTTGTATGGCTTTGTTCATGTGGTTTCAGGCATGCCTTTATTTCTTGTTCTATAAAATTCTTATTGGTCAGTTCAGACCTGACACTTCCAGGAAGCTTTTCCTGAAAGCAAGAGGAGTCGCGCAATTGCATGCACGTCACACTATACATACATCAATCCTCCCACACCTTTCTAAGTGACATTATCTCTTCTAAGTGTCTTGACAAAAAGGACTGTATCTTCTTTATCTGTGACAGATGTGTCCACAGCATCTCTTGAACATCACAGGTACTTAACCTATACCCTGAAGTCACTGGTTTTGATCCCATTCTCTTGCAATGCACAAATATTTATTTATAAACGTATTGATAGATTTTGAAGTTCCTTGTGTTCTTTTGTTAAAGTTGATTTTCTGTTCAATTATAAGATTTCAGTCATGGATTTTAAAAGTTCTGATGTTCTATTTTAATGCTAATCAATTTATATATCATTAAAATGATTGAAGAAGAATGATAATGTGTGAAAGCAATAAACACAGCAAGTGAAAGATTATAAATGGCATTTAGATGATTATGACACTTTTGGAAAAAAATAAATCAAGCAATAATTCATTCTCTACACAAAAATGAATTCAAAATAAATTAAATGCCTTTTAGTTAAATAACAAATGTATTAAAACCAGAAGAATATATGGGTGAATATCTATTTTCTACACAAGAACATTTACAAATAGAAAGATTTGTCAATATAAACTATTGTATGCCATAAATCACCATAGATAATATTAAAAATCAAATTATCTGAAATAAAATAACTGTATTATATATAGCGAGAATTACTACCTTTATTTTATTATGGTTACAAACAAACCAAAAATATATAAACACCTTATAAAAAGAAAGAATATATAGAAGGACAGATTATCAAAGAAACATTCTATTACTAAAAAAGCAAAACAAAACAAAAAATAACTGGCTAAATCATATGTTATATAGAATTGGTGAAAGTCTATACAAACACTGAAAGGAATTTTATTTATCTTTTAAAATGTTAATGATGAAATAAAAAAGCAGGCAATAAAACAAAATACATAGAGTAATTGTAATTAGTACCTGTGTGTATTTAAGCATTGGCATAATTAAACTGGTAATAGCTATTAATGAGGATGATGACGTTAAAGAATATTTTAATTTTGAAATTGTTCCATATCTTTATAAACTTCCCAAAATAAACACTTTTAATAAGGAAAAATATAGCTGTAAGAGCACGTTTTAAATGTAAAAGTTTCTATTCTCTATAAAACCTTATTTTCATCTAAATGTCATAAGACATTTGGTTGATGATTAAGTTTACTTTCTGACAATAACCCTTACGTTTGTATGCTGTTTAAACAATTGAAACACTGGTGAAAATACTAATGTCCTTCTATGTCTACTTACCTCATTATTTTCACTATTGTAATATAATCTTCTGTTAATGAAGTACATCCAAGCTTTTAGAAACTTTTCAAAGCAAAGAAGATAATATGTCTAGAACAAGAAAGATCATTTCCCGAATTCGTTATGTCATTTTAGGACTGAACATCATGGAAAGTCAAATATAAAATGCCTCATACAAGGATGTGAAATGTAGTTTTGGTAAACAAGATATCCTTCAGGTTATTTTAAAATTCAGCTTTAGTTACATTAGCTTCTTCCTGGTGTGACATTTTAACATCCCATTTTGCTAACCAGTTTTTGAAAAACTTGTTTCAACAATGTTCAGCTAGATAATAGGTCCCTGAGCAAGTAAAAATGAAGTGGTACAAATATTAAAAGCATTCTGTGCCCTTTGAAAATATTATGAAAGTTACTGCACAGATGGGCTGAAAGTTTAATTACTTCAAATGGAGAGTGTCAGAGCCATCATTGCTCCTGCAACAACTGGGTGTTTAGCAACCAAAACATCCATCAGAAATGGCTTTGAGAGTGTATATCAAATACTGAAGAAACAGCTGCCATTCCTTCCACGTCACCAGACATGAGAATCGCAGGCCCTGGAATACTATGGAGATGCCACATTATTGTTTTGTTTGTTTGTTTGTTTGTTTTTTTTTAAAGATTTTATTGGGGAATTGGTGGAGGGGAGCAGCGTTGGGGAATCGGGGAAGGGGAACAGACAAGTTGCCGTCTTCTTGTTCTTCAGTTTAGTTGTGGAGGATGTTGCTTCACTGTTGGTATCGTCATTGCGCTCTTCCCGGATGAGGCAGATCGGTCGCTGGCCTCTGGATGTCGCTCACCGCGGCTATTGGCAGCTCACGCTTGGCTGCCAGCCGCTCACGCTGGCTGTGGGCCACTCACTGCAGCCTATGGCAGCCCACTGCAGCAGGGGCTGCAGCCCACACCATCACCGGGGCTCGCACAGCCCAGCTCCAGGTGGAGCTGTTGTTAGCTGTAGAGGGCAGTGTCACTGGCCCTCATGTGGGATCCGAACCGGGGCCGCTGGCATCCCAAAACCAGCGCTTAACCAATGCGCCACTCGGCCGGCCCTGTTTTTTTTTTTCTTAATTTGACATTTTCTAGGCATTTCTCAAATGTGCCAGACTGGGGAAAACATATGAAATAGAGTAACATGCATCCAGTAAAATAACACAAGTTCAATTGCATGTATTTTTGGTTTACATTTTTGTGTAAAACTTTATAGTTCTATTACAAGATATTAAATTACTTTTGGGGCATATTTGTATTACAAAGATAAGACAACTAATATTATTTATATAGAATTACTAGGCCTTATTTTATTGAAAATATTATGTTACTTAGGTTGTTATAAATTATATCTAGTGATGTTGTGTACCCTAATATATCAACATACAAATGGTGATATGAAATCCTATTTCAGTATCATAGCCGTATGGCAAGATGTCAGAAATGGTGAGGACAAACTACTCAACAAAGATTAATTTTTCAGAGTAAATCACCATTCTTCTACATCAAAGGAGAGTAAGCACATAAGAAAATAGAACATTTAAAAACTGCTCTTGAAACAATTTACTGTCATCCATATGTCCTGCTGTGGAATCTTTCCATTCTCCATTCTCAGTTTCTGACAAGGTTTTGGCTAGAATTCTTTGAACCTGACTTAGTATTACCAATAATGTTAAACTATGTTGTGATTAAACACAATATAGTTTAAAGCTATGAAAACTTTGTGTGTTCATTTTTATTTGGCAGAGCAAGTTTTAAAAGTATAAGAAATAATATCACATATTTTGGGTAATATTAAGAAGTTTATGACATTATAAAAAGATATATATTATTAATATTATCAGTTTCTGAGAAGTATTACAATTGTGGTACTCAAACCCAAATATATTGCATCCACACTGAATTACTGATTGCTCATTTTTACCTCCCAAACATGCATTTGATATAAAACAAGTCTCACTTGAGGTCTTGGGAAATGAGAATACAGCTAGGAACATCATTACATATAGAGTACTAGCTAATGAATAACTAGTATCCTCCATGACTTATGAATGCATGTGAGCCCCTATGACCAAGAAGTTTCTGTAACTTTCTCCCCAAGCAAATATGCAGAAAATCGTAAAGCACTTTCCAAGGCAATTAAAGACCTTGAAGGTGTTATAGTTAGGGGTTCTTAAAATAATTATTACATTTTAAAATTTTTGCATAACCTAATAGAATCTTATCTTAATGGGTCAAAAAACTTAAATTTTAGAAAATCATTCTTTAAACCAATTAAATTGGATCACAGATTTATAGGGAAGGCAGTATGTTACATACTCATATATGGATCCAAGTATGGCAAGTGAATAGATTTTGGATGCTAAGGAGATATTACTTTTTATAAACTTCAATCAAATGAAGACTACAGGTGTACAGTGACTGGACACCTTATATGATATCACACCCCATTATTTTCCTGACCTCATGATCTGTCACCTGACTCAACTCCAGGCACACTGGGCTGCTGTTCCTCCAACACTCCAGAGGTGCTCCTGCCTCAGAGCCTTTGCACATGTTGATTCCTGCCTGGGGTCCTCTTCCCCAGTTAGATACACGCTTCACTTCCTCATTCCTTCAGGGCCTGACCGCGAAACATCTCAAAGAGGCCTTCCATGGCCAATGCATCTATATTTCACCTCCCCATCCAGACCCCGGCAAACTTACTCTCTACTTTTCTTGCTTTATTGTGTTCTAAGTACTTTGTATCTAACCTACTATAGTATGCACAGATGTGATTTTACTTGAGTTTTTGCCTGTTTTCATCACCAGAATATACATTTAAAAGCAGAGATTTTTGTTTGTTTTATTTGGGTTATAAAATGGAAATATCAGTACTGTAAACACTCACTGTATGAGTGACCACAGACCTCACTTAGATATAACATCTGTTACTTAGACCAAATAAAAAATGTCAGATGAAAAAAAGGAAGAACCTGAAGTGCCAGGAGGAATGGCCCTGACTCTCACTGTTTCCTTTGGGCCATTTGTCCTTGAAAATATTCATAATGTCTAGTAGTTCAGCATCAAACAGCTGAAATGTCTTCCAAAGGTTGATGCTGGAGCATAATTCAAAAGGACTTTTTAAGTATAGAAAGATTGAAATTAGGAGACCTGGAGTTCAGATTTGTTCTTAACCTGGATATCTTGAGGAATTTATTTAACATCTTTCAGCCCAGGATTCTTTATTTGTAAAACAAAGAGAATATTTCAAAGGTTTGAGATGGGACATTAAAAATGTAACGCATTTGAAATAATCAGTTGCAAATAACTGATGGGCATATATTTTTATGTGTGCCAGATGTTAGACTCCTGCCTTTTTTAGGGGTAAAAGATAAATGTTATCAGAGATCTTATCTCATAACTTCAGCTTTTTAGTTATGATCTGGAAGGGATAGTTATTGGGTGAATCTCATTAATGAGTGAAATAGGTTGAACCAAGATATTGTGATTTCATTTGTGATGGTTTAAAGATAAAGATATTAAATTTATTAATCATCACCTCTGTGGATGGCCATGAAGTAGGTGCTTTCTGTACACCATTTCACCTAATTCCCAGAGCAATTTTCTGAGGTACTGTAACCCCTATTTTATAGAAGAGAAAATAGAAGTTCAAAGAGGTCACAGATTTATATTGTGCATCTGCCTCTGCCCTCAGTGCCTAAGAGAATCATTTGAACTTAGTAATTAGAGTTAATACATTATATAAGCAAATCCTAACAACTGCTTTGTGATAAAACAGAAAGAAATACATATATATGAAGCTGGAGACCAAAGGAAGACAGCAGAAGTGGTAAATCGTTGCAACAGGCTAAATTCCTCAAGGGCATGATTGATTCTAAGTTAGAGTCTGTGGAATATTTCAAAGTAAAGCAAAACCCACAAATAACAAGCCTAGCAAATATCAGTTAAACTCGCACAGAAAATGTCAGCATTTCTCGATTTACAAAAAGGGAAGAGGATCAGTCAGGACGTTTTTCCTGTGAATAGAAAGACCTTCATTCACAGTTTGTAATATAAAGTATAATGTTATGCACATTACATATTTAGATAACTCACACCATATACAATGCACATCTGGAAATCTAAACAATAAAATAAAACCAAAGCTATTGTTCACCATTTTATTCCTAATTTAATTATTTGGAAAAGTTGCACAATTCTGCTCTATTTTTCCTATCTTTTTATTTCTTATTTCCTTGAAGACCCCAAAAGATAAAATTGTTTTAAAATTATTTTCATTTCCATATGATATAGAGTGATGACAAATGGCACCTGTTGTCACTGGGCCTCTTTTACTTTTTGTTTTGCTTTGGTTTTGGTTTTGTGGGGGTTTTTTCTGATACTGTTAACAATTTAATTTTTCTTATTTAAACATTTATGTTCAATGCAATACAATTTTAAGGAAAAGCTCTTCTAAATGAAACTCTCCAGAGTTCACTTTCTGGAAGCAATCTATTCTGCAATCATGCAGCAACTTAGACAGCAACTTTTCACCTTAAATACCTTCAGTGAGAGGAGAGAAAAAAAATGTCTTGAACAAATGTCTCTCCTCAAATGGGAGAAAGTGACATTGCCAGTGAATAGAGGTGCTGCCTCTTATCTGTGCTTAATAACCTCTCTCCCTGGCACCCATTCAGCTGCCACTTAGCACAAAGACGCGTCTGCATGTCATTTAACAGGGCTGCATTAATACACCTACCCAATCAATGGCTTCTACCTATTCCACAAGGACATCAGACTGTTACCATTACTAGACGCTGTCAACAGAAAATGACACCAGAGTCACAAAAGGCAAAATGATGTCAGTTTAATCAGGGAGCAGACAAAAAGGCAAACAATGGATAGAAGGAGAACAAGGAGACTCAGAGGTTGGCATAAGCCACTCTTGGCAGGTCCCAGTGAAACCGGCTTGAAATTCAATAATATAAAATCCAATAGAATGACATAGACAATCAGAACTGTTTTCCCCCATTCAATTAAAATTGGTGACTGCTGTTAGCAAAAGGAAAATCTGTAACAAAATATTAGGAGAACGTGTGACTGGAATAGATTTTATAGAAAATCAAACTTTTTTTCCCCATTCTAAGAGAAACTCCATCAACCTAAATATATTATTTTAAAATGTGTTTAATCAATTATTTCAGTTTTCTTTCCATGGAAAATTAAATAGACATTTTGAAAAGTCTTATTATATTAAGCCAACGGCTTTGAATTGGTATATGTATACCCTGACAAGATAGCTGTTCGCATTAAGTAGTGATAATAATGATGGATTTGTACAATTATGCATGTGGAATAGGCCTCAGAGATTATCTGGCCCAACCTGCTCATTTTACAGATGAGAGAACTCAAGCTAAGACAGAATAAATGAAATGCCCAGGAGCCCCATGGCACAGCTAGGTTCCTGGCTCTCAGACCAGCTCTTTTTTCATAACACTGTTTAAGGTCCATGTTTTACAATAACCATAGCAATTTTTATCTTGAAAAATATACCATTGCATTCATTCCCCATACACGTATCATATATGCAATTGTAAAACAGTAAAAAGGAATTATTTTGAATATTTTAAATAGGACAGACATAAACAATGAAGCAACATTTTATGAACTCTAAAAACATTGTAAGTTTCCTCTTCCAATTCCTCAAATTACTTGAGGATGTGCAGTGCATTAAAAAAAAAAAACAAAAAACAAAACAAAAAACAAACAAACAAACAAACAAAAAAAACAGCCTTACAGATAGCACCCAAATCAGAGCCAATGAGTGCTGGCTGAGAAGAGCAAATTCTTTGGCAAAATGTCAGAGATACAATATCCTGATCCCCCACTGCTCTAATCTGAGATATTTGGCTGGTGCAACACCCGGTTTTCACAGGTTTCGATATTTTGGACTCATCTCTGACATTGTTCTCAGCTCCTCTTTCCGTGGAAGTCCAGGGCTGACTGTGCTGCCAGCTTGAGACACGACTTTTACCCAAGTCTGGCTAATCCTTTCTTCTAACTAGATTTCCCCTAATTCAATCTCAGCTCAGTCCCATAGCCCCAGGATGGGTTCTACATATGGAGAGCCAGGTGGATAGGCCTTTCCCCTGGCACGTTCCAGACAGCACCCTGCCTTGGGCTGACAGATTTCCTGAGTAGCTAAAATTGAAATTGGGTTTCAAAGCTTACATTTCCTTTATTATCTAAGAGGTCTATTTCAAGCTTTTAAAAAAATAATGTTCCTTTTGAATAAATACGACATACCTCAAGGATCCTCTGCCTCCAATACTGATATAAGTATTTAACGGTTATTTCTGGCATGAAGAATTAGTGTCACCGCTACCCATGAGGAATGTGTTGGGCATGGATATCTGTTCTGTTACAGAAAACCATTTCTTTACAGTTCCAAAATTTTTCAATTATAAATATTTAATATGTTCATTCAAGCTTCACGTACCTTCCCCTAAGGTTCTAATGTGGACTGCTGTCCTGTCCTCTCCCCATGACTCAGTGTGGGCCCCACTGGTTTAGAGGGGAAATGTACACAGAGCTGTAATCCTTTCTCCTTTTCCTTACCTCTCTGCCTGTTACCTCTTCCAGGTCAGGTCATTTTACCATGAAGCAATTTCTTTCTCACATATTCTCATATATTTATCCTCTCAACTTCCTCCGTCAGCACCCACTATTTGCACCATTAGCTAAGGAAAGTCTGCCTTTTATTTATCCTCTTAATTTCATGATTAAACAGACACACACACACACACACACACACACACAGAGAATTATAATCATCATGGATAGTTCAAGTTTTTTAAAAAAGTATAGTGCCCTTTCTTCTTGATATTAGGAAGAATACTCACTAAGTGGTGTCAACTTGTAGACACCATTAACATTTCTGGAAATTGTAGCAAACACTCTCCCTATTTCTACATGGATTCCACAATTACCCAGATTTTTAAAATTTATTACCCATATAAAATGGTTGTTCTGTTTTGTTTAGTAATAGTATTGAAATATTAATAACCTGTATCATTAAAATTTTACAGCAGTGTATTTTAGGTTAAACATAAACCTCATATGTTGTAAATTGTACATTCTCAATAATCAATGTAGTTTGTCGAACCCACCATTTTATAAACTAAGAACAGTTTGTAAAGTGCAATTTAAAAAAATTTCGAAAACAATTGCCACAATGATATTACAAGATATTGACGATGGAAGCAACTCAAATGTTTAGCGACAGGAAAATGGATAAAGAAAATGAGATATAAACATACAATGGAATATTATTCACCCTTAAAAAAGGAAAAGGTACCATTTGCAATAACATCATGTTTGACTTGAAAGATGTGCTGAGTGTGATGAGACAGTCACAAAACTATAAATATTGCATTCTTCTACCCACAAGAGGTATTTAAAATAGTTAAACTTATAGAAGCAGAGATAGAATGGTGGTGGACAAGAGATAAGGAAAGGGAGAAATTGGGAACTGTTGTTCAATGGGTATAAAGTTTCAGTTTTGCTAGGTTATTAAGTTCTTGAGATCTGCTATAAAATATAGTGCCTATAGTTAATGTGGCATTTTTCACTTAAAAATGGATTCAAAGGGTAGATCTCATGTTAAGTGTATTTACCATCACCCTCCAAAAACAAAACAAAACAAAACAAGGACACAAGGAAACTTTTGGAAGTGATGGATTATAATCTTGATTGTGGTGATAGCATCACAGGTACATGCATATTTACAAACACATCAAATTGTGTACATTAAATATATACAGTTATTTGTGTGTCAATTACCCATCCATAAAGCTGAAAAGTAAAGGTGCATGCTGTTAAAGAGTCAGGCTATGGAGAGTCACAATGAGTCAAATTTTAATCAACAAATAGGCTATAACATGATGACTTTTCCATTGTCTTAGAATAGGATGAAGGTTAAGAATATGGGGTCTAAAGTTAGACTGACTGAATTCAAAACCTGGTTCTTCTATTGACTACCATGAATGAATTGCTTACTTGTTCTTCTCTTCCTGTCTTTCTCAATCTATAAAATGAAGACAATAATAATACCTCCCTCCCAGAATTGTTAGAAAGGATAAATGAGATGATACACATTAAGCATTTTGAACCGTGCCTAGCATCCACTAAGGGTTACCAATTATAATTATAATCATAAATAATGATGCTCTCTAGCCTCTGGTTTCATGCCTCCTTTCTTCTCTGCTCCCGATGCCATCCTACACAAGGAAATGTAGGTAACCATTCATTTCCTGATACATCGAAAAGCATGTACTAGATGCTTGATTCTTTTATTGGCTAAGAGAATAACACTGTCAACTCTTGCAAAATATTACAGTCTTTCATACTAGCTAGTCATTTGAACGTAAAAGGACATATCGTTACCATGAAGTATATAGTAAATAATTTATATTTAGATCTCATTAATAATTTAAATTTTCTAGGCCTCAGGTTTGTGAGTTCTGCTCATCTCTGGATCATTCTATGCTCTCAACTCCTCCCTTAGTTATAGATTTATTATATACATGTTTCAAAATTATGCAATGCCTAATAGTCAAAGGGAAATGTATTTTTCTACAAATATATTTAATTTTACAGATAAGCACATTGGATTTAGTCTATAGAAGTGAATTTCAAAATTTGTTGTGCCTATGAATAATCTGGTTATTTTTTTTGATATGCAGATTCTAGTTCATTATATTTTAGGAGGAGCCCAAGACTCTCTATTTCGTTTTTTTTTTTGTTTTTTTTTGAAGGCGGTGTCACTGGCCATCACATGTGGGACCGAACCTGGACCGCTGGCTTCCGAAGCCAAGATTCTCTATTTCTTAAGCTCCTAGATGATGCTAATTCTGCTGGTCAATGTCACCACACTCTATGTTCCACAGAAGAACCTATATCATATTATTATAATCTTTATAATAGTATTATAATCTTTCATACACACAAATTAAAATACAGGTTTAATTTTCAGACTCCAGCTTTAAGGTTTTGGATTCAATATTAATTAATTCTAGTTTGTAGTTACTTGATGTCCCAGCAATCTGATCTGATATTGCATTGTCTACAAGGAGATTGCATTTTTCAAATAATTCTATTTTTAGTGTGACTATTCTAATGCTTTGTTTGAATTCATCATTCCAGTAGCTATTTCCCAAAAGAGAATATGAGAAATGGTGTGACAATAAAAATCTAAATGTCTAAGCCAATGTCACCAAATCTTCTCTTTCTATGACAAGCCTTAAGATTTAAAATACAGCAAGGTTTATAAAAATACCTTTGGTTCTCCTAGTAGTATACACTACAGTTCAGGAGCAGTCAAACTGGTACTGCACTGCAAATCCTCTCCTTTAAATAACACTGGTAGAGAGGCTGGAAAAAGCATTCAATATTAAAAATATGACAAGAAGAGAAGAGCAAAGAGGAAAGAGAAATGTCAAATTGTAAAAATCAATTTGAGTGGAAAAGAAACATGTACTTGGTAAAGGAACATCATGTTGGACTTATATACTGCAATATAGATGAATAAGGGAGAAGAACAGTCCTACTGATAATTAATTGAGCTTATGGACTCCTGTTTTTGTTCTGATTCAACTTATTAATACATTTTTTAAATATAAAAGTTTTGGGCCGGCCGAGTGGTGCGGTGGTTGGGCGCTGGCTTGGGAAGCCAGCAGCCCCGATTCGGGTCCCACATATGAGGGCCAGTGACACTGCCCTCAAAAACAAAAAAAAAACAAAAAAAAATACATAAAAGTTTTGAAGGGAAAAAAAAGACACATGTAGCTATCATTATTCTTTCTATTTGTAATCCAAAGCAAGATATAAAAAAAAATTGATACAAGTGACTTCTTATAGGATTTCATTAGATCTGACAGCTGAGGGATTAAGTGATTATTGCTCTTCTTTTAAATTTTACATTTTGAAATGATTTTAGATTTTTAGAAGATTCACCAGGATAGTACAGAGTTTCTACACCTCTTTCTTCAGCTTCCCTACAGTTAGCATCTTATAAAACCATGCTGTGTTTATGAAAACTAAGAAATTAGCATTAGTACAATACTGTGAACTAAACTACAGACTTTATTTAGTGTTCACCAGTTTTTCCAATAATGCCATTTTTTTTTGTTCCAGAATCCAATCTAGTTCACCATTTATTCTTTTATTCATCATGTTTCCTTAGACTCCTCCAATCTGTGATGGTTTCTTAAGTCTTTTGCTAGTTTTAAGGTCATTCACAATTTCAAAAAGTACTGGTGAGACATTATATAGATTTTTCTCTCAATTTGGGTTTTCTGCGGTTATACATTTTTTAAAATAATACCACAAGGCTGAAATTACCTCCATGATGCATTGTTTCAAAGGGCAGATGAAATCAACATGACTTATTACTGTTGATATTAAACTTGATCACTTGGTTAATATGATTTGTGCATGATTTCTCCCCTGAGATGTTGCTCTTTTTGAATTTCTGCCCTGGAAACATAAGTAGTCACTGAATGTAGCCCACCCCTTAAGGAGAAAGTTTATTAAGTTTCACCTCTGGGAGCCAGAGGTATTGTGATAAGCAGAATCTTATATCCTTAAAGATGTGCCTTTCCTAAACCCCAGATCCTGCAAATAGGTTTGTCTCAGGCTGTATTCAAGATTTTCTCTTGCCTTTGCCCTCAGCAGTTTGAAGATGATACTTAAATATGCATTTTGTATTTATCCTGCTTGGTTTTTTCTGAGCTTCTTGGAACTGTTAGATGCTATCACTCATTTTGGAAATTTTTAGCAATTATTTCTTCAAATAATTCTTCTGCTTTGTTCTTTAATTTTTTTCTCCTTCATTTGGTATTGTCCCATAGTTCATGGATGTTTTGTTGTTTTCTTTTTTCCACTATTTTTTTCTCTTTGGCTTGCAATTTGGGTAATATCTACTGAACTATCTTCGTTTTTACTGAGTTTTTCTTTAGCTGTATTTAGTCTACAGATGAGACGAGCCCTTCAAAGACATGCTTTACTTCTGTGACTATGCTATTGATTTCTAGAATTTCCAGTTGAATTTTTCTTGTAGTTTCCATTGTTGCTAAAATTATGTACTGATCTTACATGTGTTATATTTTTCATTAAATTCTTTAACTATTAATCAGCTTTTCAACTTTCCTATATGAAAGTTCTAAGATTTCTGTCCTATATGAATCTTGATCTGAGGGCTCTTTTGTTTCTTCAGACTGTATCTTCTCTTGCCTTTTTGTATGTATTATAATTATTTTTGAATCCCAGTAGTGTGTGTGTGTGTGTGTGTATTTACATATATATATAATTTACAAATAATTACATATATAATAATATATATATATATATATATATATATATATATATATATATATACACACATATATATATATATATAATCTTTATGTTTTCAGATGAGCATGCCTTTCTTTCTGGTAGTACTTTAATTTGGGGAGTTGTCAATCTGATAAGGACTTGGCCTGGGTTTGAAGTGTATTGTTGCTATGTTTAAGCTTAGTGAACCCAAAGCTTTAAATTCTTCTAGGATTGACTTATTTGCCAGAAGTTTTCTTTTTTTTTTTAACTCTCTTTGTGCCCCACTTGGTGTTAAGTCTTCCTTCCTTAGAGAGATTCTATGCCTTGTGACCCTTCCAATTGTACTCTGCTGTCGTTATTCCCCGACAATTGTTAGTGTGGTGGGGGTGGTGGGCTGGTTATGTGTGGGAATGCATTCTCTTATTTGGATTCAGCCTCAATATTAGGCAATCTAGTGAGTCAGTTAGCGTTGATCTTGAACCCGGATGTCCAGGAATAGCCGTCGTAAGTGTCATGTGTCTCTTCCCCTGTAGGCCTGGATGTAGCATGTACTGCTGCCCCTCCCCAGCGTAGGACTTTTTGTTCATATTCCCCCCTTTCTTCAGCTGTCCAGTGTCCACTGGTGTTCAGTTTTCATTTCCCTCCCTCCTACAGATTAAGGATTTTGTTCTTCCATGATAGGCAATGGATCTGGGCAGGGTTTTCTTTTTTTTTCCTCCTTCAACTGCCCTCAGGCTACAATTTTGTTTTCCTTCTTAAAGTGTTTGTTTGTTCGTTTTCTCTTTTGTTTTTCCATTGGGGAGATAAAGGCTGGACCTGGCAAGAGTTTCTACAGTGTCTGCTTTCCCCGTCACCCAGCCAGGACCCTGTGAAAATCTTTCTCAGGGTTCTCCCTGGTTGTCTCACTGAACAAATGGTGGTGTTCCTGGGAGGGGAAGCCTGAAAGTGGACAGGAATCCCCCCCGACCCCACCCCAACACCGTGCCTTACACTCTCTTGAGAGCTCACACTTGAGGGGTTAGTAATTTAATATAAATTTCTCACTGAATTCTCTTCCCTACTTATATGAGGTCCAGAGGCATCTGACCCATTCAAAGAACTGCTTGGGTGTCTGTCTACCTCCTGGCACCCTCTCCAGATTTCAAGTGAGTTTGCTCTGTGACCTCAGTTCTTTGGAGAGTTGCAGAAAATCATTAATTTGAAGTTTGTCCAGTGTTTTTACTTGTAAGGGTTAGTGACATTCTTTTCAGTTCTTTAAATCTCTAAACTAAAATTGGAAGTACATTATCTTCTTTTAAATTTGAGAAAGTATTAGCTTGCAAGTGTTCTCTGTTAGAGTTCACTCACTTTGTAGTAAGTCTGGGAGATGGAGTAATTCTAAAATTCAGGCATGAGTCAGGAATATTTTTTTGTAAATTTTGCTAGTTGCTGCCCATTGGACAGGAATTAATAGGAAGCTCATAAGTATTATTATTTTTTTTAAATGTAAAGAGATGCATTTGTGAACTGCATTGGGAAAAAATAATTGCTTCAATTCTATTGCACAACTTTTCTTACTGAGAATTTCTTGGTATTTAATATGTAAATATACCTGGTAAATCAACAACAATATATCTGTTTTCCCACTTGTTTCAACAGGAAATGCTTTTCTCTCCTCTCGATATGTCTATAAAGTTATTTGTAGACAGGATATACTTTTTAACACTTGCCTAATTTAATTTAAAAATATACACATATACCTGACTCTCATGTTTCCATATTGTCGAGCTTCATATCCACTCCTGCTTGGATGGGTCTTCCTCCTCTGAATAAATCCTTGAGGAACCAGACAGCCTCAGAGACATGGGACACCTGATACAACACCTCCTTGAGTCAGCCTAAGTGTGGGGGCTTTCCCGGAAACCTAAGGATTAGACAACCAAATTACTGCATGTCCTGGCTATGCTTAAGGTTGACTGAAGGGAATGGGCAAGTCATTATGTGTTATGTTATAAATTAATAGAAAATATACTATCAAAATTGGACAGGTGTACATTTTCCACCTCACACTGAGACAGTTCATTTTCTTAGCTGAAACATCTGGGACTATTAATAAATTCTGCGGCTCCCTTTTTAAAAAAACCCAACAATAACGTACATTTTTACACGGATCATTTTTCTTAACGTTTCTTAGCCATGTTGCAGTGAAGCTAAGTCTTCTTGGGTTTTGATATTTGATTTTGACATTTATAGATTAGGCACACTCTCACTTCGCCTATATAAAATATTCACATATAAAACTGGACTTAAAAGCTAGTCAACCAATGTTAAGATATCCACCAATGTTATGATTGTTAAAAAAAATAAAAAAAGAGGAAAATTATTTCAAAGGGCACTTTTTTTTCCCCCCCTGGAAGTTGAGAAGGCTTCCAATCCAGTTCCTATCTCAGTGACCCTGGGTCATGAGGAGAGACTTCACCAATGGCTAAGTCCTGGTTATTCAACGTTAACATTATTTTTATAGTCATAAGTTTATTTAACATTGATTTCCTGCAAATGTCAGTTAAGTCAGCTGGCCAGGTCAAAGAAAAAATTCCAAATCCAGATGATCACAGTCTCTTCATTTCATTAAATCAGCTATTTTCTGTAGGAAAAAAACAGTCATAGGTTTTATTTTATGGTCACTTCTAAAGCATTTTGAAGATATCACATAGACATGGTCTCAGGAGAATTTCTTTCCTAGTGCAGGCAACCTTTGTAGTTGGTTGTGCAGACTTCTATTACTTTAAGACTATGTAACTTTTGAGTCACAGGTTCCTATGGCATGAAAAGCCTGGGTTGCCCTCAGGGGATTTGTCACACTTTATTTAGCTCAAGCATGGACTTAGAAACCTGGAAAATGTACTCTACTTGGCAGCCCAGCACTTCTTGCAAGTCATAAAGTTCAAGCTATCAAAGAACTTTTCAAGGTGACAATTATATAACACAGTACATGACATTTACAACAAGGCTTAGATGGGGAAATCTATGCTGAGGGTTTTCCCTCCTGCTGACATGTGCCCTGCCTCCTCTCTTAAACATGTTTGGGACAGAAAATAGTCTTACTATCTGTAAATCATTTGTTCTATGACATACTAGCTAAGAGATGGGTGTTTTTTCATTACAAAGATAGTTACAAACATTACCTTCATGCTACCCTATCTGATAATTTGAAATAATTACAACATCTGTATACCTCCCTTCTGGTTTGTAAGAGATGACAGTGGTCTCAGATTTGCCTATTAGAGACTTTCAAAAGGATTATGGATGACTATTATAATTGTACTCCTATAGGAACAATAAGCCGGCTTAATATATATGATATGAGGATCTAAGGAATAGAATGAATGGAGTCTCTACTTAACATGGGATGTGAGCTGGGAGAATGAAAACCAGTCTTGATTAAGCAGAGTTAATATTTCGTAGATACTTTGTGTCAGTGGGATTTCACAACTGTAAATTAAATGGATCAAATCATATGAAAATAAATGTCCTATATAGAATTAGTGTGTTGATTTTTTTTGGTTGGCTTCTGGTTTTGTATTTAGTTTTTAACATCTTTGATATTTAAAAAATATCGGGGTATTTGATGTTAAAATGATACCAGGCTTATAGTGATAATCATTTGTGGCCTGTCTTTAAGTGATGAATGCTGGGAGAACCACGGCCATGGATCCTTTCCTTTAATATATATATTTTTTTTTTTTTTTTTTTTTTTTTTTTATTTATTTATTTATTTATTTATTTTTTTTTTAAATTTTATTTTATTTTTAATTAGTTTCAGGTGTACAACACAGTGCAATAGTTATACATTTTACCCCTCAAAGTGACAACCCCCCCACCCCCAATAGTTTCAGGTGTACAACACAGTGCAATAGTTATACCTTTTACCCCCCAAAGTGACAAACCCCCCACACCCAATACACCCCCCCACACCCCCCCATATCATACATATCTATTACTCTTCCTCTGACTCTCTTCCACAGTATAATCCACATCCCGTGACTATCTATATATATTCAATTACAGTAGGTATACCACCTCCACTTTAGTAATACAGTGCAGTGATCAAACCTCTACTCCATCCATGAAATGGTCTCCCTAACAAGACCTATGATCATCTGACATTCCACATAATATTTACATTATTAATTATATTCCCCAAACTGTTTTTCCTATCCCAGTAGCAATATTGTAGTTGCCTATTTTTGCTGTCTAATCCCGTCCCCTTCTCCCTCATCCCCATTCCTCTCCATATTAACCCTGATTTTTCCTCTATATCTATGAGACAGTTTCTGTTTACTTTGCTCATTCATACAGTTTTTTCATATTCCACATATAAGTGAGATCATATGGTATTTGTCCTTCTCTGACTGACTTACTTCACTCAACATTATAGTCTCTAGGTCCATCCATATCATTGCAAATGGCACGATTTCATTCTTTTTCTTTATAGCGGAGTAATACTCCATTGTATAAATATACCACAGTTTCTTAATCCAGTCATCTACTGACGGGCATTTTGGTTGTTTCCAAGTCTTAGCTATTGTAAATTGTGCTGCTATGAACATCGGGGTGCATAACTTTTTTGAATAAGTGTCGTTGTTTTTTCAGGATAAATACCTAGGAGTGGAATTGCTGGGTCAAAAGGTAGCTCTAGTTCCAGTTCTTTGAGATACCTCCATACTGACTTCCATAGTGGCTGCACCAATCTGCAGTCCCACCAACAGTGCAGCAGGGTCCCCCTTTTCCCCACAGCCCCGCCAGCACTTGTTGTTTGTTGATTTGTTGATGATAGCCATTCTGACTGGAGTGAGGTGGTATCTCATGGTGGTTTTTATTTGCATTTCCCTAATGACCAGTGAGGTTGAACTTTTTTCATATGCCTGTTGGCCATCTGTATGTCCTCTTTAGAGAAATGTCTCTTCATATCTTCTGCCCATTTTTTAATTGGGTTGTTTGTTTTTTGGTGTTGAGTTTCATGAGTGTTTTATAAATTTTGGATATTAACCCCTTATCAGATATATCGTTGGCGAATATATTCTCCCATTCAGTAGGCTTCCTTTTTGTTTTATTAATGGTTTCCTTTGTTGTGAAAAAAACTTTTAAGTCTGATATAATCCCATATGTTCATTTTTTCTTTTACTTCCCTTGCCCGTAGGGGATGTATCAGTAAAATATTGCTCGGGTAATGTCTGCAAATGTACTCCCTATATTTTCATTTAGGATTTTTTATGGTTTCAGGTCTTACATTTTAAGTCTTTAATCCATTTTGAATTTGTTCTTGTATAAGGCGTAAGGAGATGATCCAGTTTCATTTTTTTTGCATGTGTCAGTCCAATTTTCCCAGCACCATTTATTGAATAGACTATCTTTACTCCAGTGTAAATTCTTGCTTCCCTTGTCATAGATTAACTGTCCGTAAATGCTTGGATTTATTTCTGGGCTCTCTGTTCTGTTCCACTGATCGATGTGCCTGTTTTTATGCCAATACCAAACTGTCTTGATTACTGTGGCCTTGTAGTAGGTTTTGATGTCTGGTAGCGTGATCCCCCCAACTTTGTTTTTATTCCTCAAATTGCCGAGGCTATTCTGGGTCTTTATGATTCCATATAAACTTTAGGATTATATTTTCTATTTCTGTGAAAAATGCCCTTGGTAGTTTGATAGGAATTGCATTGAATCTATATATTGCTTTAGGCAGTATGGAATTTTTAACTATATTAATTCTTCCTATCCATGAGCATGGTAGGTGTTTCCATTTATTTGTATCTTCTATGATTTCTTTCTTCAATGTCTTATAATTTTCTGAGTACAGATCTTTCACTTCTTTGGTTAAATTTATTCCTAGGTATTTTATAGTTCTTGACGCAATTGTAAATGGGACAGTTTTCTTAATTTCGCTTTCCATTAGTTTATTATTGGTATATGCAAATGCCACTGATTTCTGAACATTGATTTTATATCCTGCTACTTTACTGAATTCGTCTATCAGTTCCAATAGTTTTTGATGGAGTCTTTGGGGTTCTCTATATACAGTATCATGTCATCTGCATATAGTGACAATTTTACTTCTTCCTTGCCAATTTGGATGCCTTTTATTTCTTTTTGTTGTCTGATTGCTGTGGCTAGAACTTCCAGCACTATGTTGAATAAAAGAGGAGAAAGTGGACAGCCTTGTCTTGTTCCTGATCTTAAGGGGAATGGTTTTAGCTTTTCCCCATTGAGTATGATGTTAGCTGTAGGTTTATCATATATGGCTTTTATTATGTTGAGATATGATCCCTGTATTCCCACTTTGCTAAGGGTTTTTAACATAAATGGCTGTTGGATTTTGTCAAATGCTTTTTCTGCATCTATTGAAATGACCATGTGATCTTTATCCTTCATTTTGTTGATGTGGTGTATCACATTAATTGATTTACGGATGTTGAACCAGCCTTGCGCACTAGGGATGAATCCCACTTGATCATGATGTATGATCTTCTTAATATATTGCTGAATTCTGTTTGCTAATATTTTATTGAGAATTTTTGCATCTATATTCATCAGGGAGATTGGCCTGTAGTTTTCCTTTTTGTGATGTCTTTATCTGGTTTTGGCATCAGGGTGATCGAGGCGTCAGAAAAAGAGTTTGGGAGCCTTCCCTCCTTCTGGATTTTTTGGAATAGTTAGAGCAGAATAGGTGATAGTTCTTTTTGGCATGTTTGATAAAATTCACTTGTGAAGCCGTCTGGTCCAGGGCTTTTGTTTTTTGGGAGCTTGTCAATTACTGATTCAATTTCCTTGGTAGTAATCAGGGTATTTAGATTTTCTGTTTCTTCTGGCGTTAGCTTTGGAAGGTTGTATGCTTCTAGAAAATTATCCATTTCATCCAGATTGTCAAATTTGTTGGCATATAGTTGCTCATAGTAATTTCTTAGAATTTTTTGTATTTCTGTGATGTCTGTAGTCATTTCCCCTCTTTCATTCCTGATTTTGCTAATTTGAGTCCTCTCTCTTTTTTTTTTGATGAGCCTGGCTAGAGGTTTGTCAATTTTGTTTATCTTCTCAAGAAACCAGCTCTTGGTTTCATTGATCTTTTGAATTGTTTTTCTGTTCTCTATATTGTTTATTTCTGCTCTGGTCTTTATTATCTCCTTTCTTGTACTCCCCTTGGGCCTCTTTTGCTGTTCTTTTTCCAGTTCCCTTAGGTGTAAGGATAACCTGTTGACTTGAGATTTTTCTTCCTTCTTTAGGTAGGCCTGCACTGCTATAAACTTCCCTCTTAGGACTGCTTTCGCAGCATCCCAGAGATTTTGGGTCGTGGTGTTTTCATTTTCGTTTGTCTCGAGGTATCTTTTGATTTCCTCCTTGATCTCATTTGTGACCCACTCACTATTTAATAGCATATTGTTTAGCCTCCATTTATTTGTCAGCTTCCCGGATTTCTTCTTATAATTGATTTCTAGTTTCATAGCATTGTGGTCAGAGAATACAGTTGAAATGATTTCAATCTTCTTAAATTTATTGAGACTTGTTTTGTGGCCTAACATGTGGTCTATCTTAGAAAATGTTCCATGTGCACTTGAAAAGAACGTATATTCTGTAGCTTTGGGATGAAATGCTCTGAAAATGTCTGTTAAATCCAGCTGGTCTAATGTGTCATTTAAGGTCGCTGTTTCCACATTGATTTTCTGTCTGGAGGATCTGTCCATTAGTGACAGCGGGTGTTGAAGTCCCCTACTATGATAGTGTTACTGTTGATCTCTGTCTTTATGTCTGACAATATCTGTTTTATATATTTAGGGGCTCCTATGTTAGGTGCATAGATGTTTACTAGAGTTATGTCCTCTTGTTGGATCGATCCCTTCATTACTATGAAGTGTCCTTCTTTGTCCTTTGTTATATTCTTCAATTTAAAGTCCATTTTATCTGATATAAGTATCGCTACTCCAGCTTTTTTCTCAGTACCATTTGCATGAAATATTTTACTCCATCCCTTTACTTTCAGCCTGTATGAGTCTTTGGATCTGAGGTGAGTCTCTTGTATACAGCATATACTGGGGTCTTGCTTTCTTATCCATTCAGCCACCCTATGTCTTTTTATTGGAGCATTTAATCCATTTACATTTAATGTGATTATTGATAGGTGTGTATTTATTGCCATTTTCTTATTTGTGTTCGTAGTCTTTCATAGGTTGTTTTTCTCCTACTTAAAGAAGCCCTTTTAGCATTTCCTGCAAAGCTGGCTTGGTGGTAATGAATTCCCTTAACTTATTTTTTTCTGCAAAGCTCCTTATCTCGCCTTCGATTTTAAATGATAACCTTGCTGGATACAGCAATCTTGGTTGTAGGCCTTTATTTTTCATCACTTTGAAAACCTCCTGCCACTCTCTTCTGGCCTGCAAAGTTTCTGTAGAAAAGTCAGCTGATAATCTTATGGGGGTACCCTTGTAAGTAACTTGCTGCCTTTCCCTTGCTGCTTTAAGGATTCTGTCTTTGTCCTTAACCCTTGCCATTTTCACTATAATGTGTCTTGGAGTGGGCCTGTTTGGAATCATCCTGTTTGGAACTCTCTGCACTTCCTGGGCTTGTATTTCAATGTCCTTTGCCAGGTTAGGGAAGTTTTCAGACATTATTACTTCAAATATATTCTCAATCCCTTGCTCCCTCTCTTCTCCTTCTGGTACTCCAATGACCCTTAGGTTATTTGCGTCTGATGTTGTCCCCCAGCTCTCTTAAACTATTTTCCATGTTTTTCATTCTTTTTTCTTTTTGTTGTACCGCATGGGTGATCTCTGCTATTTTGTCTTCTAAGTCACTGATTCGATTTTCTGCTTCATCCAGTCTGCTAGTGATTCCATCAAGTTTGTTATTTAATTCAGTAATTGTGTTCTTAAGTTCTAGCTGGTTGCTTTTCATGATTTCTCTATCCTTCTTTATATTTTCATTAATTTCCTTGAACATTCTAATAATCAGTGTTCTGAACTCTGTCTCCGATAGGTTGGTTACCTCTATTTCCTCTATTTCCACTGATTCAGGAAGTTTCTTCTGTTCTTTTATTTGTGTTATGTTTCTTTGTCTCCCCATTCTGGCTTATTCTTTGTGTTTGCTTCAATATAACAGATAGATCCCCAGATTTCTCAGTCTTTTTCTGGGTAAACTTATATGGTGTGTGTCCTTTATATTTGAATTACTCAGTCTCCCTATTCTCTTGTGCTTGTATCTGAGGTGTTCCTTGTGTCGTGCGTCCTCACTTGTTGAAGTTTTAGTTTTGATAACTTTTGGTTTGTCAGTATGGTGGATTGAATCCCAGATTGATTAGCTGTGAGGATAAGCAGCTTCTGAAGTTTATGAGATTCTGTGAGAGGATTGACAACTCTGATGAAACTAGGACCCTATGGGTCTTAGTACCTGTAGTAACTTCTTTTGGGTGTGACTCTTGTATGTCAAACCCAGAAATGCTCTGGTTTTATCTAAAGTTGGCCTCCGGGTATGATGATTCTTGTGTCTGTTTGTTTGGACCCACTGCTGCAGAGTGATTTTAGAGCATAACAGATCAACAAGAACAACCTCCGCAGCCACCAAAGGAAACCAAATGCTCGCACAATTAAAAACAACCAACCATCAAACTACAGTCAACTTGTACAGAAATATCAATCATACTGATGAAGAAACCAAACAGAAACAAAACAAAAACCACATACTCAATAATAACAGAAGAGGAAACAAAATAAAATACAATATCCTAAAATAAAAAATAGAATAAACATGAGAAACCGATTAGCTATACCTAAAAAATAAAAAATAAAAATAAACTAAAATAATAAAAAAAGTAAGAAAAATTTAAAAAAATAAAATTTGCAGAAAAAAGGAAAAGAGGAAAAGTATAGCAGTGAGAAGAATGAATAAAATAAGAGAGAAAGTGAGGGTGGGAAAAAGAAAAAGAAAAGAAAGAAAAAGAAACAGAAAAAAGAAAAAAAAAAAATATATATATATATTTGTCTACACACCCATATATATGGACATATATTCACCTATATACACCTATATATATATGCCTATATTAAAAACTACAATATGATTATAATGAAATAGAAATAAAAACCAAAAACAACCAAGATAAGCAGCCAATAAAGGGAAAACAAAACAGAATAAAACCAAACAAACCAAAAATACCCGTGCTGGTCTAGGCTAAAGTCCACCAAGCTCTCTTCAGATTGTCTGCTGTACAAAAATTCCTGTGCGTCTTGTGGGAACAGTAGGCCACCTGATGCCTAGCGTGATCCTGGCACTGCAGGTTTGCTGTACTTGAGTGTGGTTGTGACGTGTGATTGGTGGTTTTTACAAAGTCACTGCCTTTTTGCTTTTGCCTGTCCCAAGGCAGGCTGCACCCCAAAGGCTCAATGAGTGTCTCTGGGCACCTCTTTGGTTGACAGCCGTGGAGAATTAAAGAATTCCTCACTACCAAAAGCCTGCTGCTAAGAATCTGTTAATTAGTGCCTCAGCAGATGAACCTGCCCTGCCTCCCAAGCCTTGCCTAAAGGTGGGGGCGGGGTGGGTAGTCTCACTCTGCTGCCTTTACTGGGTGGAAATTCTCAATCCCCTGCAGGTAAGGATATCTTCCTAGTCTGCCCCTATTGCTCCCTTCAGGAGTCAGTTTAAGACTGTCTTGGGGGTGGACAAAGTTTGTGGGAGTGGGTGAGTTATTGGGTTGTTTTTTTTTTTTTTTTTTTGCTTTCTGTTCAAGAGTAGAAAAAGGGAAAAAAAATAAAAAACATAAAAATAAACAAAGCCACAGTTCCAACACTGTTTCAAGCTAAGGCCTTTGCCTCTTATGCTCCAGCGGAGTTCCTGCTGCTCTCCCAAAGGGTCTGCCGGGATTTAGGGAATTGCGCGCACCCTACCGTGTGGCCAAGATCCCCGCTCCGCGTCTCTCGGGGACCTGCGTCTCCACCCGGCGCACTGCTTGTCCGAGCGAGTCCTCTTTTTCCCCTGCTCCCGGGTTCCAGGCTTCTGCCTCGGAGCCGGCGCGCCCGCGCGGAAATCCTGCTGCTCTCCCAAACGGTCTGCCGGGATTTAGGGGACTGCGCGCACCGTGCTGCGTGGCTCCGATCCCCGCTCTGTCTCTCCGGGATCTGTGACTCCAGCCGGCGCGCGCTGCGTCTCCGCGGGCGAGTCCTGTGTTTCCCCCTGCTCTCGGGTTTAAGGCCTCTGCTCTTGAGCCGGCGCGCGCCCGCGCCCGTTCTCCTGCTGCGCTCCTGGAGGGACTGCCGCCGGGTTCAGGGGACTGCGCGCACCTTCCACGTGGCTCCGATCCCCGCTCCGTCTCTCCGGGACCTGCGTCTCTCCGCCCAGCGCGCGCTGCTTCTCCGCGGGCGAGTCCTCTGTTTTCCCCTGCTCCCGGGTTTCAGGCTTCTGCGCTCCCGCGGACCCGGTGGGCACAGAGACTGATCCCTGAACCGGGAGGGTGCAGGGACTGATCTTGCCCTGCCGCTGCGGGCTCTGCACCCTGCTTCCTGAGGAACGCGGGTGCAGCTCGCACCTCTGCACAGTCGTCTCCTCTCTCTCCTCCCGCACTTGCCCGGCCTGAGCTTCTGCCTCAGACCGCAAACCAACGCGCTCTTGCTGAACTCTAGGTGGGCCGCGGGCCGCAGGGAGCGAGCCGGGGCAACACTCACCGTGACTCAGCAGCCGCGGGTGCGGGCTGCACCTCACGCGTCTCGCCGCCTTCTTCCCCTACTCGCCCGGCCTGCCCACCTTCCAGCAATCCTTGTGTGGAACTCTTAGTCGCTCTGTGTGATGAGTAGATGTCTCTTTGAAGCGTCTTAGAAGTTCAAATTGTGGATATTTCCAGGGGAGATTTCATGGAGCCCTCCTCACAGCCGCCATCTTGCCTAATATATATTTTTTATCGAGCACTTCTTATGTTCACAAAATATTTCTCTGAACTACAATGCAGCAGTGGGGAAGAAACATAAAAAAGATAAAAAAGAAACCTTTATCTTGTTTTTTCTCTTGTGTTTTCCAAGTAATATTACATAACACTCTGTTTCATCTCCTTTAGTGAAACCCATAGAAGCTTCTTACTCTTGCCAAGAAGCCACATCAGAATCTGTCAGCTACAACCAGGAGTGGTGAGAGAGAAAGGCAAAGCCACAGGAGCTGACAGCAGTGCAAGGAAGTTACACAGAGTGTTTCTCTAGAGCTCTTTTCTTCAGTGCAGACAAAGGTGACCTCCAGGAAGTGGGATGGGAAAAGGTAAAGAGAGTGCTTTCTGTTAAATAAGCCCAAGAGACCTTGGTTCATTCCCACCATTTGAGATCCATTTGTGCTGCATGAAGTAGTATTTTATAGAATCAGGGGTTAGAACTGTCTTTTTTTTTTTTAATAGAAAACACTCTATTTTTGAAGAAAGCCCTATTTCCTTTTTTCTCTTTACATTTTTCCCTATCAACCAGCATAGTGCCTTTCCTTATAATGCCATTTTTATTTTGTTAAACCATAAACCAAAACAAACAATGAAAAATTAATCAATATGTAGCAAAACTTCTTTTAGGAACTACTTTAATTAATTGAACAGCATTTCTGTTCTAATTTGGGGGATTATTTCATCTTTAAAAAATGTTTCTTTAGGTTCTTATATGACAGCATATTTAGTTGAAATATACTGATATATATATATATATATATATATATATATCCATTTTAATTCTTAACAAAATAAAAGCATCCATTCCTGCTTCAATTAGCATGTATCAACTTTACAGAGTTTAAATTTCTCACTTGAATCCTACAAAAACAAACAAACATTTTTTCTTGTTATTTGTTGAACAAAGTTTGCTTTTTATCACAACGTTACGATTTAGAGTATTGTTTTTTTTTATTTATTTATTTATTTATTTTTAAATTTTATTTTATTTTATTTTTTTAATTAGTTTCAGGTGTACAACACAGTGCAATAGTTATACATTTTACCCCTCAAAGTGACAACCCCCCACCCCCAATACACCCCCCCACACACCCCCATATCATATATATCTATTACTCTTCCTCTGACTCTCTTCCACAGTATAATCCACATCCCGTGACTATCTATATATATTCAATTACAGTAGGTATACCACCTCCACTTTAGTAATACAGTGCAGTGATCAAACCTCTACTCCATCCATGAAATGGTCTCCCTAACAAGACCTATGATCATCTGACATTCCACAGAATATTTACAACATTATTAATTATATTCCCCAAACTGTTTTTCCTATCCCAGTAGCAATATTGTAGTTGCCTATTTTTGCTGTCTAATCCCTTCCCCTTCTCCCTCATCCCCATTCCTCTCCAAATTAGTAACCCTGATTTTTCCTCTATATCTATGAGACAGTTTCTGTTTACTTTGCTCATTCATACAGTTTTTCATATTCCACATATAAGTGAGATCATATGGTATTTGTCCTTCTCTGACTGACTTATTTCACTCAACATTATAGTCTCTAGGTCCATCCATATCATTGCAAATGGCACGATTTCATTCTTCTTTATAGCGGAGTAATACTCCATTGTATAAATATACCACAGTTTCTTAATCCAGTCATCTACTGATGGGCATTTTGGTTGTTTCCAAGTCTTAGCTATTGTAAATTGTGCTGCTATGTCCATACTGCCTAAAGCAATATATAGATTCAATGCAATTCCTATCAAACTACCAAGGGCATTTTTCACAGAAATAGAAAATATAATCCTAAAGTTTATATGGAATCATAAAAGACCCAGAATAGCCTCGGCAATTCTGAGGAATAAAAACAAAGTCGGGGGGATCACGCTACCAGACATCAAAACCTACTACAAGGCCACAGTAATCAAGACAGTTTGGTATTGGCATAAAAACAGGCACATCGATCAGTGGAACAGAACAGAGAGCCCAGAAATAAATCCAAGCATTTACGGACAGTTAATCTATGACAAGGGAAGCAAGAATTTACACTGGAGTAAAGATAGTCTATTCAATAAATGGTGCTGGGAAAATTGGACTGACACGTGCAAAAAAATGAAACTGGATCATCTCCTTACGCCTTATACAAGAACAAATTCAAAATGGATTAAAGACTTAAATGTAAGACCTGAAACCATAAAAATCCTAAAAGAAAATATAGGGAGTACATTTGCAGACATTACCTGGAGCAATATTTTTACTGATACATCCCTACGGGCAAGGGAAGTAAAAGAAAAAATGAACATATGGGATTATATCAGACTTAAAAGTTTTTTCACAACAAAGGAAACCATTAATAAAACAAAAAGGAAGCCTACTGAATGGGAGAATATATTTGCCAATGATATATCTGATAAGGGGTTAATATCCAAAATTTATAAAACACTCATGAAACTCAACACCAAAAAAACAAACAACCCAATTGAAAAATGGGCAGAAGATATGAAGAGACATTTCTCTAAAGAGGACATACAGATGGCCAACAGGCATATGAAAAAAAGTTCAACCTCACTGGTCATTAGGGAAATGCAAATAAAAACCACCATGAGATACCACCTCACTCCAGTCAGAATGGCTATCATCAACACATCAACAAACAACAAGTGCTGGCGGGGCTGTGGGGAAAAGGGGACCCTGCTGCACTGTTGGTGGGACTGCAGATTGGTGCAGCCACTATGGAAGTCAGTATGGAGGTATCTCAAAGAACTGGAAATAGAGCTACCGTTTGACCCAGCAATTCCACTCCTAGGTATTTATCCTGAAAAAACCAAGACACTTATTCAAAAAAAGTTATGCACCCCGATGTTCATAGCAGCACAATTTATTTTTTATTTTTTTAATGAAGCATACCAAAGAGCTCTTCTGTGAAGAGTTCATAATGAAAACTCAGTAAGAGTCTTCTTGAGAGAACAAAAATTTGACATTTTTCTAAGGCCAAGAAAAAAATCCTAAATGATACATATAATAAAATTAAAATTAAAGAAATTTATTTTAACATTAATAGTTCTAAAAAAAATGAAAGAAACACTGTTCATCATTGGATCCCAATAATGTTCAAATGTATATATTCTAGATTAGTTTTGGCATTCAAACCTTCAATCAAGTAACACAGGCTTCGTTTCCTTGGAAGCTGTTTCATCTTCTGAAGCCTTTTCATGGTCTAGTATCTGGAGAAAAATAAACCCTATGAGTCAGTGCAGCTCCTCAATGAGTGTATTCTTGAGAATAGAGATGATAGCATGTAAATAAATAAGCCTGAGAAACCAGCACCTCCAATTTCCCCTGGCTCATTGCAATAACCTAATCAAAATAATTGCCTCAAAAATGATGCTGTTTTTCCTGAATATTTGCTTTTGTCACTTCTAATTGACCATAGGTATATCACTATGGTCATGTCTCAGCTGTATGAGTAGGGACTAGAGTCTCTGGCCAGAAGAAAACAGTGTACGCCAAAAAAATTGCAGGCTCTGAATAAGTATCAATGGAACTCATGGGAACATGTGTGGAAGTGGGTTGTAGGTTTTACTATAAAGAAAATTTAAAGATACAGAGGGAGTTATTTTCTATGCTAGATTCACTATTCTAGCTAGGGCCTTTGAGGCTGGTTCTAATAATTTGTCTGTATTCTTTTATTAGGGCATATAAATGATGATGGCTTTATTGCAATATAATGGAATTGTTAGAACTACTTTGGGATTTTATTGAAGAAGGGGCACAAGGCTAAAGAGGGTAGATGTATCAAAATAGGTTAATACACAAGACCTGAAAATCCAACATTTGCCTATATTCTACTGAAGGGTCTATAAGACAGATAATAAAGAATATTCTGATGAGGAGAATACCATTCTATTATTTGATAAAACCAGCCCAGCCTCTATCGGTTGTCATGAAACTTTTGACTTGGCACACGTGTTACATTGGATTTCACTAATAGGCAGAATCAAAATCTGTTTTCTCTCATAGGGTAAGGGCAGAAATATACATTCACTGTTTTGCCTATGGGCCACATTAGCTTTTCTGATCTCCTGCAGATACTTTAATTGTATTAGTATTTCATAAAATATTAAATGACCTCGTATATTTTTGACATCATGCTAATTAGACCTGACAAACAGGAAGTAGTTTGCAATCTAAACACACATGTCAGAAACTATAAAAATAAACCCTTCAATGATTCAGGGATTTGCTAAATAAGTACAACCCAGTGGTATAGGTCTTGTGGAGACATAGCTTCTAGAGTAAAGAAAAGTATGTGAATCTTGAGCTTGTACCACTAACAAAGCTCTTTGGTTTGGTCCTTTTTGTGGACTTCTCTGGATTGCAGTGGCGGAATTTATCTCTTTTAGCAGTTGTGCTCCAACTCACTGATCAATTGATGCAGGTTTGTCCTGGGGGTGACAGTCAGTTTTTCTCCTTGGTCATACCAATGCTACTGCAATAGGTACATGAATATAGAAGCACAGGGAAAGGGATGGAGATCATACATTGGCTCAGAAACATGGAATTAACCTTACCAAAATTTTATAATCACAAAACCCCAAATAGCCAAAGCAATCCTAAGAAAAAAGAGTAAGTCTGGAAGTATCACACTCCCTGACTTCAATTTGCACTACAAAGGGAAAATAATAAAAACATCATGGTATTGTAGAAAAACAGATACACAGACCAATGGAATAGAATTGAAAACCCAGAAATTAACCCACATAAATATGGACAGATAATATTTGAGAAAGTAACCAAAAATACTCAATGAAGAAAAGAATGCCTCTTCAATAAATGGTGCTGGGAAAATTTGAAAGCCATATGCAAAAGAAGGAAACTAGACTACTATCTGTCACCATGTATCAAAATTAACTCAAAAATGGAACAAAAACCTAAACATAGACTTGAAACAATATATGGCATAGAGGAAAGCATAGGAACTAAATTTATGGACCTTGGGCTAAGAAAGGATTTTATGAATTTGACCTCACAGGCAAGGGAAGTGAAAGCAAAAATAAATGAATTGGACTGTATCAAACTAAAAAACTTCTGTACAGCAAAAGAAACCATAAACAAAACAAAGAGGTAACTAACCAAATGGGAGAAGGTATTTGCAAACAACACCTCTGGTAAGAGACTAATATCCAAAATATATAAAGAACTCATACAACTCAACAACAAAAAAACAGACAAATCAATTTAAAAAATGGGTGGAGGACTTGGATGGACACTTCTCCCAAGAAGAGATACCAATGGCCAATAGACATATAAAAAAATGCTTCACTTCACGAGGCATTAGGAAAATGCAAATCCAAACCACAGTGAGATACAACCTCACACTTATTAACAAGACAAGTTAATAACAAGTGTTGGAGAGGCTGTGGAGAAAAAGATACCCTCATAAACTGTTGGTGGGAATGTAATTGGCCCAGCCACTGTGGAAAACAGTATGGAGGTTCCTCAAAAAATTAAGAATGGAATTCACGTATGACCCAGCAATTCCTCTTCTGGGTATCCACCCCAAAAATCTGAAAACATTTATCCATAATGATATATGTGTCACATTATAGCCTGCCTGTCTGTCTCCATGCACCTCTCCATAAAGACAGATCATTACTTCAATATTATGCTTACTGAATATATCCCTATTTGGTACCAAAGAATGCCCTGTTAGTCAATGATGGGTAAAATCCCTCAAGGGAGGGGCGACCTAAGCCAGACACACCACATGGGTGCCAATAAGGAATCATGAGTTGACAGAAACAGGGCATGAATCCCTTGCTTCAGGGTGTGGCAGCCTGCCAGTGAAATGACCTATTCATATGATAATACCTGTCCTCCCTGCATTCTTATCAGTAAGCCTTGGCAAAGGAAGCTTCTCTTAGAGGTGCATGACAATAACCTCATGGGGCCTCAGGTAATGGCAGCTTGCAGGTGTGGGTGATTTGACCCTGAGTTATATTTTCAGGTGTGAGACACACAGACCACAGAAGTTACTTACATTGACTCTGGCCTATATGTAAGATAATAAAAGGAGCAGTCAGGCCCTATTCGGGGCTTCCCATCCATGAGGCAGAAGTCCCCTGGCCCCAGCCTGCTTTCTCTCTTATCTTGTGTCTCTCTCTTTTTCGTAACCTTTCACCATCTCTTCTCCACTCCCACCTACCCTGTCATGGGGGATGCGACAATATGTATCTCTATGTTTATTACAGCATTATTCATGGTTGCCAAGACATAGAAACAACCAAAGTGTCCTTCTATAAATAATTGGACAAAGAAAATGTGGTACATATACATAATGGAATATTACTTGGACTTAAGAAAAGATGAAATACTGCCATTTGTGACAACATAGATGGTTCTTGAGATTATCATGCTAAACAAAATATCAGATAGAAAAAGTGAAGAACCATATGACCTGAGTTATATGTGGGATATAAAACTGAAAGCAACAACTTAATGAAACAAACAAATAAAGAAACAAAAACTCGTAGACAGAGACAACAGTTTAGTGGTTATCAGAGGGGAAGGGGGAAAGAGGTGGTAGAAGAGGGTAAAGGGTGTCGAATATATGGTGATGGAAGGAGAACTGACTCTGAGTGATGAACACACAGTGAAATATATTAATGATATATTAGGGAAATGTACACTTTAAACCTATATGATTTTGCTCACTAATGTCACCTCAATAAATTTAATAAATAAATAAACAAACAAATAAATAAATAAATAAAATAATCTCCTTGCTATTGTCACTGATGGAAATCCAAACATCAGTTGAAGGAAATGTGGTTGAGCTTTGGTCTAACAACACTACTTAGTGAGATGTGTCAGACTGATTAAATATGTTTCTTTTCCCTTTGCAAGGACATGATGATTTTGCCCATAGTGAAATTGACAAATAATATGGATATATGTTTGCATTCCCTATCTACAATACTAATACTATGGATAGATAGATAGATAGATAGATAGATAGATAGATAGATAGATAGATATGTATATATCCTACTGAAGATCTCACTTGTGGAAAATTAGACATGTATAATAGCTTTATTGTACACCCTGATATGTATCAGTTAAGAATGCATAAATAATGTAGGAATATTGATACAATGGAGCACTACCATTTATTTAGAATAAATATATTAGATCCATATCTATTAATAAATATTTGAGGTAAATATATTCATCCTTGCACATTTCAGCCTTCTTTTGATTAACATGCTGAAATTTAAATGTTTTTCCTAAAATTATCTGAAATAATTACTGTTTTTATACCAAACCTGTACCGAAAATCATGAAGGATGTAAAAGATGTTTCTCTGGTACAGCTGCTCTTGAATTTGAAGCTGACACCTAACCAGGCCTAAGGATAATTACATTAATACAGTGATTACCAAACTTGCCTCAAGAATATGGTAAATTATAGGCTCTTGAGCTTTTCACTGGGTCTTAACATTTACGTAAGTTTCCTAACATGAAACTAAGATTCTTGCTTTTTAACTAAACTAAGGTTGTTCATAAATCAGATCAATAAGAAAACAAAACACTAAGTTCTAATATTAGGGCAGCCTCAACAATAGATAACATTAATATAAGTCTTCAGATGGCATTAGTGTAAGTCTTTAAGCACAGAATTGATCAAGATGTTTGATTAGAGTGTTTATTCATTGTCTTTCTGTTCTCTTGGTTCTCATTTTTAGATCTCATTTTAATAATTAAGCTGTGAGGTCAATTTGTGTTTTGTTTCTCAACAATTAAACATTGAACTCTGCATAATTTGAAAAGAGAATGCCTGTTTATTCCTGAACTCCACCATATGTTATGCACACAAAAGGTGTGTCACCAAATTACCCAACTGGCCAAAAAGTATGATATGAATAGTGAAATATTTCTGTTTAGATACTGAAAATAATTTTAATTATAGACAAATCATGTCATCCTTCTTTAACATGAGGACCAGAAATAGTCACCTTTAAAACTGGAAAATATGATTGACTTATAGTACCTCATATTATATAGCTGAAAGTGAAATGAAGGAAATAGATATGTTCCTCTTTACATTGATATTTTCAAAGCAGCAAATAACTTCCAGTGGGCACCTGGGAACTATTAGGGTAGTTAGCACTAAATTTCAAACCAGATATATTTCTGTTCTACAAAGTAATAGATTGTCTCATAAAGACACAGGAAAAAATAGAGATTAGATGCTTATTTGGCTCTTCTTTGAATGAACAGCTGCAGAGTTTTCTGGCTCTTGAGAATAAGGGTACATCTTTCATTGAAACTTAAAGCTATTCTTTAGCATTATTTCTTTTTTGGTACATAAATTACTAACACATAATCTAGCATATATTGTACTCTGCAATACACAAATTTTCTAAAAGGCAAGGTGTTTTATATATGTGCAATGCTATTAGTGTAAACAAGGGTTTATATCCTGTGATTTCCAGCTGTAAATTTTATAGAAATTGAAATATCTTATTTGTTAAACTAGAGGTTAATAATTTTTTGTTTTGTTTTGTTTTTTAAAGATTTTATTGGGGAATTGGCGGAGGGGAACAGCGTTGGGGAATCGGGGAAGGGGAACAGACAAGTTGCTGTCTTTTTGTTCTTCAGTTTAGTTGTGGAGGATGTTGCTTCACTGTTGGTATCGTCATTGCGCTCTTCCCGGATGAGGCAGATCGGTCGCTGGCCTCTGGATGTCGCTCACCGCGGCTACTGGCCGCTCACGTTGGCAGCCGGCCACTCACTGTAGCCTATGGCAGCCCACTGCAGCAGGGGCTGCAGCCCACACCATCACCGGGGCTCGCACAGCCCAGCTCCAGGTGGAGCTGTTGTTAGTTGTAGAGGGCAGTGTCACTGGCCCTCATGTGGGATCCGAACCGGGGCCGCTGGCATCCCAAAACCAGCTCTTAACCAATGCGCCACTCGGCCGGCCCTAGAGGTTAATCATTTGAACAAGGTTATTAAGAAAATGAAGGCAGTCAAATCTTTTTAAAAAATATTTTGTTAGCTAATACAATATTTCCTTAAAGCTATATCCCTAGAACTTATTTTTATGTGAGTATAAAAATGTTACTGTTCTACACTGGCACGTGAGTCTCAAAGCAAGCAAATTTTGCTCATTATCTGACAGAAAAGATGGCATATGTTGTATCCCCTGCTCTTCAATAAGGTTTCTCCAGACAAGGAACAATAATTGTGCTCAGAGTAGATAGTTTTAGCATGATTTACTTTAACATCTGAAACATACAACAATTAATATCATCTAAATTAAAAGTTTAGATAAATGTTCAGGGTTAGAAGTCCTGTTGGTGAAGTTCCATGATGCTTTAACCAAATGAAAACACTCTCTTGTAATAGATCATTATAACTGTTGGGTTTTTGGAAAAGTCGTGACGTGTTTTTCCTATGTATTTTGTTGCAAAAATGCATCATGATTTTCTGACAATCCAATAGATAGGTCATGAGTATATTTCATGAAAAATTATAATTCACACTGTGATCTTTGTTTCAGTATACCTTTTCAATTCTGCCTTTCTGATTCTTGTATCATTTTTCATTTCTTGTATCATTATCATCTGCCTTAGGATATAAAGAAGCCAATGTTTGATATTCAAAGAATTTTGAAATGCTACAATACCCATTTATACTTAAAAATCTTTCATCAAATCTTAAAGGGCCATTTACTACAACAGCCTTCTCTTCCTCTGCATTGTGGATACAAGAGGTTTGCAAAGGGCTAATCAAACTGTTTCCTGGTTTAGTTTTGACTAATTATTCTATAAGTTTATAGGTCAAATTTGTAAGGACTGATGCAGGATGCACAAGGTTTTTTTCCTTTGTTTGTTTTTAATTAGCAGGCAATTTTTTAGAATAGTTTTAGATTAACACCAAACTTGAGCAGAAAGTACAGCGTTCCCACATCCCTCTTGTCCCTTACTATCAATATCCCTCATCAGACTGGCACATGTGTTACAACTGATGTGCCTACATGGACATAACATTATCACCCAAAGTTCACAGTTTGCAGTAAAGTTCACCTTGGTGTAGTACATTCTATGGGTTTTGAAATGTTTAATGACATGTATCCACCATTTTGTTGTTATCTTTTATTACCCTTTTTAAAGTCTTTTTGATCCTACCATGTTATTTTACATTCTACTTTTATAATATGTACACTGTCTTGAATTTTTTATTATGTATTTGTCCTCCCTACTACTGTGTTGATAAATCCAGGAAAAAGGCCTACACCTTACACTTTTACAGAGCCCAGAGTCTATCAGAATGCCTTAAGGATAGTAGAAAACTTATTAATGAATATTAAATAAATGAGACCTGAACATACAATTGATATTATGACCATCATTTTTGAATCACCTTTTCAGAGTTCCCTGATGATTGCTGGTTAAAAGAGTAAAATAAAGTGTCAGGGCAGGATAGCGTTGTCATAATAAACAATGTCTGCTTTTTCATATCAAAACAAAAAAAAAGATATTTCTCCTAACAAAACAATAAGGACACCAGCATTGAAAAGATGCTTCTGAAAAGAAAAGAAAAAAAATCATATTCAAATATAAACATTATTGAGCACAACTTGTTCCCATGTAGGATAGTGAAATGAAGGGCAATGGAAGAAAGTCATCACACAAAAATGCACTGAGGAGTTTCCAATACTTTGTCCTGAGAATCAGCTTTGAGAAAACTGCAGACAGAGCAGCCAGGCTTGTTGCAATCAGGAACTGCGGAGTTTTCAGAGTGGAGGATTTGGGCCTAAGTTGAGCCCAAGGAGCAGAGTCGCAGTGACAAGCTCTGCAAATAGCAGCTGCAAATCAAAGGGCAATCTCCATGTGTGCTCATTATGGAAGGGACTGCAGGTTACAGATCGGTCTTTTCAGCTTCAGCCACACACACAAATAGCAACCATTGACAGGAACATCATCTTAGAATCAGAAGGGCACCGGGAAGTTTGAGTTATTTATTTATTTTTACCCTTTGTACTTATTACTGGGAGGCAGGTTTATCATGAGGAATCCAATTTTATATATCAAATCCGTGAAAGTCGAAGTGAAAGTTACTTACGTTGTAAGGATGAATTTCTGTAGCTGATAGTAGCTAATCAAGACATTTTAATCTAGTCCTTTTCAAAGTGATAACTGCTCCCAGCATAAAGGCCCAATAGCATATTATAATGATATAGCTGTATTTTTTAAGACAGTAGGATGCTGAATCTAAATGGTCTTCTTTGAGGAACACTTCTGACATGTAACCATGTTATGCATCACCTCCCCTGAGAGTGTGAGGAAAACTAATTTCATTCCTGGAAGGATAGACTGACTCACATGCAATTCACATTCTGAGTGCCTCTAAAAAGAAGATAATGGAACTATCTATATTGTATCCAAGCATCTGCAGTGTCTCAAAATAAAGTTAATTAGATATTCTTAATAAGTTGGTGCTCTCTGCTCTTTTTAAAACACTGGGGAGGGCGGGAAGAAAGTAAAGAATCCATTTCAGGAAAGTGAATACTGAAACTTAAAATTAGTTTTACTCACATTCAGTATAAAATTTCCCATAGATACATTCCATTTGTGGAGCCGCTAGAAAAGGAGAAACACCACTAACTTCAAATTCGTTTTTGGCTTCCATGTCTGAGTAAGTGAATTTGCTCAGTATTTTCTTTTATGAAACAGAATATGTCACAAGAAAAATTCATTTAGTCGCCATCAGGCATTTATTAGGCAGTTATGTACTGCTCATTTTGTTAGACAGTAAAGACTAAGAAACATGAATAATTCAACATGCCTGCCCTTGTAGAGGTCACCACCTAATAGGGGAAGAAGGATGTGTCAAAAACTAAGTACTGGGTTGTTGGAAAAGTCATGACACATTTTTGCAATGAAAAACAGAAAAAATATGCCATGACTTTTCCGACAACCCAATACAATGTATTAAGGAATGCTGTTTTGCAGAAATGGCCTGTTTGATGGGGGCACAGTGGAAGCATACGATGTTTTGTATGGGTAGGGAAGTGATAGGGATTAAATAAGGTTTCATAGAAGAGGCAATATTAGACCCCGTTTTGAAAGATAAATAGTAGTTTTCATGCCTGAAAAGGAGAACAAGAGGAAGGAGAGGAACGCTTTAGTCTTTGGGAAACACAACTAAAAAACAAAAAGGAACATACACTGGATGTGCGTAGTTCCTGGAGACTGAAGTTTAGATCACAAGAATGAACTTGGCAAGTAAGTGTATTCTTGAAGCACATGAAACTTTTTAAAAATAATACATTGCTCCCTCAGGGTTGTGGAAATATAAGCATCCTTACTCTTTGAACATAGAAGCATCAGGAAGAGTGGAAAGTACTTCAGCTTTGAGGTCCGGTACACTTGTGTTGATATACTACCCTGACCGTTTATGAGCTAAGACGCCTTTCATGTGCACCTGAACTTGCAGCTTGAATTTTCTCAGGTGTAACGCTGCCTTGAAAGTTCTGCTCCACAAGGTTTGGTGTGGAGTAAAGGAGATATTGGTTCAGACCTGAGAGCATAGAACACAGTTAAACAGTCACACTAGTGTATGGTCCCCTGCTTTCCCCATCTGTTTTGTCACTTCCAAAAACATCTTTGAATTGTGATTGTGTATTTGTTGCTTTAACGCCTTAAGGTAAGTTAAAATACAGTTTCCATTTTTGTTAGTAAAGGTAATGCTTACCCATTATCAGTCATTTTTTATTTAAGTCTAAATACATTATATAAACTTCTTTAAAATCAGGTGTATATGGAAAAAAATGCAGGGGAACATCCAGGAAAGTAAGGCAGAAAACTGGGATCTTTAAAGTCAGAATCAAGGCCTTTCTATTTCTTTCTTTTTTTTTTTTTTTTTTTTAAAGATTTTATTGGGGAATTGGGGGAGGGGAACAGCGTTGGGGAATCGGGGAAGGGGAACAGACAAGTTGCCGTCTTTTTGTTCTTCAGTCTAGTTGTGGAGGACGTTGCTTCACTGGCCTATGTTGGTATGTCATTGCGCTCTTCCCGGATGAGGCAGATCGCTCGTCAGCCTCTGGATGTCGCTCACCGCAGCTGTTGGCAGCTCACACTGGCTGCCGGCTGCTCACTGTAGCCTATGGCAGCCCACTGCCGCAGGGGCTGCAGCCTACACCATCGCCGGGGCTCACACATCCCAGCTCCAGGTGGAGCTGTTGTTAGCTGTGGAGGGCAGTGTCACTGGCCCTCATATGTGGGATCCAAACCGGGGCCACTGGCATCCCAAGCCAGCTCTTAAACCAGTGCGCCACTTGGCTGGCCCAAGGCCTTTCTACTTCATAATCCTAGCTGTCTCAGTCTAGGTTTGTCAGATCTGGCTATCACATACCCTCGTTTCTCAATCCAGGTTAATTGTAGATGCTCCTTCGAGAAAGGAGCAAATCAAGAAATGTGTTCAATTGCCACACATTTCCTGTGGTTTACTTAAATCACTAATTATTAATTTAGAAGGTAGGCAATAAATAATTTTATGAAATAGTTATGTCAATTATCCTAGAAAATGTATATATCCCCAGTTAATATATTAATTGATCTTAGAATTTAAGATACATGTCACGATGGAGAGAGGAAATGACTTACAATGAAACTTACTTCATTGGAGACAGCCTTTGGAGAAAACTTGTGACATTCAAACAATCTGTTCTCTGAAATACGATATTTTAAAATTAAGGTTTGGGAATGTCCATTGTTTGATTCTCATTTTACTTAAAGAAATTACAGCAGTGATTTTTGCAACAGTAGTAATACTTGAGTATCTATTTTGTACTTATACTATCATATTTAATCATTGCAAAAATGTTATGAGGCAGGTGTCATTATCCACATTTTGCAAATAAGGAATTGAAAGGTGAGTTTCTTCCTTTTTAAAAAGTATTTGCATTACAGTTGACATACAATATTGTATTAGTTTCTGGTGTACAACATTATGATTAGACCTTTACATATCATATTTAAAGTGATCACCCCAATAAGTCCCCATCTGACACTATACGAAGTTATTACAATATTATTGACTATATTCCTTATGCTGTACTTTACATCCCCATGACTGCTTTTGTATTTGGAAATTTATACATTTTAATCTCTTCCCCTTTTTTCACCCAATCCCCCAAGCCCCCTACCTATCTGGAAACCATTTCTGAGATGACACAGGGAGTAAGTGGTGGAGTCACTTAGAATGTAGGTTTGTCTGATTACACCCCAGAGAATGTCCTCAATGATTTATCATCTTACTCTTCCTGGGTTGTTATTAAACTGAAGTAAAATAATGTTCCTAAACTCTTCTTTTCTAGTATTTAATATTGTGCAATATTTCCAAAGTTCTCTTGAAATTCCATTATGCTCTTCTACACAGTGGCTCCATTTTCATTTTCCCCAGAGAGGCTCACAACAAGTTTCCCAGATACTAAGTTTCTCCTAGTAATAGATTTTTCTACAACTGTTATTATTGTATTATCACTGCTCCACTGGTTGCCCCAGACAAGTGGAGGGTGTGACCTTATTTAGTCAATAGTGAACACCCACATTGGCCTTGTATAATCATGTTCTTATATGAGATTAAATCATTCACTAATTTTTGCCTTTGGTATGTTTCTTCCTCTCTGAAAAGCTGGCCCAGGTTCATTAGAAGACTATTCCAGAAAACTTGAGACTCCAAACAATTTCACTAACAAATACATCCCATATTACAAATCATTAATCCAGGATTAAATCCATTCACACCAATTCTCATTCAGTAGAGTAAATGTCTTCTCTGTGTTTGTTACCCTACTATCTGGGCATTCTAAAGAACATGTTTATGGAAACCAACTGTTTTCAGATTTGGACCTGATAGGCTGACCATTAGTTCTAATATATTCTTATTTTATTTATTTATTTATTTATTTATTTATTTATTTATTTATTTATTTTCTATATATGAAATTCCCTAGGAGACAGTAGGAAAATGTCTTGTTCTAACAAAATTACTATATAACAAGTTTTTATCAGAGAGCAATCATATATTGAGGATATCTTTTATCTGACTGTCACCATAGCGTGGCATGGGCCACCAGCAGTCTAGCCCTTGGTGGCATGCACTTATGGAAGTGAGCCTATCTCCTCCAGAAGCTACCTCATTTCTAAGAGCACCATTAAGTTGTTATCAAATTAATTAAGCACACATTTACTGAGCACTGGCACTCAGTTAGGCGCTGGGGGTGGAAAGAGGAATCTTCAGCTCTCCTTCACCCACCATGGTCATCTACTCATAACTTTGAACTATAGGGGCAAAAATTCTCAGTTATAAGTACTTATATATGTGTCCCCACTACCGTGCCTTTCAAGGAAAGGGGGTCCCCAAGGAGACCATTTTGTTTTGCTGAGTGTAAGAGCGTGGAGATGCAAGTGGCAGAAACCTTGAGAAGAGCTAGATCCTTCTGCTTACTCGTAGGCGTGCTGACAGAGCTGGAAAAATCTCCAGGAGCCAGGAACGTTGAGGAGAGTGAAACCTACGCAACTGAGAGGTGCTGGGGAGGTTGGAGAGGGTCAGGGAGAGGCAAGAGAAGAGTAATAGTGTTTCTATGATGAGCAGGACTTTAGGGAAGGAGATTTAGAAAGTGAATTTTTAGGAAGTCATACTGTGGGTTGTGAGAAGTAATTCTTGTGGGATCCAGCCTCCGTGGAGTCCAGGGTTTCCCTCAGGTAGAGACGGCATTGGCAAGGGAAGAAAAGAAGGGAAGAAGAAAGAAGGGAGAGAGTGGAGACACCGGGGGAGTTTCAGAGTAGTGTCACCTCTAATATATTCTTTTATTGCTTCTTTATTGGGCTAAGAACTGTAAGAGATTTATCCCTAATCTCATATTCCTGAATACTTTTATGTTCTGTGTATAGAAGTCTTCTTAAGAAAATTATACTACATTCTCTCTTCAGGAGGTCTAGCAAAGAGTTTGGGCTGTGGATTATCTAATCCACCAAAGATGAGATGCAGAATGATATGTATTTCACAGTTTTACAGAATGAATAGTCACCTTAAAGTTACCTTAATCTACTTATACACACCCACTCGAACACACACACACACACACACACACACACACACACACACACACACACGGTCTGACAATTAAGTTCCCGAACTTGTTGCTAACCATTTGTTATATCAGAGGGATTATTCATTATGAAATTGTACCAACTGGACAAACAGTTTACCAAGTTTACTAGTTGGAAGTGCTTAAAAGGCTGCATGAAAAAGATGAAAACCACCTGAACTGTATTAGAATTCCCTCCCTACTCGCTTGAACGGGCCCCCATTGACTTCTTTCTTTACCTGAAGATAAAGGAAATATTGAAAGGAAGGCATTTTGATAATATTCAGGACATCAAAGGTAATATGATGACAGTTCTGATGGCCATTCCAGAAGCAGAGTTCCAAAATTGCTTTGCAGGGTGGACTAGGGGCTGGCATTGGTGCATAGCTTCCCAAGGGGAGTACTTCGAAGGTGACTGTAGTGATATTTAGCAATGAGGTATGTAGCACTTTTACTAGCATGAGTTCACGAACCTAATTGTCAGAACTTGTATATTTATAAATGAGGTAACTGACACCACGACCATTTAAAGGAGTGATCCAGAGTAATACAGGTAATTACTGTGAGAAAATTGGCAACTACTCCTAGCCTTGTTTTCTTAGAGAATGTTGGTTTTCTAAGAAGAATCATATATTTTTGTACATTTGTGGGTCACACTCATCAATGTGTAAGTCTTCTACTTCAATAACCTCCCAAATCAGGATGTATTTAATATTTAAAAATCGACTAAAAAAGAAAATATACCAAAGCATTCCTTACTATCTTTTGGAAATGTTTTAAATTAAGTTCTGCAATTCTACTATAAGGACAGTGAAACAGCTTGGCATGGAGATAAAATGAACAGTGTTAACAGATATCAATGCAAATATAGAAGATTAAGTTAATGATGGGTCGATGCTTGGAACAAGTTGTTTTGTACTTTTTATGTTTCATTATTAGAAAGTTTTAAGTTAGAAAAGAGCTTATCACAAAGGCTTTATTCACCAAGGTCAGACTGCTTTGGAGTTCCCCATACCAACATTTTCTACTGTTTCCGGTTCTAGTACTGACATTTGCTTCCTGACAGTTTTAGTGTTCTATACCCAATGTTTATTATGATTTGCTTTTTTAAAAAATCACTACTTGTAGTTTAATATTAACTCTCTACATATGGCAAGCTGTATATCATGAATAAAATGGAACAATAAAGCCTCTGAAATACATAAATATATTATGAAACATATAAATATATTATGATGTATATTAGTTATTAATGTATAAACAGATACATAATATATATATACATATACATTATATATATATATATATATATATATATATTAGTTGCTAGTTACCAATGTATAAAGAACAGGAAACATGAAGGCAATTGAATTATGCTATGTTCTTTAACAATTTAATTAAAATGTTAATGCGTAAATAATGTAGACAATTAGTTAGAATAGAAGAGACACAAACTCTGCCAAGTTGTTTATCTTATTTAATTTTTTGACATGAGAAAGTAAATACAACATATATGTAAATTACTAAGGATGTGCAAACTGTCTTTAAGCTCCATTTTGAGTGGAAGTATATACTAGAACTAGCAATAATTTTTTATTTGCCTCTGTTAATCTGTGAAACTTTGCCTGCATGTGAAAACTACAGGTATTTTTAGCTTAGCTTGTTTTTTTCTGATGGTAGTAAATTTAATGTGACTGATTTTCTGCCCCAGTTTCTTTATGTATTTGTTCCATAAGCAGAAAATACAGCAAACTAACTTAAAGGCGATTCTATTTTGGAACTGTCTTTTAAGTCACATATTGAATTTTATTTAATTTTAAGTAGTGCTCTCAAACTGTATCATTCGTAAGTCTCAATAATTTTATAAACCAAAATCTATTAACTAAATTGAGTTTATTTTCAGACAATGTCAGTTCAAATGTCATATATGAATGCAGTTCTCAAAAAATTAGCCACAGGAAAGTAATTTACTCTTACTTGATCTGATTTATTTCATGTAACTCTTTTTTGTTTGGAAAAGCAATTAAAATGAAAGTGTGTGTCCATGCGTTCCATCTGGATATTTGTGTTGCACACAAATTGGCATAAAGGCATAAATGCATCTTTATGTAATGAGCACAATTGAAAATTATTAGGTGCAATATTGTTTAAATTGAAGATGATGTACTTGATAAGTCTTTAATGTATGAACTTATGAGTGTTTTGTAAGTACTAGACCATCTATTGGTAAATTTTACAATTGATTAATTTTCTCTCGAATATGGTAATATAAATCAAATTCAATTCAAATCAAGAGATATTTATTCAACTACTATTTTGATAAACACTCTTCAAACACACAGGAATTCTTTAAACATGTAATTTTAAACAGACACAGATTTGGATACAATTATACAGTTAATCCTTATTTAGAAACTTCTATGTGTCCGGCCCTATGTTTAGTATTAGGGTTAAAACAAGAATAATATGATCTCTGTTTCTGTGGAATTATAGTCTGGGAAATAAAAAAAGCTTCCATTTTGATAGTGAAGGCTAAAGGAAATAAGTAAGACAGACTAGAAAAGATTTAATGAATATTTAGCTATGAAATAAGATATCAATTATCCATTAAGTCTTATCAAAATTTAACTGTTAAATCTTAGTACATACTCATATGGGACGTGGGATGTCTTCATGTCACATATCAGCTATCGTAAATGCATTTGTTATGATGAAATGCCATTATTATTATTATTATTATTATTATTATTATTATTACTTTCAACTTAGCCAATAGCACACACAAATATAACAAACCATTGAATACTTATTTGGACAACAATTTATTTGAATTATTTTTGATGTTTTAACTGAAATATTATTAGTCATTTACCTGAAGAGCAATTGGGCAGTTTAGAGTTGTAAAGCTTAGATTAACAGATTTAAACCACTTACCTCTTTCTTTTTTAGGACCTCAGAAAGTTATATTCTTATTAATAAAGTTCTATTTTTTGAGCATTCATATTATATATGCTATACATAGTATGTATACAATAGATCCTATATATGTATATAGTCTATATTATGATATACATAATAGACCAATTAAAGATCACAAAATATTTTATTACACAAATATTATAGAAAACTTATTTTAAATTTAATTTAAATTCACTACATGACCAATACTTTTTGAACATAAAAGTGCACATAAATAACCAGGGCATCTTCTAAAAATACAGATTCCTGACTTGACGCCCAAAGATTTTCATTCAGTAGTTTGGAGGCCTACCATTAATTTGCAACTCTCAGGTAATACATGCAAAGACTACAGTTTGAGAAGCATAACAGCCAATTTAAATGTCTCTATTAGACTGAAATCTACTTGGGAGCCTTGTTTCCTGGCATTTTTCTTCTCTAAACTGCATGTTTTACTAAAGAAGTACATCTGAGATACAGAAATACTTACATCAAAATTATGTATGTAGCTATGAGACCAAGCCTAAGAGATCATAGAGTAATGAAACTCATCTTGTTGGGGTGATAAAAGAAAAAGAAAAAAGAAAGAATGAAAGAAAGAGGAACAACCAAAAGCTGTTATGGTTTCTACTTAAACTTAAATTTGTATTCCCATATTATTAGGTATGGTGACTAAGAAAGTAAAAAGTTACTCCTGCATTTAGAGTTATATCTACTAGGAAAATTTTAAAGATGTTATTCAAGGAGTATCAAGGAATTACACAGTGCAGGAATTAGTCTTTGGCTGAACTTATGAAACAAAGTGTCTCTTGCAAAATATGAATGTAGATATAGACTCTTACTATCATTAACAAGAACCCCCATGTACAATGAGGTTGGAATCCGAAAGACCAGCATTGTATAGCCCTTGGTATTTTACAAAGCAAGCAGGAAATATTTTGCAGAATATTCTGGGAGGAAAAAATATTTCCGTAGAATTGATTAGAAGAAAATTAGGTCTCAAAATTATTTCAAAAAAACAAATTAGTGCAAAAGAAAGCATATGAAATTATGGGTATTTATATGATTCTTGACACACACAAAAACCCAAATTGACAAGAATACTGTTAGTTTCTGAAAAGTAAACTTATGTCAGGACATAGTCTAATACTTTCTAGAGGCTCTAGAGTCCATCAGTATATAGGTGGTTCTGACTGACATTTTTAGTAAGAAGAAAGTAGATTTTTATAACAGGAGTCATTAAATATGCCTTATAACCAGTTGTAAATGAATTTGTAGAAAATGCAGATGTTATTGTTCAACACTTTTGACATCAAAATATTTTAGATTTTTTTCAGATATTATTTGAATTTTGGTTTGGAGGATTCTACATTACAATTTTAATCAGGATTTTAGGATCCTGAGTGAACAAAATATAATTCAAAGCACATGCTATATCACTCTGTGGTAACCAGGCTTATTTCTCTGGGTATGCTGCAACATATGAATCATTGTGAATTCATCTCTATTTTGCCCCTTTCCTTTTTCAGCTGCCCAATACAGTAGCTATGATTTCTGAATGCAGAAAATTTTCTTAATGATACATATTTTGCTGTTCTAGTCTAATATACTTTGTCCTTTTAATTTAAGAAAAAGAGGCTAAACAAAACTCTTGTAACAATAGCTAGATATTATTCTCTGTACTCAGTGATTACATACCTAGTTTCTTTTACAATGCATATGAAGAATGAAAAGATAAAATTATAATAGTAATAATGAATTTAGTAGATACCTAAGTGTTTCTAGTTCCTAATGTTTGTGACAACCAATGTAGAAAGACTATGAAACTGGAATGAGTTTTGAGCCTGGTATCTACTCTAAAACCTGTTTACTGATACATTTCTACTAAAAAACTGGACTACTAATGTTTCTTGAATAATATCTAAGTACTTTTATTTTAAAAACAAAATAGTTATTAGAATGCTATGCAAAAGCAATTGTAAGAGTAGGGTATCACATATATCAAAAATATCTGCATAATCATAGTCTTGGGTTTGATGCAGAAGAGCAACTTAATACTGTACCTGCAGAAAAGAACCATTCAGGAGGCCATGGGAATTATCCACTCCATCTTAGTCATCTGCCATGCAAGAGTGTGTCCGAGCAACATCTGACTACCTAGTTGCCCTGTACCTGATTATAAATTGAGCTGTTTTCATTGCTCATAATCCCCTATTGGTTTATAACCTCCCAGCATCAAAAATTTTTCTTGTTATAAATCCACTGAATCACTTCCATGACCTCTTGGTAAAAGCTACACATTTCCTGTATAAACGGTCCAACAGACTTGTAGCATTTATGTATGTGCTATCCATAGTGAAACTAAATGTTATTGTTATGATATCAGGATATTTTGTAATGCTAACCATGAACCATGATATGCTTTTTTTTTTTTTCCGGTTTTGGCAAGGGGAAATTGGTAGACTGAACAAACCAGTTAAAATAATAGCAAGAGTTCAGTCAGTGATTTTAAAATATTCACACTCCAAAAATCTCCAGACATTTTGTGGGTAGAGAAATTTTTTTATAGAGCAGAGAAAAGTAAAGGGTGTCAATTTCACACACAAATGCCATATTTTTTTTTCACTTAACTACTAAAATACATTCCAGATTTATTTCCTATGTTCATTATTCATTACTTCTTCTCTTTTTCTCTCTCACTCTCACCTCCTATTGTGGAATGACAAAATCATCAGACATGAAGATGGCTAATGTCCAGATGTTATAATTATGTGTTTGTAAGGTCAAAGTATTAGTCAAACTTATTTGCAGAGTAATAACTTTTCTATTAACTCTTTGTTTTGGAGAGAATAAAGAGATAGGTTCTGTGCTGTTTGTTATTTTCTTCCCTCCTTCCATCCTTTACAACAAACCTGGTCATCAAGCTAGACCGGGGGTCCGCAAACTTTTGAGATGGAAGAGCCGCCAGGGATTGGTAAATTGCGGCTCGCGAGCCACATGTGGCTCTTTGGGTATGTACATGTGGCTCTGAAGTAAAATTGAAAATGAAAATAAAACTATCATGGTTTCAATTATAAAATTTTTAAAGGATGTTATTCACATAATGGTGTTTTTATTTATTTTATAGATGTCGCAAAACTTCGAAGGACAGAATTGTCTCTTCCAGGGGTCGGCAAACTTTTAAGACAGAACATACCCAAAGAGCCGCATCTGGCTCGTGAACCGTACGTAGTTTGCTGAACCCTGAGTTAGACTTTCCATGTTCATGAAGACAGCAGTACTGAAGTATTTACAAAACTATCCCTTCCTTGGGAAGTGGCAGGAAGTGGCAGCATTTTATATATGTGGAAAATACTTGGATATATCTATGCCATAAGCTATGTGATAATTTTAGCAAATTAGGAATTATGTGTTATGTTTTCATACCTAAGAAACTACATTGTATTTATATATTTTTTTGCCATGACTTGTCAAGCCAATTATTCTTTAATTTTTTTTTTTTTTTTTGGTGGGCAGTGTCCCTGGCCCTCCTATGTGGGATCCGAACCGGGGCCTCTGGCGTCCCAAAACCAGCGCTTAACCGACACGCCACTCGGCCAGCCCAAGTCAATTATTCTTATTAGCAACTAGTTTATGTGTTTGCATTTGTTTTTGTTTTACTTTAAAAAAAATTGTTGCTATAATTTTATACGTCAGTAGGTTAATCACCTTTGTAATTGATGAGAAATTACATAGTATTTCAACTTTGCTAATCATCATGGACCAAAAATTGAAATACATTATAACAGATCAATAATATATTAGCTATTACATTAGCAAATTTTATTTAAAAATAAAACAAAGCACTGCACAGCCATGCACATTTTAATATTCTGAAGAAGTTGTAGGAATTGAATATACTGCATTTCACAGTTTTTTTTAATTGTGGAAAAAAATTGCAAAAGGTTTGCAAGCTATTTGCAATGTTTTAGTTCTTACACTTTTATAAGAGAAAATTGAACAATAATTGGAAAATATAGTTAGTGTTTACATGTGAAAGAATCTATTTTTATGTTGTGAACTTCCTAATAAGCCCCTCTAAGTTTTAATCAAATCCATTATTTAATGAGGTGTCAAATAAAATTTGGTTATTTTTAAATAACCACTGCTCGTAAGAATGTGTTGTCTCAGAGTGTTTACTTCCAAAGATAATCCTGTCTGACTAGGAAGGTGACTGGAGAATTAGGATCTGAGCTCCTATTAGACTAAACACTTTATCTATTTTTGCAGTCTGTCATTTGTTGTGATCAGTGTGACTGCTCAGATAACATGTTTCCATTTTTATGCTTTGCTTAGAAATCTATGTGTCACCTTCGTCATAGAATGTCAGTGGCTGAGCCATCAGAAATGAGAAAATAAAAATTTTCAAACCTTTCTGATACAGCATTAGTAACAGTAAAAGATTATGTTGGAATGTAGTGATATAAATTCAAAGTAAGCAGTCATAGGCAGAAGAAGAGGCATTAGTGAGTGCTTATCTTGCTTAAGATTTACACACATGGCTGGTCAAGCTAAATGTTAATATCAGACAATCCAAGATTTGGTAGACGGACGTGGAATACTTAGGCTGGTCCTTTTAGATAAGGAAAGGGATGAGGAAAGCAAGGTGGGAAATTTGCTATCTCCTCCATTCTTTCTCCAACTAGATTTTTTGTTGTTATTTTTTTTTCCTGTCAATATTTTCATGAAACTTGAAGAAAATAGTTTAGTATTGCTCAACACACATTGATTTCATGAATCAGCTTCCCATTACTGTAAAGGAAAATTAATATTTTCCACACTACTAAATCAAGTATCAGGAGTCCTCATTTTGAAAACATAGAAAATGATCCATGCCTTACTATAGTCATCACCAGGAGAAATATTTTTAAAGGAATTTAATTTGAAAGAAACACAACCAAAAATTTCTTTGTTTCTTCTCCCAATGACAGTTGGAAAGTATTTACCTGGAAATAATATATGATTACAATCTTCCACCCCTGGCTTCACCTGGCTTCCAAACCCTACATGTTATGTGTAGATTTAGCCCATGCTTTGGGGATTATTTTCTTACCTTTAAAAATAGCCATTTTCTTCAAAATGATGATAGTGTTCAATAATATGATCATTATATTAAAATTACTAATTTTATATAATTAAATATTTGAACCAATGCAATAAAAATAATGTTGTTGTTTTTTTCCTTAATAACCAAAACCATTTAATGATGTAATATCTTTAATATTTGGTTTGAGGATACATTTCTGCTTCTATTTTTCTCCTACTGTGAGCAATGAAAAAAATGTATGTAGTGCAATCATGATTACTTTCAACTTTATGTACTAGTCTATGTTTTAAGAAAGTATAAGCCATGTCTTTCCCTTGAGGAGGTGATCATAGATTAGGGTTTAGTTCTGTGTGACACTTTAAGTTTCTCAATAAGTCACTGTTACTAGATTTTCTTCCAATTTGTGGGCTTCCCCCTTGAGGGGGAAGCCAGCTACCTTGCTCTTTGTACGTTGCAGTTTTCCAGCTCCAGCACTCTGTGCACTTCTGGTTCATTGTCCTGAGAGGAAATGAAAAGAATCAGCCCAGCAATGTGCTGACCTGTCCAGATGCTTGAGGAAGAAGTCACCCTCTTCCAGCTGCCAATCTCTTTTCTCATTCATCCACTTCTGGACTTATGAGTAAAGAAGATGGGACATCCTCCAAAAGCTCAGAATATATTTTCTAATGGTATCAGGTAAAGATGAGAAGCCACCTTGGACTTTTAGAGAAAAAAAAAAAAATTCTGAATACTTTCCTGTTTATAACTACACCAAATATATAAGAATCATTAGCATGTGAATTAATAGTTTTTTAATGCAGAAGAGTTATATATTTGTTTTTAAATTTAACATTACACTGTTTTTCTATATACAAGTAATTCATCATCTATTTTTGAATATTATTGCGTATTGCCACAGATAGAAAGATTAGTAGAAAATAGAAAAGAAAAGAACATGGATATAAAAGACAATACAATGGAACATTTGAAATTATGATTATCAAAGGAGATCCAGTAACTAGGGTACTATATTTATTATAACCAGTTGTTCCTCAAATTTTCCATCATGAATAGGGGGAGGGGGCAGGTGGAGATGTGACCATATCACTTCACAATCATATGTAGTGACATTGAATGGGGAAAATTATGCCTGTAGATTATAACATCAAGTATTTTATGAGATTCTAATATTGACGAAGTACTAATTACTGGGATCAGAATGGAACTCCCACCAATTGTAATAAAACTAGTGTATTTGCCACATACAGTTTCTGTTAATTAAGGTGCACTAAGTTTTATTAGAACTCACAACAGTCCTCTACTTTTTGTTTGTTTGTTTGTTCTCATGGTGTGGTAGGTAGCTACTATTGGTGATCTATAACTCCTTTCGAGCTAAAATGATAATGGAGTTTGTTCTGGAGTTTGTCAAATATTGGAAAATAATCTCTAGAGAATGAACTCATCCATTGTGCTAATAATGATTGGTTTAGGAATCATTGTATGACCAGGGATGGCAAAGAAATATAAGGGGATGTTTTACTGGTAGACAGAACTGAAAAAAAAAATTATTAAAAGCTAGAGAGAAAGAAAAAAAAAACACAGAAGCTTGGGAAGATGTCTCACCACCCCTTCATCAAACAACTCTTTCTTGTTTTGAAACATTTCTATGCTGCCTAGAGATGCTATAAACCATCTTGTCATCACAGGGAAGATGATCAAGAGATCTACAGCGATGCTGACCAAGATCTCTGACATTATTCAGCCACTGAACAAACTCTGGAACTTCCAACATATGTAGTTATTATGTTGAAATAACAAATCTTTCATACATAAAAATGAATATTCTATTATTTGTTTCAAAGAACAACTGACATGAACAGTAATTTTAATATTGGCTACATTGGCATATACATGATTATCACATCAAAGGGTACTTAAAAGTGCTTGAGGTAATTTGTAGCCTTCTGGCAAAAGAATTGGTAACTTTAAAAGCAATTTTTACTAGAGTACAAACAAGATATGATGTGTGCAAAACACCAAAGTCAAAACAATTAAAACAAGAAAGCTACTTGATATCTATGGCAGATAATACCACTCACCCAAAAACAACAGCCTCACTCTAATTCTGGCTCTTACTGAGATTTTTAATAGAACTTCAAACTCAGTAGGCATGTGGTCTATCTTTCAAATTATTAAAAATGATGACTTATCAAGGGAACTGGAATTGCATGAACATCACTAGCTTTCCAACCCTCATATCAGTGGTCTCAGGTTGCCTGGACCTTATGCCAGGGCCACATTTTAGTCTTACATTTTTATTTTCCTTCATTTATGCTGCAATATTGATGACTGGAGGCGGAAGAGACCAGGAGACACAAAGTTCTTGTGAGACTAGTCATTAAAGCAAATGACTCAGAATAACAAAAAAAAAAAAAATTACAGCCTACTACTACAGATTAGAGGTTATTTTTATGATTTGAGACTTTTGTTTCAGCTTGCCTCATGATTTGTTATCATAACATTAATAGGGATGGGGAACATGGATGGAAGGAAGCCAAAAGCAATAAAACGAACTTAAAACTATGTATGGGAAAGGGCTTTGAGTGTGGTTACTATATATGGAACAGACATGAAGTAAATAAATCACATACACCATTATTAAACTTTTTAATTGTGAAATTATTACAGATGCACAATAAATAGCAAAGATATTGAATTAAGCCCGATATATTAACCCAGTTTCTCCCAGTGGTAACATCTTGCATAATTGTAGTACATTATCAAAACCAAGATATTAACATTGGTAAATTGTATGTGTGAAGAATTCAATATCACCTTATCCATATGTATATTTGAATAATCACCACTGCAATCAAGACAAGCTATTCCGTTACCACAAAAATCTCCCTCATATTACCCAATTATAGTCACACTTACACCCTATTCTCCACCCTCACAAACTCTTGGCGAACATTGATCTGTTTTCTATCTCTATGATTCTGTAATTCCAAGAATTTGATAGAAATAGGATCACTGAGTGTGTAATCTTTAGAGATTGTTTTTTTTTTCACTTAGTATACTTCTCTAGAAAGTCACCCAAGTGTTGAATACTTTAATAGTTCATTTTTATTAGTACCATTTCACAGTACCACCATTAGTCTAACAGTCCCGGGGTCAGCAAACTGTGGCTCACGAGCCACATGCGACTCTTTGGGTATGTTCCGTCTTAAAAGTTTGCCAACACCTGGAAGAGCCAATCCTGTCCCTCACAACAATTTACAAATTATTCGAGAGCCATAAATATATTTTTATATAATCACCATTATGTGAATAATATCCTTGAAAAAATTTATAAATGAAACTATGATAGTTCTATTTTCATTTTCAGTTTTACTTCAGAGCCACATATATGTACCCAAAGAGCCGCATTTGGCTTGCAAGCCACTGTTTGCTGACCCCTGGTGGCTCTTCCGTCTCAAAAGTTTGCCAACTCCTGGTCTAACCAGTTGCTCTCTGAAGGACATTTGAGTTGTTTACATTTAAAAAACCAAACAAAACAACAACCTCTTTTGGCTACTATCAATAAAGCTACTATAATCATTCAGGTACAAATTTTTCTGTGAACATAAATTTTAATTTCTGTGGGATAAATGTCCAGGAACGTAAGTGCTTAGCCAAATGTAAGTTACATGTTTAGTTTAAAAAACAAAACAAAACAAAACAAAAAACTGACAAGGTGTTTTCTAGAGTGGCTCTATAATTTTATATTCTGAATCATGTATAAATGATTCATCTCATATTCTTGCCAGAATTTGGTGTTGTCACTATTTTTCTTTTAAAGTTTTAATCATTCTAATAGGTGTGTAATGATATCTCATTGTGCTACATTTGCATTTCCCTGATGGTTAATAATGTTCACATCTTTTCATGTGCTTATGTGCCATCTGCATATGCTCTTTCATAAAATGTCTCTTCATTTTTTTTGCCCATTTTCTACTTGGGTTTTTCTTCTCTATTAAGTTTTGAGAAATATATATATATATATATATATATATATATATATATATATATATATATATATATCATAGTGTTTTATTTTATTTGTTATTGTGGTTTTATATATATATATATATATATATATATATATATATATATATATATATTATTTTTTTTTTTTAATTTTTTATTTTTTTAGCTGAGCCATCCTGCCACCTGTTAGCAGCTCAACGGCAACTCAGTTTGGGCTGGCATTGAACCACTGTTGCTCAGAGCTCAGCTCGCACTCTTGAGCGAGCTCTTAACCAGCTGACCCACTTGGCTGGCCCTATATATATATATTTTTAATTTACTTTTTTTTTTTCCTGTTTGTGGCTTGGGTTTTCATCCAGTTAGTTCTCTGAAAGTAAAATTTTCTAATTTTCATGTAGTGAAATTTATTGATTTTCTTTTAAGGGATTGCACTTTTAATATTAAAATTCACTAAGTTTGTTGTTCTCAAGATCTAAGGTCTCAGCCAGTCTTCCTTCTTTTTTCTACCGTTCAGAGTTGTTTAATATCTATTTATATATAACGGGCAAGGCTTTGTGGTATGCTTTATTAGCAGGAGGAATAGGGAAATATATGTCTGCTACAACTTCCAGGAAGCAAAAATCAGCCTATACTAAGTTTGTGAAATAATTTATCATGAAAAAACCCACCACCTATATTGTCTTGAAAATAAACCCTGTAATAGTTTGGTAAACATTAAAAGAGTTTTCTATAAGAAGTTGGCCAAGAATCTGTACATTATCCCCTATTTCCAATCCGGGCATGTCCATAGAAGATAATACATGCCCAGGTGGTCAACCCAAGGATTACCAGAACTGTGAAGGAGATAGTCCTCCTATAAAAAGTTTCTCTCTCTCTCCTTCATTTTCTCTCTCTCTCTCTCTCTCTCTCTCTCTCTCTCTCTCTCTCTCTCCCTCTCCCTCTCCCTCTCCCTCTCCCTCTCCCTCTCCCTCTCCCTCTCTCCCTCCCTGCCTCCCTCCTTCCCTCCCTCCCTTTTTCTTTCTTTCTTTCTTTCTTTCTTTCTTTCTTTCTTTCTTTCTTTCTTTCTTTCTTTCTTTCTTTCTTTCTTTCTTTCTTTCTTTCCTTCTCTTTCATTCATCAGCTTTCTTGAGATATAATTGACATATAATATTGTATATGTTTAAGGTGTATAATGTGATGATTTGATACATGTATATATTACAAAATTCTTACCATAATCAGGTTAGTTAATGCATCCAATACCTCACACAATTATCAATTCATTGTTATGGTAAGAAGATTAAAGCTGTAATCTCATGATAGCCTTCAAAACAATACAGTATTATTAACTTTAATCGCCATGCTGTACATTAAATCCCTGGAACTCATTCATCTCCTAACAGAAAATTTGTAACCTGCCCCCATCTCCTCATTTTCCCATTCTTCAGCCGCAACAGCCATCACTATACTATTTGTTTCTCTGAGTTTGCTGTTTTTCTATTCTCCTTACAAGGGAGAACATATTATAGTATTTGTCCTTCTGTTTGTTTTATTTCACTTACCACAATGTCTTCAAAGCCCATTTATGTTACAAGTGGAGTGATTTCCTTTGCTTTTTAATGACTGAATATGTTCCTTTGTTTGGTGTGTATGTATTATTCATATTAATTTGTCATGAGGCTCTTATGTTGTTTCCATGTCTTGTGTATTATGAATAAAACTACAATGAACATGGCAGTGCAGATGTCCCTGCAAAGTAGTGACTTCATCTTCAGATATATACACAGATGTGGGAATGCTAGATCATATGGTAATTACACATTTTTTTTAAAAATTGAGGAACCTCCATGGTGGTTACACAAGTTTACCTGTCTACCAAAAGTGCTCCAAGGTTTCCTTTTTGCCACATCCATGCCAGCATTTGTTATCTTTTGTCTTTTTGATAATAGACATTCTGACAGGTGCAAGTGACATCTTATGGTTTCGATTTGCATTTCCCTGATGATGAGTGATCCTTAGCACATTTCATGTGTGTCTGTTGGGCATTTGTATCCATTCTTGGGGAAATAAAAAGTCAAAATCATTGCAAAGACCGGTGTTAAAAGCTTTCTCCCCGTGTGTTCTTCTAGGTGTTTTACAGTTTCAGGTCTTATGTTTAAGTCCTTAATCAATTTCAAGTTAATTTTTGTCAGTGGTCTAAAATAGGGGTTTAATTATTTTCATGAGAAAATCCAGTTTTCCCAACTCCCTTTATTGAAGAGACTATCTTGTCCTAACTAAGTGTCTTAGCTCCCCTATCTAATATGAATTGACTGTGTATGCTTAGGTTTATTCCTGGGCATTTGATTCTGTTTCACTGGTATATAAATCTGTTTATATGCCACATATAGTAGTGAGGTTAGGGCAGGCAGCAAGGCTCCGGACCAGCTGTGAGCATACTGGCTGCTGTAAGGTCCCTGTCATCCGTGTGCTTGACCTTCACTGCTGAGTCTCTCCATGGGCCCACAGTAGTGGAGGCTGGGGATGGGGCTGGGGTTAGTGGCAGGTGGTGCAGTTCCACAGCTTGAAGGACTGGCTTCAGGTCATGTAGTGATGCTGGCTGGTCATCCAGTGACAAAGGACAGGGCAAAAACCATTGAAATCTGCAGAGGGTCCACAGCAACTGTGCTGGCTGTTGATTTCATCAACGGCAAATGCTTCTGGGGTTGTCTGTAGAGACAACACATCATTGTGACCCTTACCACTCTCCCAGTGATATTGACTGACATGGGTAGCCCCCATCCTTCTTTCTCATTCCTGGCAGTCTCTAGCTATCTCAGCTTCCCAGTTTTTGGATAAAGTTCAACCAAAGTGAATCCCTCATGAAGACAACTGGTCACTCACCCAGTTCTTCCTTTTCAAAGAAGGGAAACACTTTCTAGCTTTAGCTGGAGAGTTCCCTTTTTGCACTGAACAGTGCCAGCCTGGTGAATGGGATGATACAGGGAAAATGAGGCTGTTCTTTCTTCATTTTATGTGTGGTTATTCTTGGTTTTTGTTCCACTGTGTTGCTGAAGCTTCTTAAGTCAACTCCAGAGCTCTTTGGAGGTAGGTAAGAAAGGAACTCACCTTCCACATACTTACTTACTCCGTAAATAGTGACTTTTGAAGAAATGTATTGATGATGGAGACACTATTGGAAATAATCTTGACTTCCTGAATTGCCTCCTAGAAGGTTGCTTACTGAAAATCCACATTGGACTGTTGAATGAATGAGGAGAAAAAAATCTACTGGAGAAACTATTACAGTTAGTAGCCACATAATGCCAGAATTTTCATATTTTTCTGATAAATCCACGTCTCCAGGAAGCAGATAGGCACTATTAATCATAGTTAGAAAGCATAGTTAGTTTTTATAAAGTCTAAAGTTTTCTATTTCCATTACCTTAAATTATCTTACATCATGTCTTCTATTTCTTTGTAAAGTTAAGTAGGATTTATTCCCCAAAGTATTACCAAAGCACTGTGGGTACCAAGAGACTCAGTGCATTTCCATTGACCAAGTGAAGTAGGATGGAAGTAAATTTTCATAAGTAGTAGCTAAATACTTATGAAACACAAGTAGCTAAATAAATACGGTAGACTTTTTTTGAGCATGGCTGCAAAATGTTATCTTACTCTGTAGAAAGGAAAACAAATCACTATTATATTCTATCTCAATGTTTAGTCTATTCCAGCTTGTGAAACTGCAATGAAGGGAGAACTCAGTAGCTCTGTTTTAGAGACGGTTATCCTGTCTATTACAGAAAAAATAGAGCCTGATGTTGAAATAGTTTATTTCTCCAGTCTTTAAATATGTATGAAGGGAAGCTGTTTGTTTTGATATACTGGACTAATAGTATTAATAGTTAAACGGTTCCTCAGTTCTTCTTTTATTCTTAAGGTAACACTTCATTAATATGTGAAATATAACATCACCTTTGATCATATTATTTTAGTTTGTTTGGCTACAGGCTTAATGTGACAGTCTTGCATCGATTTACATAGTGAAGACTATTTTTTGCCGCTGAAGGGGACTAAAACTTCATGTTTAAACATAGGCATTTTTACAAGGAATACAAGAAAAAGAATAGCTAGAATCCAGAGATTTTAAATGACAATCAGATATGAAATATGTTAGTATGTCTTCAGTTTCTTTGACTAAGCAATACATATTAGCTTCTTCTTAATAGTCAGAGATCATTAAACTGACAGAGATTGAAAATTGATGTTATCAAACTCTTAGAATTTGTAATGTTTAACAACTTGCTATCAGAAAACCAGATCCAACAATATTATTCATGCCTTTTTTTTCACCATTTTTATGAGTAAAACTTCAGTATGTAACTTTTTATGGCAAATTTCAAACATATACAACAGTATAATGAAGAGTATAACTAATCTCCAATTATCAATTCAGGGTCCATATTGTTTAATTTATATGCCTACCCATTTCTTTTCCCCTTGGAGTAATATAAAATAAATCCCAGATGTCATAAAATATCCTTAAATCAACAACTAAAGCAGAATTACAATTATGATGAACAACAAAGAGTATCATCAGTCAGAAAGAGAAAGTTAAATGAAATTTTATATATATATATATATATATATATATATATATATATATATATTCCACAATAAAACCCAGTTTAAATGTTTGTACTGTTTCTTTTGCTTAGAATCCCCAAATTCTTGGGAATAATCATCACCTTGTCAATCTACTCTAACTCATTATCATTATTAACGTTACCTCAGCAGCTTGCAATATCATTAGTTGAGAAGTACATTGCAAGACAACTCCTTCCATCCTGGAATTTACATTGTGGAAACATTGGTAGACATGGATAAGAAAACAGCAGTGATGATAAGCCATATGTTAAACATACACTGGAACTTTTAAAAAATATTAAGGCAAGAAGAATGGAATAGGAACACTCTGAGTCTTTATTTATTATCAAGTCTTCTTACCCATCTGTGTGCAGCTAGATTCGGAGTCCCTGGCTCAGAATGTAGCCGTAGAGGCCCATGTACAGTTTAGGAGGAAGTGACTCTGGATATATTTTATGTAGTTTAAACAATATATTATGTAACTTGTGGACATAATATTTAATTGTGAACTGTTCTTGATGTTTTGATGTTAACATTTCTAAACTGATTCCTGAAAGTAAGAGATATATACAAATGTTACATCATAAATAGGTAGTACATTAAAGATGGTTTCACATTCTTAGACAATGTTCCCACTGAAAAGCAGGGTCTGTGGCTCCTCCCTTAGAATCTATGACAGCTCAGCAACTAATTAAACAAAAAGTATAAACCAGTGACAGTTCCTGTTTCAGAGAAGATGCCTTATAGAACTGGCTGCTTGTACTTCCCATGTCTCGAATATTCATTCTTGGAACTCAGCCACCATCTTGTGAGGAAGCTGATGCTTCCCCATGTGAAGGGGAACTTGGGTTCTGCTGATAACGGACGCTAAGGTTCCAGCTGACTGCCTGTGTCTATTTACCTGCCATGTGAGCAAATCATCTGAAAATTTTCTCCAGCTCAAGTTGAGATGCTGCATCTCTAATTGATTAAAGCAGAGATGAAAGGTCTTAAATTGCAACTGTTGTTTTAACCCACTAAGATTTGTTTGTTAGGAAGTATTAGATAATCTAAGAAGAATAAATCACATAAATTACTTTAAGTGATAGGGTTTATGAAGAAACGCTATTTTTGATGTTTGCTTTGTATTCCTAGACATTTATCACTACCATTAAAACATCAAAGCTTTTCATTGTTGAATATCCTATGTCCTCCTTAATAACGCCACTAATACTATTCACTTCAAAGTCTTCTGTATTTTTTCCCCTGCATGTCCTATATTCCTCTTGCCTTACTATTTTTAAAAAGTCATAATGTGTGTTTGATATATTTTTAACCTCATATCATCTGATTTCAAGTTCTCGTATACACTGGATATAAAATCTTTGAAAAAAAGAACCATGTTTTCCATCCCTTGAAGGATTATATTTGCCACATAATCAATGTGTATTTTTGAATGAATGAATGATTGAAACACTTTGTTGCTTAAAGTTCTTATTCAGTGAGTCTAAATAGTTTTTCTATCTAAATATAGCTTACTATAGTAACATTATACACTGTAATATATAATTTTTCAAACACAGTTACTTGAAGTAGATTATTATATAAATGATTCACTTTTTTTTTGCAACAATGATATATGTTGAAATAAAAACCAGAAGGGAAAGTTGCAGCTTTTTTAACTGAAGAAAACAGCACAAATCAGTCCTAGGATCCAGTATTTTCTAAGAGAAACTGCAAATACAGGGATGTTGAGGTATTTTCAAATACAGGGATGTTGAGGTATTTTCACCTAGGTACATATAGCTAACATAAGGGGCCTGAAATAAGAAACGGTATACCAGGCAAGGTCCTGTTGGGAGACCAGAGAGAACATCATTATTTTAACCAAGAGAATTTAATATAAGGGATTGTTAGCCAGTTATTAGAGAAAGGAAAAGACAAAAAGGGGACCCTAAGGTAGTAACTGTAAGACGTAGCTACCAGCACTAGGGAAGAAGGGGTAGGATTCACTGAGGCCTACAAACTTGGAGGAAGGGCCCTGTGGAGCTGGGCAGTTGATTTCTCAGAAAGGGGCTCCGGAGGCCGCAGCTCGCGCTTCTGAGGAAAGAGGAGGCTACTCGTTCTGGGCAGACAGGAGTAACTTGAACAGGAGCCAGCTGTTGCTGGGTGAAAAAACGGCCTCTGTCAGCCTGACGAACCCCTGCTGGAGCTTTGCAGGAAAGCATGGCCCCTCTTCCTCTAGCGTTTAGGTCTCCCTCAAGCTCCCTGTGTTAGCAGGGTCTAGCGAGGATCCTGCTGGCAAAGCTGAAATGTGTTTTCCTGCGTCCCAGCCCCAGCATTACGTAGCAGAGTATAAGAGGCTTGTTTTGAGGCTGAGGGAAAATAGCTTAAAGGCGACCCATATGGGTTATTAATGAAACCATTCTCCACTTTTGGTCGCTGTACATTATCAGTCACTAGAGTCACTCTTTTATGTTTTCTGTCATTTACTATTCCTCTTTCAGTAGGCGGTTTCTTATACAGAAAGGATATTGAATATTTTCCCCCTAAGTAAAGGAAGAAATGTGAATTTCAGACATAATGAGTGAATATGCAATTAATGTATCTGAATTTTTTTCAGGATTCAATAAGACTGGGCTAAATTAATAGTACATTTGGATGCAGACAGAAGTATGGTTACCTGTACATGATGACATATGCATTGCTTTGCAGTTACTGGAGGAGAAGCAATGCACAGAAAAGACAAAGGGAAAAGCTGAAAAAATAAATAAAACAAGATTCAAGTAGGAATGAAGAGCAGATAAGAGAATGAACAAAAAAATTAATATTGACAGATTAGTTGAAAGGAAACCAAGAAAAGCAGTGCAGAACTAATCATTTGTCATTTAAGTGCAAAGCATATTCTTAGCCTGATAGAAATATATTTTAAGTGAGAAGTTCAGAAAAAAAGCATAATCACTCTGACTTCTTAAGAATAAATTATTCTACCTCTGCTTCTCTGTTCCCTGAGGCTCAATAAACTATTTTTTGTACTTAGTGGATTGTAGCTTTGTATCTGTTCCATTTTGACAACTGTAAGAATGGGCATATCCTCAACATTTTTGCTTCACAGCAAAAACATTACCAGGTTAGTAGAATTTGTTTATTACTTATAGAATTTCACTAAGTAAGAGGTACAGTGTGTTTGTAAATCCATTAGGTATTGGGATATTATTTAAGAATGAGAAAAATGAAAACTGAATATGGCATAAATTCTGCAAATCTGTGACTCAAGTGAAAAACCCATTTTCTTAGTTCATTATCTATCTATCTATCTATCTATCTATCTATCTATCTATCTATCATCTATCTTATCATATATCTTTATTTATAAATGTTAAATCTTTGTACAATAACTATGCACACAATTTGAAGAATGTTTCTGTAAATATGGCAAACTATCACACATCCAGGTAATAATGCTTATATATTCTAATTATGTTTTCTAGGATGAGCTGACCATGTGGAGAGCCAAGCATGGCCCTTGGCTCTTTGTTCATTGCAGGCTGTGCAGTGGCTCAGTGGATAAGGATTTTGACTGGCAACTAATGCTACAGGCTTAATCCAGCACATAATCTGCTTTATAATTCACCTAATCAGCAATAACTGTGTTTGCCCCGCTGTTTCCACCACAACCCATGAGTTTTTGTTATCATTAAAGAACAGTTTTACCATTCTTCCTAATATTTTTCTTACCTTATGTTAAGACTTTTTCTTACCTTAATTTCCCTATGTAAAAATACTGAAAGAAGAGCAAAAATGCCTCCCACATGAATGTTTTTCCTAGGCCCTTATGCTGGTGTCTATCCCAAACTTGTAAATAAAGGAAAATCTTCCTTTTCTACTACATATTATGACTTTAGTCTATAAAGTACCCAAAGTGCTGTTTCTATTCTATTTGAGTACTCAATTTTGTGGTGAGAGAATAATGAATGTATCAAAAGAGTATTCTTTAACAGCTTTAATATTTATCATTTAAGTAAAAGGATACAATTTCACATTTATGATTTTAATTTGGAAGGCTTCATTCAATTAAACAATAAAACAGAATCTATAAATTTGAGACAAATTGGCCTATTTTTGTATTTGCAAAAAATTTATAGTTCAAGGTCACAATGCCCAGGCAACTCCATTGCTTATCTTATTGCATATAAAACATTAAGATAGTTCAGAATTATAAAATGCCAATATTATCCACTCTAATGAGGAAGCAAAGAGTATGAACAAGCTCTCATTATCAAGTTTATTTGTTTAATAGAAACAATTAAAATATTTGAAATCTAAAAAGTTAAGAGACAGGAGAAAGGAAGAGGCGCTATGGAGAGAAAAAGACTAAAGGAAAAGACAAAAAAAGAATGAAAAGAGAATTGAAAAGGGGAGAGGAGATAGAGAATTGCTAGGAAAAGTAAGTGCAAGAACGAGCAAGTGAAAAATATATAAAATTTATTTTTAAATAATGGCTGAGTTTTCATATGAAGAGGTTTCATCTGCTTCCCTATTGAACAGATACTTTTCAAGGTCTTAGAAAATCCATATATATATATATATATATATATATATATATATATATATATATATATATAAATTCAGTATATATATTGAATTTTCTAATGAGCTTAATCAGGGTATAATTTCTTGTGCACAAAGCCACTCCAGTATTTTAGAGCTTTACATAACTATTTCTATTTTCTTCAGATTCTAAAATTTCATAATAGCTTAGATTTTGCCACTTTTAAAATACCCAACACATTGTAAATTAATGCGCCACTTTCTTGTTAAAATCAGCCTTGCATAAAATGATCTGTAGCTGAACAGGAGCAATAGTAAAGGTGAGAACTGCTTCAGAGAAGTGCTAACTTCAGAGCCCAAATGAGAACATTTAAATGCTAAGTTTTTTCAGCAATGGCAAACAGATGTTCCTGCAAAATATCATTTTTCCCCATGTTTTCCAAACTGCTTTTTCTATCTACATTCACTTCTTCATTCTTCAAACTTAGACTTTCCTGCCACTTTACCAATTTTCAGTGCCCATTCATCCTTGAAATGTTTCATTTTTACTTCTCAATCTCTCATCCTCTGCAGTAATTGCAATGGAAGATGGGTATATGGTTCTGCTCTAAAAAATGACTTCAGGATTAGTGACATGTACCAGGCTGATGGCACTGCAAACTGAAGGCCATTGTTTTAATCAGAGTAACCCAAGCACCAAATAATATGTCTCACAGTTGCCTGAACAACTATTCTTGATTCTGTTCTGCGAGAAGGGACAGTGATTAACCCTTTGGCTTAAAACATAATTTGTGTTAATTTTTAAAGTTGCCCTGAATGATATGGGTTTCTGCTTGGATAGGCACATTGTATTGATGATACCAATCAAATAGCCATTAGATGCTATTCAATTTGAATAGCTCACCAAGGCAGACACCTGCTTACTAATTGTAAGTTCCAATTACATTTGTGGTTGCATAGAAATTAACTTTCAAAAAGAGGATACACACATATTTCAAAAGCAACTTGTGTGGTTTTAATGTCATCATTAGCAAATTTTGTTTTCTACATGACATATCAATTCTAGTAATGCTTTTTTTTAAAATGTGAAAAGAATAAAACTACTCTTCCCATGCAGAATTTTATAGCCACTATAGACAACATGCTAACTCCAGATTAAATTCCCGAGTAGCTAAAACAACACCCCATCTTCACAAACATCAACTGAGAGTAGTTTTATGGAGTTTAGAAAACAAAATATCCATAAGACTGAGGATGACTAGATTTAAGTAAGACATATATTCACAGTGAAATAATGGCATGACCTTATGCAAATTTCTAATTTTTTTTGAGCTTAGTTTCATCAGCTATAAAAGCATAGCGTAGATAATTGCAAAGTTCTCATACTCTTCCAATATTCTCTGACCAAAATGGCCATGGGGCTTTAACTCTAAAGCAAAAAACCCTGTGGAAAAGTAGAGAGTCTGTCTCAGTGAGTCTTTAAAATAATATGGTCCCTTTGGTTAGTTAGAATCACAAGATTTTTCAATTTTGTGATTTGGTGTAGCCTTAAACCAAGTCTCTATCTAAAATATAATACCACTGAAATATAACAACCCCACCGTTAGATCTTAATCATTTTTTACTTTAATGGATTTGTTCATCAAGATTCTCCTTAAAGAGATAATAACTTTTAGAACACACCATACTTCATGTTTGTCATTAGCTAATATAATAACTCAGATTGGTTTATAGCTCAGACCTGCAGGGTAGAACATAAAAAATCACATGGGACTGTAGCCTTGCTTTTGAAGGAGAGAAGGGAATCAGAAAAGGCAAGAACAATTCCTAGCAATCCCTAATATCTCAGGGATGAATGTGATTATTGAATAACTTGAATACTGATTATGAAAGGTACAAATCACTGAATGAAGAAGATTTAGTTTGAAGGGGAAAAAAGAGCTAAAAGCTAGAGAGTGAAGCTTGATAACATCTTCAAATATTAGGATGATTATTAGGGACCTGAAATATTAAAATCTAAGGTCATAACCAGCACAAATGAGTAGAAATTACATGAAGTAAATTACAGTTAAATATCAGCACACATTTCTTAATATTTATGGTTGTGTAAATACAGAATGATGTTTGTAGAGGTAATAGTTTCTTCAGCCTTGGAAATTTTACATACAGTTTGGACAGCTATTATCAAAAAAATTTGTAGACACAGTTCTTGCCTAAAATTAGCAGGTACATTATCATTTCGTAAAAGGTATTCCACAAAATGTCGATGTCAAAGGATATTAATTGTTAATCTCTAAAGGGAAAAAAGTTTCTATTATCAAATAAGCATAATAAATGCCATTTGAGTAAAGTTAATCAGGCAACTTGAATGCACACCTTCTCCCAATCTTTAATATAATAATATACTATTCAAATTCCAAGTGGAAACAATAAGTGCTTATTTTATTTTATTTTATTTTATTTTATTTTATTTTATTTTATTTTATTTTATTTTATTTTAATTGGGGAACAGCCATGTTCATTGGTTACACATTGCTTTCATACTACAATGGCATAGTTGACTGTTTTGGTTTTTTTTAAAAAACATTTTATTGGGGAATCAGGGAAGGGGAACATTGTGTTTTTCCAGGAGTCATCAGCCCTCAGTCAAGTTGTTGTCCTTCAATCTTAGTTTGGAGGGCAGAAGCTCCGCTCCAAGCCCAGTCACTGTTTTCAATCTAGTTCCGGGGGAGTGGGGGGGAGCACAGTCCATCATCCCATCCAGGAATGGAATCGGCAATCCTGTTGCTCAGAGCTCGTGCTCTAACCAACTGAGCCACCCGGCTGGCCCAATAGTTGGCTCTTTTAAGGAAAGCACAGTTCACAGTGGCCCATGCCGGGATCGTACTGGCAACCTTGGTGTTATCAGCACCATGTTCTAACCAACTAAGCTAACCCATCACCCCAGTAAATGCTTATTAAACAAAGTTGCCCATGGAATCCTTTTTGTGTGTGTGTGTGAATGGTCATATAATTTTTTTCATACGATATATTTCAGAAGTGTAATCTGTATCACAAATTAGACAAGATTTTATATATTTTTTTCTTTTTAGAATTTAATCTGGTTTAAATTATTAATAGCTCTCTTTGGAGTATGATGTGGTAATTATGATTTAAGTATGAAATACTTTCAAGTAATACCATTTTTACACCTCAATAACATGTCATAAATAAATGCACAGCATACTTACATGAAAAATTTGTTGACATCACAACTTTAGATAGTTAAATTTAGTTTAATTTTTTTGAGAAAATAATGGCAATATTATAAATATACATGATACTTTTTAAGAGTGCAGCATGCATTATGGCAGTTAATTCCTACAATAAAAAATATGATGATCTGTTAATATTGTCCTTTTACAAATGAGAAAACTGAATATCAGGTAATTAAAATAACTTGTCCAAGACCATAAATTAAAAACAACAACAACCACCAAAAAAAACACAAAAAACAGAAAAACAAAAAGAAGATGAGACTGTCTTTTTCAACTTCAGAATCTTTACTAAAATTCTTAGCACTTTTCGATGATATCAAATATGTGTGATGTTTCTTCAGTAAGCTTTCAAGCAAATATCTTTAAAAGTAAAATAGAAAACTAGTGATCTTAAAAATTCAGCTACTTTCTTATATGAAAACACTGGAGTGGATAAATTATCTTTGGAATTCCTTTCTGGCTTTGTGATGGTAGAGATTAACTGAGAGATAATTTTCATACAATGAATAAATTTGCACAGTTATTAGCTAAAAAGTTCTCACAGTCACTTGTTTATATAGAGTTCTTTGAAAAACAAGATTGATTTTCATAAATTTGAAATTGCTCATTGGAAACAGTCACTGGTGAACACAGAAGAATAAACTAAATTATCTTTAAGCTTCCTCATCTATATGTATGTAGGAGCCAAATTTTAACTACTTTTCCTGGAAAATATACATATGATGAGCATTTAAAGAGAAGAGACATGGTCCTTTCAGAAATTTAACAATTATGTTTAATCTGGTAGCACTGACAATTTGTTAAGATACATAAAAATATTTAAGAAAATTAAGCTATAAAATCAAGGAAATGGGGAAAAGAATAGCATTACCATATATATCACAAGATGGTTTTGAAGTCTTTGGGTTATTTTAATTTTTTGAAATTGCCATGAGTTTGTTAGATAGAACCTAAATTAGCAGTTAGTGCCAAAAGAATGGTTGCATTTTCCCATTCGTAGACATTGTTGAACATTAAATCTGCATTCATTATGGATTCATGAGATATGTAGTTTTAGTTGTTTTTTTGTTTTTGTTTTGTTCATATTTTAGAAGAATAGTAGAAACTGAAATATCAGGAGAAAAATTCTAGCCTCAGTAGAATTAAACACTAATAAATCAGAGATAAATAGTTTAGACCTAGCCTTGTCTACTTTTTTGATATTTGTTATTTTGCTGATAGTGATATAATGTAAACCTTATTCTCAATTTATACTTAATAGAGTTTTCAGGACTTAGTAGATTAACTCAAGCTGTCTTTTCCAGAAAAATAAACACCATCATGATTCTTAATACATATGTGGTCAGAACCTATAAACAAGGAGAGCACTGACTTCATCTGTCAGTGACTATCTCATTTTCTTGGGTTTTCCTTTACTTTATTAAAAACAGTTACACTGACTCATAAAATGACTTCCAGGCACTGTGAAGGTCAGTGCCTTTAGTTTGTCACACTTGCTGGTAAAACATTCATGACTGACACATTGAAACCCATGACATGGTGAGGGGAAGAAGAGTTTGCTACCCCAAAATGTGATTTGGGGGATATTGGTTATTTTTAGCTGGTGGCTTTTAAAGAACAAAAGACTCAGCAAGACATTTTAACCCTCTCCCTTACCTCATAAAAGAAATTCAGTAGAAAAACCTGCTTAAAACCTTAGCATAGTGTGAACTAATCTTGGCAGACAGAGAAGAACCTCCAAAGTGTGATAGACTCCCTCTGTGTCTCATCGTTTCTACTGGCCTGGCAAGAATTTGTTTACCAATTTTTGTTTGTTTGTTTGTTTGTTTTTGTTTCTCATCTACTGTAAACTGACTCCTTTCACTTTGAAGTCCCAGACCCCTGCCTCCCTCTCCTAAGTCTAGAATGCCATCTAAACCTCACCTGCCTGATTTGTCTTGGGTTCTACATTCTTAGGGGCACCCATATGTACTATTGAAGGAACTCTAAGAGTCTAGAGGTTTTGCTAGAAATAAATGAGGGATTTATTCAAAGGTCTTAGAGTTTGAAAACTGGAAACACACCTGGCAAAAATCCCAACAGTTAAAAGTTCTTATGTACAAAGTACATTCTTGAGAATTATCAGTCCTGCATTCTTAGCCCTAGGATTGGTCCAGGGCAGTTGTCAGCCAGGTGACAGGCAGTCAGAGTTATAGATGCAACTGGTCTGGAAGATGGGTGCCAGGAGATCTGGTCATGTCAGTGATAAGAATAATAATAATAGATGTCAGGTGGATGTGTATGTGAGTCCTTTAGAGGGTAATCTGGTGGTCTGAATATGTGAGTCCTTCAAAGGGTAATTAGGGGATTACCTGGAAATCCAGATGTATATCCATATCCAGGCATTGACTCAGGAATGTGAAGTTTAAAAAAAAAAAAAGAAGATTATATGCCCAGAGTAGTTAGAACAAGAATAGGACCTTTAACCGTGCTATTTTAGCAGCACGGTTAAAGTGACCCCTTTTTATATATTTGTTATCTTCATTCTTAACTAATTACATAGGTAATAAATTTGGTTATTTTCTTCTGTTAATCTGTCTTATGTCAATTTTATTGTTAAACTAGCCAGAAGAATTAGAGGGGTAGAGAGAAAAATTACTTTTTCTCCCCCATGTTTTTTTTTTTTTTCCTTCTTCTGCTACTTTAGCTCATGGAGATGTTCTGTGGTCATGTAATTCGGTTTCTGAACATTCCTGAAAGGAAGCTGCCTATTAATCAGGGGGTAGACCTCTAAAATTATGTTTTGGTCTGCTGTCCTTTCCTTGGTTACTCATTTTGCATATCAGAAATAGAACCAACAAATTAGAAGAGTAGAAAATAATTGGAGGGCAAAAAATTCTTAACAATCCTCTGTAATATTTATATATGGAAAATATCTAACCTTTCCATAATTATTTAAAGTTATAAAAAGTTAACTATGCAATTATATCACTGATAACTCAGATAATTTCTTCCGCCTGCTTTATCCACATTCAGTAAGAACTGAATACTTTGTTTCCCAAAATATGAAGTTTGGAGAAATTAATTCATTAAAAGGTAAACAACATTTTTTTGTTCATATTTGACACATAAATTTGACACATAATTTAAAATGATACTTGAGTGATTTCCTTATAATTGCCATCTATTGATAATGCACATTCTACAATACATCACTTAAGGACTACAGGAAGTTACAATATGTTGATGGAACAAGAATCAGATTTCCCCCAACCTTAAATTTAAAAACATACCATTGACCAAAAAGTTAGAGACAATATAAAGATTAGTCAAATTTCCCACCGTCTGGAAGGTCTAGTCCCTCTCTGGATATTTAGAATGATGTGGTAGATTCCAGTTTCTGGACACATGTTAGCAGTGACAAGGAACTGCTGATAATGGATGAGCCTGTTTCTACCAAGTTCCTCAGCACATTATACGGAAGCCATGTCATGTTTGAAATAATATCATTAGTTTCTGTCTTTCCTTCTTCCTTTCCTTTCTTTCTTTCTTCTGGTGTCCTCTCCTTCACTGATGATTGTCATTTATTTTATTTTATTTTTTTATTTTATTTTAAGATTTTATTGGGGAATTGGGGGAGGGGATCAGACAAGCTGTTGTCCTTTTGTTCTTCAATCTAGTTGCGGAGGACGTCGCTTCACTGGCCCATGTTGGTATTATCATTGCGCTCTTCCCAGGTGAGGCAATCACTCGCTGGCCATTGGATGCCCACTTATGGCCACTCACAGTGGCTCAGGGCAGCTCATGCCAGCTGCTGGCCAGCCCCACTGCAACTTATGCCTTTGCTGGTGACTCAGTGCAGCCCAGCTCCAGGCTGAGCTGTGATTCACCATCTTAGCTGTAGAGGGCAGTGTCACTGGCCCTCGTGTGGGATCTGAACTAGGGCCCTGCTGCTAAGAGCTGGCATCCCAAGCCAACTCTTAACCAACACGCCACCTTGCCAGCCCATGATTGCCATTTTATTGCTAGTCCCTAAGACATGGGATAGAGTGAATAATGCAGTAATTGTGGCTCTTTTCTTCATAAATGTTAGAGTCTAACAAGGGTACAAAAAATTATCAAAATTGTAAAACATAAACATAAACATTTTGTACATTGTATATTATATATTCTATATTATGGCAAGTACAATGAAGTCAACAGTTATAGGGCATGTAGTTATAGGTAATGTAGCTATTGCATTGTCTAGAATAAAGAAGGCTTTTCTGAGAAAGTAGCACTTAAATTAATATCTGAACAATGAGGATACACTCATGAAAAAAAAATGACTATGTCGATTGCAGAGAATGATTGAGCCAAGTATAAACAGAATGAGGTTCTGCTATGTGAAAGATGGACAATTTGGATGGATGGGATTGAGTAAGTAGAAGAGTGACTTGGCTTGAAACTGGAAAAATAAGCACATGCTGTACCACGCAGGTGTTACAATCTGCATCAAGGGGAATCCCTCTGTAAGCGCAATTTAGAAACATTGAAAATGCTAAGCAAATATGTCATTAGATCTATGTTATGTTTATAAAACTACTTCTGTTATTTGTATGAAAATACAGAAGAGTGAACAGGTAAGTCAAATCATCGGTTTATTAAAGTTACCCAGGTTAGTGCTGGCAGTGGTGAGGAATAGTGCAACGGAGAGGTAGGAAACCAGAGAAAAGGTAAGTTTGATATTCAAAGTGATTTCACAGAGTTAGTGATGACAGTGTGTTCTCTGGGAGGGGAGATGTGGAACCCACTGTGATTGCTCCATTTCCAGCTTGAATGACTCAGCAAATAATAACACCATTCACAGAAATATGGATGAATGCCTGGTGTTGCTTTGTTTTTAGTGGCCAGGGGAGGTGGAATGGGAAAGAATTGAAAAGGGAAAACTGAAAGTTTGCTATTGGGAATGTTTCATTTGAAAGTAATGTTTTATTTGCTTGTTTTGTTTATACATTAAAAGCAATTTACACTGATGATATAAATTTGAATGGAATGTAATTTTGGGGAGAGAATAGGTCACTGTTTTAGTTTCCTGGGCTGCTGTAACAAAGTACCACAAACTGAGTGACTTAAAACAAAAGAAATGTATTCTTTCACAGTTCTGGAAGTTGAAGTCCAAAAGCAAGGTGTCTGTTGGGCTATGGTTCCTCTGAGCTTCTAGGGTGGGTCTTTGTATTCTCTTCAGCTTCTGGTAGCCAGGTATTTCTTGGTTTGTGGCAACATAACTACTGTCTATGCCCCATCTTCACACAGCTGTCTCCCCTGTGTGTCTCTGTCTTCAAATGATATTCTGTGTGTGTGTGTGTGTGTGTGTGTGTGTGTGTGTGTGTGTGTGTCAGGACACAAAATATATTGGATTAAAGTCCCAGACTGCTCCAGTATGACCTCATCTTTCTTTTTCTTTTTTTTTCTTTTTTTTTTAAGATTTTTGTTTTATTGGGGAACTGAGGAGGGAAACATTGTTGGGGAATTGGGGAAGGGGAACATTGTGATTTCCCAGGACACATCAGGTTCAAGTCAAGTTGTTGTCCTTCAATCTTAGTTGTGCAGGGCACAAGCTCAGCTCTAAGTTCAGTCACCACTTTCAATCTAGTTGCACGCGGGCGTAGTCCACCATCTCATGAGGGAGTCGAACCAGCAACCTTGTTTCACACTGAGCCATCCAGCCACCCATCACAATCTTGTGCTACTCAGCTCAAGGTGCTGTGTTCAATCTTAGTTTCAAGGGGGAGTGGGGGGGGGAAGGGAGGGGAATGCAGCCCACCATCCCATATCGGTGTCAAACCGGGAACCTTGCTGCTACGAGCATGCACTCTCACCAGCTCAGTGGCAGTTCAGCTCAGGGGCAGCTCACTGGCCAGGTGGGAATCGAAATGGTGACCCTGTTGCTCAGAGCTTGAGTTCTTAACCAACTGAGATACTCAGCCAGCCGTACATCATCTTTAATTACATCTGCAGTGATGCTATTTTCAAATAAGGTTGCATTTTGAAGCATTAGCGGCGAGGACTACAACATATCTTTTTGTGGTACACAATTTAAACCATAACAGTCACATATGAAGAGAGTGTAGAGAAAAAAAGAGCCAAGATTGGTACTAAACATCTGAAGAATTTCAGCATTTAGATTTCTTGTGGTAAAGGCACTGATAAAAGTTCTGTAGTGTTAGCTAGCAGGAAGTCAGTTGTATATTTCTACTACATTAAGTGAAAGAGTATTGAGGTAGGAGTGGTAAACAGTGTTCCATTCTGTTTTGAGGCATTAGATGAAGGCAGAAAATAGCTCAAGTCACCAACGAGCCATGGAGTTGATGATATTGATAATGATAATACTGGTTATCAATTAAATACCAAGTTATGTCAACTCAACATTATTAACAAAGCAAGAAAATGTGAAGTGGCTTTTAGAAGGATTGACATAGAAGTGATTATTAGATAAAAACAATATCATTATGTTTTTTAGATGTTGATGTTCTCTAGAAACTCAATGATGAATAACAGCTTATTTCCAAGATTAAAAGGTTTCTGTAGCTGCTTAGCTTTATGTTTTCTATGCATTTTCTCTATGTATATTATGAAATATAAGAGCTCTCTTTCCTTTCAACTCACTATGGAAGGAAATAAATTTGGGCTCTGAATTAACAGAACAAAAAGAAATTGTATCTTCACAAGTGACACAAATATAGAAAAGGAAACAAATATTGAAAAGAGAATTTAAAAGGTATTCACATTTTAAGAAAGTAAAAAACTGTACTAAAATTGTAATAATCAACATATACTGATAACAAATGATGAATACAAGTCACATTTGGCTTCTGTAGTTACAAGAGGTGCTCAAAGTATTTACCATCAGCATAATTTTAATATAGTTTCTTTTTCCTTCCTTAAAATGTGTATACAATTTTTTGCACCCTCTGTGTGTGTGTCTGTGTGTGTATGTGTGTGTGTATTAAATACACAATTTTATTAAATATATATACAAGCTTTATTAAATATATATAAATATATTAAATATATATATTTAATAAAATTGTGTATTTTTTAAAAATGCCAGAAAGCCAAAAGTTATATAAGAAAAAATAGAAATATTTGATTACATAAAAAAATCTAAAACATGGATTTTATATATCATAAGTGATAACATAAGCCATATCAATAAACAAAAACTAATTGATTATTATTTCTAAGGCTACAATTTATAATATATGACTCTCTTATACTCAATTTTACAACACCAAAACTGAAAGTTCTAGAGAGGAGTGGGATAAGATTAAGAAAAAATTAAAACAGATGTACGTGAACTTGTTGCAACGATGTTGCTAACCTTTTTTGATATCAAAGGGATTATTCATTATGAATTTGTACCACCTGGACAAACAGATAACCAATACTATTTGGAAGTGCTGAAAAGGCTGCTTGTAAAAGTTAGACGACCTGAAATTTTTGCCAACAATTCATGGCTCTTGCATCACGACAATGTACCAGCTCGCAGGGCACTGTCTGTGAGGGAGTTTTTAGCTAGTAAACAAATAACTGTATTGGAACATCCTCCCTACTCACCTGATCTGGCCCCCAATGATTTCTTTCTTTACCTTAAGATAAAAGGGATACTGAAAGGAATGCGTTTTAATAACATCAATGGTAATATAACAACAGCTCTGATGGCCATTCCAGGAAAAGAGTTCCAAAATTGCTTTGAAGGGTGGACTAGGCACTGGTGTCAGTGCATAGCTTCCCAAGGGGAGTACTTCGAAGGTGACCATAGTGATATTCAGCAATCCGTTATGTAGCACTTTTTCTAGGATGAGTTCACAAACGATTGTTGGCCCTGTATGTACGATCGAATAATATTATGTATCTTATTTAAGTAAAAATATGTGTGTATGTGTATATTTATAGCTTATATTTCTTGTGGGTCTAAAAAATATATTCATACTTTCCCTCGAACCTTTTAGGTTCTTCTAGTTGGGTTAATAATTAAATTAACAGAGACAGATTAACAGGAGAAAATAAAATTTTAATACATGCACATGGGGAATCCACATAAGCATAGAAATTCCAAAGACAGTGAGACAACATTGGGTATATATGACATTTTGGACAAAGGAGAAGGTGAGAACAAGCTATTAAATTTCAGAAGCGAGAATGAGCAATTTACAGGTAGTTGAGGAAAAGGAAAACATATGTAGCAGGTAAATTCCTGCCAGTGGGACACAGGGGCTGTGTAGCTAGCAGGCCTTGTCTGAAGCCCTCCTATTAACCATATTTAATTCAAATTAGGCTAAGGCAAACACCCTAAAGATTTTCTTCCTGAAGCAGGGTTTACTGTCTAAATCTCTTAGGCAGGAAAGGGGGAGTGTCAAATGTTCTTTCTGAGTCTTGTTTTTTTTTTGTTGTTGTTGTTGTTGTTGTTGTTTTTAAATAAACAAGTTGAAATCAATCTCTAAAAGGCAGCTCTATGGTACAAGATTTTAGTCCCCTTAATCTGCATAAGGAGATACATACAATTACAATCCCTGAATAGTGCTCAATTTAAGGAGATGATAATGTATGTGATTTTTTACATTCTTTAATGTACTAACATTTGTAAATTTAATACATGTAGAGAAAAGAAACAAATATCTCTCATTGTGAATAAATTCGCTGACTCAGCTTTCCTAGATATTTTTCAGTGTGTACAAATCAGTCTGTCATGTGTATTGTTCTTTACATCTACTGAAGAGACATTTATGATATTCTTCTCTGAGTGAGGAGTTTGGTAATCTGGTAATCTGATGAATAAAATACACCTGGAAATGAGTGCATTCATTTTTACTTTTTACATTTTACTCTCTAAGCACCATAACGTGACGAAAACTTTTACTTTTACATATAAAGATTTATTTTTGTATAAATCTCTCTCCTTCCTTTGGCCAGTTCTCAAATACCTTGGCCCTAGGTAATTCTTACTCTTGTACAGCTTATCTTAACTTAATGAAAAAGGGCAATATACAGGAAGTTTAATGGTTGGCTGAATAGATCAAAGTAGCAATAAGAATTAACTTTCTTGATGATATGAATAAAGAATAGAAATCACACCAATACACGTACTTTAATTTATGTGTGGATTTTCATTGTATTAGAAAAGTACCATCACGTTTCTCATAATAATGTATACAGATAACTCAATTCAGTGATGGTAAGATGTAATTCATTGTGAGGCAGGTTAATGCAATGTTCTGTTGAAACCAAAGCTGCAGCATATTAATTTATGTGCCATTGTTTTGGGAGATAAAATGTCAAATTATTCCCCTGAGCAAATTGGGGGTATTTCCCTTGTGTTCCACACCTACCAGATGAAGAAACGCCATCCTGCAGCACTGTTATGACATGCACTGAAATAAGCAGAAAAGTTAGGAAAACCCAGGGAAACATGGGTTCACCTTTATCCAGTATAGTTCTGAAACACTCCAAGAAAATCTCTAGAATTGAGGAAGCAGAAAATATCCTTCCATAATTTTCTTGCACTGTCTCCATAAAGCTGGTTTGAAGGAGGAATTGCTCAGTTAATAGTTTCTATAGAAGCACTTGAACCTGTTTCCTAGGGAGCATAGTTGCTTAGGAAACTCAGATGAGAGCGCAGAGCTGTAACTGGACACCTGCTGTTGCACAGCCTCATGCTGCCATTTTTACCTATTTCTTCCCTCTCTGCTGGCTGTTCTCTTGCAGGGCAGAAGTACAGAGTTGGAAAACTACTGTGGTTCTTGGAACATGGTAGGGATCACATAATTGCTTGTGGGATTACCATAAGGACCATCTTTGGTAGGCAAGTTGTCGTAGGGCAGACCGGAGGGTACATTTTCCTACCCTGTAAACACCTTCCATTTGGCCAGCTGAATAATCTCTGTGGTTTTACTGTACTCATATTCTCTGCAAACCCTGGCACATTAAGAAATTGTAATTGAATTTCATGAGAGCCATTTTCCAAAATCTGCCTAATAAAGAAAAAATTCAAGGGCATAGGTAACAAGACACATTGTAAACCTTAGGCTGGTTTCTTGAAAACAGCAACGATGTTTCCCCTTTAATGTATAATGATGTATAAAAAGAAATTCATGTTATATAAAGACTTTGAGATTTTTGAATCCATGAATAATTCTGGTATTAATTAACTGTTTTTATTTTTGTATAAAATAAAGTTTGTATGCATATTAAATTGTACTCATGTCTGTCTATCTATCTATCTATCTATCTATCTATCTATCTATCTATCTATCATCATCTATCATCTTTCTACCTATCTATGGCTCATAATGCCATTTGAAAGCTGACCATGTGTTTTCAGTTGATATCCTTTAAAAATGAGAAACGATGATGGCAATATGGGAACACGTGCTGCAAATGTGACTTGCGGTCTCAGCACCCCAGGCTGCCACGTTTCGCAGCTGTTCAGTAGACATGAGAAACTCAGCAAACAGAACACAATGCCAGCGGACTGGGAACCCCTAGATGACACAGCATTCTAAAAAGAGAAAAAAAATAAACTTTGCAATTAACCACCAGCATTCCCTGAGGTTTGAGGCTCAGCAGTCTCCAGGCCTTCTGCATTATGTCTGTGAAGCGTTCAGAGACCAGCGAGCACGACTGTTTCTCAACTGTTTGATCAGAACAGATTACAGTCAAGTTACTCATATGTTAGCCGTCAACACTCACAGATATTCAGAGAGAAAGAGAGAAGAGCTGCCTAAAACCTAATTCATACTATTCTTGAGTGAAAGTGAACTTTAAATTGTTTTACAAAATACTGAACCTTCCAACTAACTTTGTGTGCTTTGTTGGTTGATGGAACCTGGAGACTTATTATCCAGACACTACCTGCTCAGGGCCTCAGTCACACTTCTTATTTTCACCTTCCCTTTGTGTCAAGGATTCCCTGGGCATAAAAGAGATAACGCCAAATTTCTTTAATCATGAGTAACAACAGTCAACAACAACAGATGGCATGATCTTAGAAAAAAAAAAATCCTCTATTGGGTGCATCACTCCATGATCACTGGCTCTCCAAACTGGAAAGAATTCCCAACTTCACTACCAGCTCATGCTCCATCTTGGACTTCTAGGAGCATATGCCTGACAGTGGCATGTTAAGTGCTGTGTGTGCAGATCATTCTGGAACAAAGATAAATGGCACAATCTGTGCCCTCTCCCAGTAAAACAGCAACTCAAGCAAAGATGCTAATCTTCTTCTTCTTCCTTTTTTTTAATTTGCATTTTAATATTTATTAGGCACTAATTTTGCAATTAATTGCCATAGGTACTATGCACATACAGATAACATGTGAACCAACATCTTTGTGGAGCTCACATCTCAGCTCACAGTGTCCTCTCGCCAATAGTAGGACCTCCCTCTTTTGTAGGATACTAGCTACCTCCAGGGCAGTCTGTTTATTCTGATTGTGCACCCTGGACTTTCCTGGTTTCTATGATATTCAGCAAAATCATTGGAGCCTCTCTTTACGCAGAAGTGAAAATGTTCTTTTGGGCATGTCTTTGCTCCTTTTAGTTATTGTTTTTTATTAGTAAATGGCAAGAAGAGCATAATGGAGGGTTGCTGTGGATATGGAGAAAGAGGGACAAAAAGAAATATCCCAGAGCATATGAAATCACTTTACATATAATAAATATTTAAGTGTAAACTAACAAAATGACTCTAGGTCTATGAACTTTTCAAACAAGTTAATTTAGTCATTTTAATGTATCCTCAAGTTTCCCATATACTCTGCAAAATTTTAGATTTTTTTTTTAGATACAGCTGTACTTGCTTCCGTAAAATGTATTTTCCACAGAACAGCCAAAGGGAACCACTTAAAACTGTTTTACAATCTCATGATGGCTCTGCACAAAAGATTGAGTGTCTTTCCATCACATTAAGAAAGAAACTCAGAAGTGTTACAGTGGCCTGTTACAATAGTAGCTGCACATCTGTCCCTCAATTACTGCCCTCCTCTTTGCACCCTGCACTGGCCTCCCCTCTCTTCCCCAGGTGCCCTGCATGCTTCTGCTTCAGATCATTTTCCTTGCTGCTGCTTCCATCTTGAAAACTTTTCCCCAAATAATTGGTGATCCATTCCCTCCGTTCCTTCAGGATACTGTTGAAGTGCCTCCCTCCTGAGTTGCTTATTTCTGTTACCACATCTAAATGTCAATACTCATTTCTTTTTATTCCTTTACCCTCCTAATAATTTTATTCTTAGCATGCACTGTCAAATGATATATTATATACCTATTATTTCATTCTGTTTATCAAATAGAGTGTGAATTCCAAGAAACAGAGACTCTATCTGGTTCACTGATGCATTCTGAGAATCTAGAAAACTACTTCTAAAATATCAGATATCAATATATTAGGAATGAAAGGGAAAACGGAAGGAAGGGAAGAAGGGAGGAAGGGAAGGAAGGAGGGAGGGAGAGTGGGAGGGAGGGAAGGAGACTGAGAGGGGATATATACAGTAAGCACAATATTGAAGTTATGATCTGTCATTATGGAGAGGTGCATGGAGGCAGACAGGCAGGCTATATATAATGTGACACTTAAGAAGTGATGTCAGGGCTGGCTGAGTGGCGCGGTGGTTAAGAGCTGGCTTGGGAAGCCAGCAGCCCCGGTTCAGGTCCTACATATGACAGCCAGTGACACCGCCTTCAAAAAAAAAGAAAAGTGATTTCAGAGAGTAGGAGGGAAGAAACAGGCTGAGGCAGAGAGGCAAGAAAAACAACGCGAAGGTAAAAACCAATATAAAGCCTACTCTGCACTCAATCTACATGTATCTTGCATGACGTCCACTCTGTTACTGAGTTTTCATGGTCCCCCCACAGGTGACACCATATGCAAGAGTTAGTGGAATAAGCTACAGTCATCTTTACCAAAACCAGTCCTAAGGATGTTAGAGATATTTATCACCTCCCTTCTCTACCACCAATTCTATATATGTCTTCCCTTCAAGCAGCATTTCATCTGCACCCTGATGGGGTTACCTAGATCTTCATCTCTGAGAAGTAGCAGCCTTCAGATCCCTGGCCCTAACTGTATTTGCTGTGACTGTTTTTTCACCATAGTCTTAGACATGGGAACACCAAGAGAGGCCCAAGTTGATTTCTGATTTACGCACATACTCCCTGAACCCAGAGAAACTAGCTCTGCTATGTTCCTTAGTATAAATGTCCTCACTCCTCTGCCCCAGAAACCAGGAGAAAGAATCCAACAGAGGCCAAAGTTTTGGGCAAGGAAGCATTAATTCCTTACAGGTGATGGGCAGTGATGGTAAAGAGGCCAATACTACTTGATCCCTGCACTGTGTGTTCTAGTTACTGACTACAAGCTCTATATTTCAAGAAATCAGTTCAATGCATGCACTGCCTTCTAGCCGACAGCTCCTCAACCCTGAGAAATATTTTGTCAAAAATGGTGCCTTAATTGAGTCTTTAATAAGACATTGCATCATCCCATGATGCCAGGTCATTCTGGGTAACATTGTATAGGTAGAATCAGTGAATCTCATAGTGACATGCTAATGTCACATTACCTTCTCCATAAAATGGATCTTTTAGACTGAAGTGATGCCACTATTATAAGTCTTGAATATTGGTTCTGGAACCAACTATGGGCAGGGAAGGCGAATCAGTAATAAAGAAACACTCAGTTCTGTTTAGGATAAATTACTGCCCTCCGGGATGGAAGGGGCTGAGGTAATTACTTTGCCATGAAGTGACTGACTGGGTAAGTCTCCCTGAAGGGTGGTGCTGTTTCATGGGTTCCATATTAATCTCTGCTATGAAAATGTCAGACTTTCAGGCATCAGTAGAAAGCAGATGTGGCCTTTTGAGAAGAAGCTCAAAGCATCAGGTACACACATTGCCTCCATTCCTACTCCATTCCTTCTGCCACAGGCCGTCTATTCATGACTTCTTCCACAAACACACATGGTCAACAGCATAAGTTGGCTAATGTCCACTGGTTAGCTAATCCAGTATACTGAGTTTTTAAAATGTGTTATTTATGGTTGATCAACTTTAGTGGGCATTAATTTGAGATGCAACAATCTTGACTCCTCCAAGATGATCTGTGCGTCCTTTCCCCTGGCCTCTTGGACTCTGAACTTCTACTGCTTTCAGGTCCTTCATCTATTGGCCAGATAATCACCACTTCTCAGAAAATGTGTATCACAGGTCGCCCTTCATGACAATTGACTGACTGATCAAGTACAGTCCTCCCAGTTCTGCTCACAGTGAGGATTCCCCTTGTCACTGCATCTTACTGCTATGCCTTGTTGTGTACTGGACTGTGTCCCCCAAAGTTCTATGCTGAAGTCTTAACCCCTGGTACCTGTGAATGCGGCCTCATTTGGAATCAGTGTCTTCACAGATGTGATCAAGTTAAGATAAGGTTGTAATGGGTGAGAGTGGCCCCTAATTCAATGACATCTTTTCATATGAGACAGGAGAGGGAGATTTGTACAAAGAGACACACGGGGATGGTGTCATATGACAATTGAACAGAGACTGGGGAGATGCAGCTGTAAGACAAGGAACACCAAGGATTTTGGGCAACCACGAAAAGCTAGAGAAAGGCAAGGGAGGATTATTCCTGAGCTTTCAAAGGAACACAGACCTGCCGACACTTTGAGTTCAGACATCTATCTTCCAGAACTGTGAGAGAATAGATTTCTTTTGCATGAAGCCACCCAGCCTGTGGTTCATTGTCATGATAGCCTAAGGAAACCAACGAACTCATTGTTATATGCTGCGGTGGCTTCACATGTTCACCTTATACCAACCTTCTAAGTCAAACCATCTATGAATTGTGCTTCTGTCAGCCATGAGGTCAGAGCTGGAAGCTAAGGAGGACACATTGGTAAAACAGAGTCTCGGCCACCTGCTTGCATCACTTATATGTGCCTTCCGATCTGTTCAGACCAGTTCCAGAATGTACTATTTCCATTCCACAGTTGATTACTTCTGTAAATACCCAATCCTATGATTGGTACCCCGACAATTCCAGGACAATGGTGGGAAGCTCTGACTGTATAGTCACTTGCTGCTCCTTCATGCATATAACAGAAGCTGTTTTTCACACACAGAGTAATTCTCTGCTGCTGAAGACATGGGTCTGCTACAGAACACCGGCATCTGTGCTGAGACACTCTAATTAGAGCTTTCCAGAGACCTCATACTGCTCCTCTATCTCATATGGATGCCTTCAGCATCATTGTGTCTGCTGAGTCATACCACCCAACTGCAAGGCATCTTGTCCAATAGCTTGGACTTGGTTTTGCAAAGCCTTCTTTTGCCACTCAAGCTAAATTTTGCTAAAGAGGATTGGCTTTCTGCATTCAAGTCAGGGATTCACTCTTTTTCTTGAGGCACATTCCTCCATGTAGTAAGTAGACTTATGAAAACCTTAAATCCTTGGTCTGATGAGGTTTTCAGGGTCTACTTGCTTTCTCTTAATTTCATAATTAAGAGAATATGAGCATATTGTTATGTGGGTTTAATCAAGACAGGGTGTTCATTGAAGGTCTCTCTCTCTCTCTCTCTCTCTCTCTCTCTCTCTCTCTCTCTGTCTCTCTCATTCACCATTAGGTGTTTGATAACCTACATCCCAAAATACTGCTGAGAGAGGGAGGATGTTGAGCTGGGGTCTCATTTTGCCTTCAATTCTAACTCAGTGCTCCAATGCAGGCTTTTCTTGAGCTCATCGGTATGTAGGGTATAAAAGTACTATTTATAAAGTGATAGCTTGACTCACTCTCTACAAATTCTCTATTTGAATAAATCTCCATCTAGGTCAAAATTTGAGTGTTTTTGTTCTCTGGACATTAAAAATAAAACAAAACATCAAATTCCATTAGAAAGTTAACCGTTATCTATAGCAATGCTGTTCCATCTTCTTCTTTTAGGTAAATGAATTTCTGAAGTGCCCTAAAGCATGCATATGGATTTCTCCAACAATTAGGTCTATATCAGGCATTGCTCAATACTCTCTGAATTTGACTTTTAATGTCCCAGGGGATTAAGAACTGTAACTCCAAGCAAATTTTCAGAAAGACCTCCTTCCCTATTATTGAACAAAATATACTAAATAAATAAATAAATAAATCATTTTTGTACACCTGAAACTAATAGGAAAAAAAAAAAAAGGAAACAGAAACCCATTTAGTTCTTAGGCCTAACATTCTTTCATTACTTACATCCTCCAGAAACCAATCTCCATGCCATACACACTTGGTTATTCAGTGTGGAATTAGGCCAATATAGGCATATATAGACTTAATCTTTCACCAGCACTTCCTAGTTTTACATGGAACATGCCAAAGGAATTTACTATATTGCAAAATCAAAGCTAAATATATATATTTCTTCAGGTTTTGCTTTTGAGCAATGATATCCAAAAGAAAGCAAAACTTTGGCCCAAATCAATTTCTGTATACAACAGAAGGAATGTAAAACAAAAGTGTCTGTTTGTTAATAACGACTCCTTTTTTGCTTATAGAGTATATGGTCAGCAGCTGGGCAAGGTGTAATGTTTCTGAAATTTAAAAAATAATGTTGAAATAATTTCATGATATAAGCTTTTTGGTTAAAATAAGGTTGAGCTAGAAATTAGTAATAAATTATAATTAAATATATAGTTTCCTTCTAATTTTCCTGAATAATTTCCTATGTGATTGTTTGGATATATTTTGAAGTTTTGGTTTTCGGTCATGTCCTTGATACTCATTTTCATTGCTTTCTGTATTTATTGTGGTGAGAATAGAATGGGGTACTCGTCTTTCCCCATTCTCCCCTCTGTCTCTCTCCCCTTACAATTCTTCTCCCTGCATCTCTCTCTCTTCCTGTCCCTTTTTTCTACCTCTTTCTTCTATCCTTCTGTATCTCTCTTTAATTCTTTTAAAACATTTATTGATTGTCCTATCCATACTGTCCAAAGACCACTCAAAGCCTAAAGATTTCTCAAACAAATTGAATATCTTTTCTATTATATTCTACTTTTTTATTTAGAATTCTCTTTTCTCAATAATTAAAAAATAGAGCATTAATTTATCTTCTTCCTGAAGATACTTGATATGTACACATACTACTTGTTTTAATGACAATTATGAATATTTGAAAGTAATGAAAATTTGAAAGTAATATGCTTTGTTTTACATAAGTTTCTGGTGCTCAGTGGCTGAGATACAAGGTGCTCACATGTAAGAAACCCATTAGAATATTCATAATACAGCCAGCCTAGTGGTGTGGTGGTGGGGAGCTGGCTTGGGACACCGGCAGCCTCAGTTCAGATCCCATATTGAGGGCCAGTAACACTGCCATCTTAAAAAAAAAAAAAAAAAAAACACTTAAAAAAATAAAGAATATTCATAATACTTCACTTTGTGTATCCCAAGGAAGTTGCTGACACCACATGTTCATCCACACTCATGAATACATTGCTGTAATACATAACTACAAATACGCATTTCAAAGCTTTTAATGTGGTCGGCAGGTTTCTAAGACAGTCGCCAACATTTCCATCCGTGAGTGCAGATATCTTATATGATACCCTCACCTTGAGTTTGTACTCAATCTGTGGGTATGATGGACTATCGATCCCATGATAAGGTTAGTAATTGGTTGACTTTGAGTCTATCAAAAGGACAATTTTCTTGGGTTTGCCTAACATAGCCAGGTAAGTCTTTTTAAAAGGTGACACATTTAGGCCCGCCGAGTGGCGCGGTGTTTGGGAGCTGGCTTGGGACACCAGCGGCCCCAGTTAGGAATCCACATGTGAGAGCCAGTCACACTGCCCTCTAAAAATAAATAAATAAATAAATAAATAAATAAATAAATAAATAAATAAATAAAAGGTAACACATTAGAGAGATGCTCTTCTGCTGGCCTTGAATACATGACCACAGTGAGTTCTAATGCTCATATATCGGCAAGGACATGAATTCCATAACCAGCAAACTTGGAAGAGGACCCTGAGCCTCAGATGACATCCTGATCCTGGCTGACAGCTGATAAAGCCTTATGAGAACCAAAGTAGAGACCCCGGCTAAGCCTTTTCAGGACTGCTCATCTACAGAACTGTGAGACAATGGGTGTTGTTTTAAGCCCCTAACTTTGTGGCAGTTTGTTACACAGCAATAAAAAAATGAATACAATGAACCGGGATAGAAAGACACAACTCACAGTTGCATATGACTATAGTGGTTGAACTTTCATAAAAAAGAGCAATTATTAAAATATAAATAATAACAGTTGTAATAAGAGCAATTATTAAAATATAAATAATAACAGTTGTAATATATGCTATGTTGTATATGTTAGCTCATGTCACTATTATAAAAGCTCTATAAGGTGAGCATTAAAGTTCTGAATTGATAAGTGGTAAAGGTAATCATAAGGGACTTCCTCTTATCAGAAACGGCAGAACTAGTGGGCACCGTTGTGACCAGCCCTCTGGCAGAACCCTCCCATGTGGTTTCCAAGCCCACACTCTTCCCACCTCATTCTATTGTACTCATTTTTTATAGGAAATTACATACAAGGTATCCTCTTCTGCACCAGGGTGCTAAGATCAATAAAGCATGAACCTAAAATGAAACATTTTAAAATCTAGTGGGAAATACAGATATGAATATATCTACCAAGGTCTAATGAAACACTGGCACCTTGGGTTTATTTACTAATTTATTTGTTTTGGTGAGATAAAACATGTAGGGAAGTCATGGCAAATGAGCTAAGTCTTGACTACTCCAAATGATCTTTCTGGTAGAAAAATTGGGGCAGCAGTCATTTGGAATGAGGCAATAAAATGCTGCATATGAATTGTGAATGTATAGAACACGTTTGCAGAATGTTGATTAGACAGGGGCACAAAGATATAACTGAGCTTTATGTCTTAAATATCTGCTTCCTGCATTGTTTACTTGTTTTCTCTGTTCTGTCTCACTCAGTCTCCCCCACTCCTTGATCTAGCTGGTTTTTGCTTACTAAACTGAAATTTTGGGGATCATGGTATCAGCACCACATTTTGGAAAACACTTCAAACTATCATTTCACGATCCAGTTACACACACACACACACACACACACACACACACACACACTTACGTGCTTGTAGTTTATTCTCAGACTCATGGTTGATGCTTAAAATACGAGTGTATATTATTTATTTTCTTTTTGACCTTGAAATATAAAACTATCTTTTGAGTAATATTCTTGATTCCTGCTGCTGCATGGGAAAACCCTAGGCACTAAGTAAGGACAAAGAAATACACAAGTTTAGCAAGAATATTGATATTTTAGTGTAGGGGAATCATGATCGGTAGAAAACGCTGGAGGAAAATATACCAGGACAAATTAAATAAAGAAGATGTGTTGTCAAATACTAAGTCTAGAGAATGAGACAGAAGAATATGCTAGGAAGTGACTGAGTCTGACAGTAAATTACAAGTTAGTTAGTTACAACTGTTGATCAAGAAGGATTTTCTAAAGAGATAAGATTTGAGTATGTGTATTATAAATTAACTGATTCATCAAATATACAGTATAGATAAGCTGTCTCTGGATATGAAAACTTTCTGTTAAATTAAGTATAGCTTTTAATGGAAGGAAAATATTGTAGAAAAACCTTATTCTGTACAAGGAAAATGTACATGTTTAATACTAAGGAAAAAATAAGATGAAATGCTTTAGAAATCCCTATTAATTCATTATAAAAAGAAAAACTTCCTAAAATAACTATGTGATCATAGGCAATTTAAATAGGCAGAACAAATTCATCAAATTAATTTCCCTGTTGTATTCCTGTTATCAATAACAAATAAATTACATGAACAAAATTGAACTGAAACGGACTTATCAAATTTTTCAAAGTTATCTTAGGGAATTTTGTAATTCAAACATTTTATACCAAGGTGTCATTTTTGCACACACTTTAATTTTCAAACTCAGTCATGTATCTTCTTTATGAGTTCTTTTCTTTATTATCCTTAAAAGAAAAAAAAAAAAGAGTAAAAAGCCCTTCACAAAACACCAAATCACTTCACTTATGGGAAAAGTCAGAGTAATACATATCTTGTAGCAACTGAGAAGGATGCAAGAGAGGCTATTTTTGTGCTCACTAAAGAAATATATATCTTTTGAAATTTTTCCACTTATCACTTCTTGTATTCTATCTATGTGGTTTATTAAATTCATATATAATATACTTGAAAACCAGTCATTTTACATGAAACTAATTATGTTCGGTGGAGACCCAGAGGACAAATTTACCCTGACAGAGTACCGTACTTCCAACACCATTTACTTGTACTGCTATAATCCCAACAACGCCTCAGCTAAGATCAAATGTACAGCTAGTGACCTACACTTCCAAACTCATTAGTAGTTATTTTTTTTATGTTGTCATTGTTGATTTAATTCTTTTAGAAGGACTTATGAAAAATCCTTCCCAGATTTGTATAGGTTAAAGTAAGCATCAATTTAGAAGTTGTAATTTATGTACACACAGAATACTAGTTCACATTTAATTAATTCAATTGATGAACAATAAGAAAAGTACTGCTAAATATAAACATGTAATAAGGTGGAAAAGGAAGTCCCTGATTTTACTCACTATTCAAAGTAAACAAATGATCAAATGTACTTAAAAAAAATGGTGAATTCACTGTAGAAAGTGATTAATTAATGTAACATTTTAAAAACTGTACTAGAAGTGCTTTACAGTTTTAAAATTGGAGAAGCAATATTTTGTAATGATATAATTGTAATATAATTTAAGAAAATTTACATTTGTGCTCTAGGAAATAAAATCTACTTTTTACAATGATTACATAAAACATACAGTTTTCCTTCTGTGTTAATTTGTTTGATAGTTGCAGAAAAAAAATATATATACTGTATGCACTATATGCAATATTTTGCTGTAATAATAGAGCTATATTTTTTAATGCTAAATGTTTATTTCTCTATTTTACCCTCAATGACAATAGGCAGGTTTTTTTTCCCCTCTAATTGAGATCACAATTAATGAGGCAATATGGCATGTTTTTTTTCAAAAACTATGTTTTTCAAATGAAAATAAATTTCACAATATATAAACCATCATGCCTGTAAATAAAAATATATGTGCAAAAATTATTTATATGCATGCACACTTATATTATGATTAGAACAGGAAAATCATGCTAGATAGTTTCTGTATTTCATTACTTTACCATCATGTAAATCGTCACTTAAATAATTCCAATGGTATGAATGAACTTAAATGAGCATCTCTGTTATTTAATAAATCTCACAACGTTTGCATGTTGATAAAGTATGAAAAATGTTAACATTATATGTGGGTATGCAGCTAAAATGCCTACTCTAATGGACCTGGAGAGAAGAAATAAACAGAACACTTTATATTTCTCATCATGGAAAGAAGAGTTACTAAATTACTTTTCAAATACCAGCATCAAATCACTACACATAAGCTAGTCCAGGAAATGATTCTATTAACATTACTCTCCAATTAGGAATGCTATCTCGTAACTAGACTTTTATTGTTTCCAAATAAATGTTTAAAAGCATAAAATATGTTTATTTTGAAGAGTGTACTTAAGTCTGAACTCTTATGGTATACAAATAAGAATTAAAGATAGAGACTCTGAAGCATCAAGGCTTTAGAATTAATAGAACATGACCAAGGTAGTGACAGAGCCAATGAGTCATTGCCCACTCTGAACACATACAGCAGTAGCTAAAGAAAAACTGCCAAGGTCAAAGCTCAGTGCTATTTCAGACGGATGTTATTCTCTGTACAGCAGTCACTCCATGCATTTGCTTCCAGCTTTCCAAAAGAAACTGGTGCACTGCAGGCACTCAGGATGAATCTGCCAGATTTAATAATAATCAAGGAGATTCTTAAATAAATGTCTCCAGAAAGAGAAGCAATTGAAAAACTTAAAATTAAAGACCACTTGAACTGTGGCTCCTCTCAGAAAGCGCACCCTTCTTATCTCATTTTAGAACAAAGGCACTAAAGAAGAATCAGGTGGAAGCTCACAGAGATTTACCTGTTGCAGCCAAAGCATCATCACACACCTGTCAAAGGCCTAGGTCATTCAAGTAACCATACAGCAAACTTTCTGGGGAAATACAAATGCAGATAGGAGCAAGCAACTCTGAGTCACTGCTTATTAGTAGAGCTTTATTTTCATTTTCATGCAACTATAAGGCACATGTTCAGCTTCCTAAAATTGATAGTAGAACATTTAGCAAAGCTGTGATGTTGAAGGGAAAGTAGGAGACAAGTATATTCTGTGCACCCTTCGAGTACTTAGTAGTATTTTCTTTTTCCTTGATACTATTTTCTTTTCTTCTTTTGAGATTATAACTGAATTCCTAACTTTGGCTGTCCACATAAAATATTTCGAAGTGAAAACTGTGACACCTTGTGCATATTTTGGCTATCAATACAATTTTGACATTGCAGAAAAACAAATAGAATTTTTGAACCATCTAAACAGTGGAAGTTACTCAGGAAACATCCTAAGCCTAGTCAAGAAATTCAACATCTCACCACTTTTCACCATCACGCCAGCCATTACTTCTCAGAGAAATTTTCTTCCAACATTATTACTTATTTAATAGAGTGCCCATGAGAATTGTAAATATTTCACCTAGGAGTACTATTTTAATCACATTAGCCATATGTAGCTTACAAGGATTCATAAACTTAAAGTAAAATCAAAGGGGTCTGAGACAACAGGTGTGTTCTAGTCACTATTTGTGTGTAACAAATATCCCAAAATTGTGAAACTCTGCATTGACCGTTCATTGGATGCAGGTTGACCACATAAATGGGACATGACTTTGGGTGAGGTATTCTCTTCTGGAAGGAAATTTCTAGGTAGGCAATCAGTTGAGCGCTGTCAGTTTCCAACACCCCCTAGAAGCTGTGGGATCGCTTCATTTCTGAAGGGAAAGGGGTGGGGCTGAATCTTGCTCAAAAGCATCCTCTTTTGCTACTTCCTAAATTTATTTCAAATCCTTCTACTTCTCTTCAGCCTCACTACCACCATTCCAATCAAGACTACAGTCGCCCCTTATGTGGTGTACTGTGATGGCTCTTTATTGTTTTCAGCCTAATTTTGTTTTTCCTTTACTGCATGCAGAGTTAATGTTACAAATAACAAACATCTTCGTATCAGACACTTCCTTATGCCCTTCAGTGTTTTCTCATTGCCTTATATAAAGTAAGACATTCTGAGTATTTTTTACAAGGCCCCTGATACCCTTGCTATTTCTTTATCTTTACATGCTCATGCTCTCCCACACTTTTCCTCATTCTTTGTCTCCAATGGAATGCTTTCTTTATCTTTCTAAAATTTTCTTCTAACAGGCCTTGCAATTTCCATTATGAGAGCTTTCAGGCATGTTATTATTATTTTTTTTTTCAGTTTAAAACACCCTTGAACTTCATTTTCCTCCCTTCCCCTTGGCACAGTAAATGCTGACCAATCTTTGGAAAGCCACTTAAACAAGTCTTCCAGGTTTGCTTAGGAAACCACAGCATATTTTTCTAGAGCCAGATAATCAGTAAAGTTTTGAACATCACAGAACTAAAAATAGAGGCATGAAAAACTTTCTGAAAATTTATATAATATATTAAGTCACATTGTTTTTGATTCCAACACAAAATGCTATGCATGACTCCAAGTAAGTTTTCAATAAATAGTTATGAATAAGTAAATAGGCCAGATAACAATATGCTTAATTATTTATTAATTATTAATTATTATTTATAGTTAATTACGCCTTCTATTTATATCTGTTCATTTTATCCAAGTAATATGAAATACTGTCAAATTCCTGGGGAAATATTAGATACCTTATATCTATAACGATTGTTCTCAACCATGTGAAATTCTGCCCTCCAGGGCAGAAACAGTTTGCCACAACCCCAGTGTATGGGGAGGGAGGGAAAGACTTTTTTTAACATCTAGTTGGTTGAAGCCAGGAATGCTGCTAAAGATCCTAAAATACACAGGAATTTTCTTTACAATAAACATGCATACAAAAAAAAAAAGGAAGGAAGGAAGGAAGGAGAGAGAGAGAGAGAGAGAGAGAGAGAGAGAGAGAGAGAGAGAGAGAGAGAGAAAGGAAGGAAGAAGGAAGGAAGAAAGAAAGAAAGAATGAAAGAAAGGAAGAAAGAAAGAAAGAAAGAAAGAAAGAAAGAAAGAAAGAAAGAAAGAAAGAAAGAAAGAAAGAAAGAAAGAAAGAAAGAAAAGAAAAAAGAAAAATACAGAAGGAAGGAAGGAAGCAAGGGAGGGAGGGAGCAAGGAAAGGAGGGAAAAAAGAAAGAAAAGAAGAAGAGAAAGAAAGAAAAGAGAAAAGAAGTGTACTTATTGATCCCTGATTTTTGTTGTTCTTTGTGCTTTTATTCTAGTTCTTAGCAATGACCTCTTCCCTTGTTTTTCAAGATCCCAGAGGTATCTATACTTATCAAAACTTTCTTAAATCCTGTCTGTCACTTTCCACAGTTTAACCAGACTGGCAACTTTTGTGTGTGTTACATGTTGTGAGCCAACTCTGATTCCTGAGGACCCTGTGAGTGAGTGATGGCCTCAATATCCTGTCCTCAACAGCCCTGCTCAGCTCCTGTAGACTCATGCCTATGGCTTCTTTTATGGAGGCAGTCTATCTTAATTTGGTCTTCCCCTTTTGCTGCTGCTTTGGTTTTCCCAGCATTATTGTGTTTTATAAGGAAACCAGCCTTCTCATAATGTGCCCAAAGTAGGACATCTTCAATTATGTCATTTTGGCTCCAGTGATGTTTCAGGCTTAATTTGCTCTAGGACCCACTAGTTCATCTTTCTGGTGGTCTGAAGTATTTGTAGAGCTCTCCTCCGACACGTTATTTCAAATGAATCTTTTTTTTTTTCCCCAGTCTTCTTCAGTGTCTGACTTTTGCATCCATACATAGTAATTGGGAATAGGAGGGTGTGGATGTCATTTGGTCTCTAATAACACGTCTTTCCTCCTGGTGATCTTTCCTAATTCTTTAATTGCTGCCCTTCTGAGCTTCAGACTTCTCTTGATTTATTGGCTGCATCTCTGCTTGAATTGATGGCTGAACCAAGGTAAGGAAAATCTTTAAGAATTTCAATGTCATCATCACCTATGTTAAAGTTGTGCAACTTGGTAACTTGATGTTTACACACTAATGGAAAAGAGTCAGCAGGGAGGGCAAGAGTGAAAATACAAAGGATAGAGAAAAAATGGCATAAAATTGTGAAAAATTGCCTCCATTGACAAAGAAGGGTTAAACAGTCTAGATACAAATTAGCATATGTATAGGTCTGGTAGCAGAAGTAGAGATTGATTTGTGAACTAATTTCCATTTTAATATAAAGATTTATTAATTCAATAAATATGTATATCATACTATTATAGATATTCCTGAATGTGGGAGAAAAAGGGAGGAGATGAATTTAAGGAGAATTTAGGGCAATTTATGAAAACCTATGCAAAATTAAAAATGACAAAACAAGCTGTTTTAAAGAATAAGAACGAGAACTGAAGAAGGAATTGTGAAAAGATGAGAAGTCCTGATTAAGATTCCGGTTGAGTTTTGGTGTCTTAAATATGTAGTGTCACAAATCCACATCATTTTGTGGGCATTTCCGGTAGTGCTTAGTAGCCAGGTGTATAGAGTAGACGGGCACCTTGTTTTTCAGACAGTGTGATTAACATTGGGCGCAACTGATCTCACAGATTCATTGCATACAAATGTTTAAATATCTACCAGTTCACAAGTACCGTGACTCATCGCTTCCGTATCTTCCCCCTCTGCCGTAACCTATTGCCAGTCATGTTTGTGACTTAGTGCAGTAAAGATGTATTTCATAACGGTGTCTTTGTGTGTAATGAATCTGTGAGATCACTTGCGCTGGACAGAGGGTTAAAGAATAGAAAAAAAAGGAACTGATATAAAGAGTAGAGAATGTTTGAAATTATGGACCAGCGATCTTAGATAAGAAAGAAAAAGAGCATAAGGAGGGGAATAAAGACAGAAAATAGAGGTTCAAGCAACAGGAGGACTGATTAAAGTTGAAGAAAGTGTATCATGATATTAACTGGGATGAATAAGCTGGTTTGTGATTTGGGAGAGGAATGCCTCAAATTAAGTTTTAATTGGTTGACAATTCCCAGGTAATGATAAGATCCAGTGTTGGAGAGTACTGAATAAAGATAAAAGTCACTAAAAGTGTTCGTGTGGGAGTGGGGGTGGGGGGAGAATCACAAAACTGAAAAGTTAGGGCACTGAATCTTAAAGTCATTCAAAAAGAATTTTAGATTCCCCTTGTGAGAAGTATTCCAAATAAAATGGATAACTGAGAGACATTTGACAGAAGTGACAGCCACAAATAAGTGATGTCCAAATATCCTGTCCTCACATTACTACTCAGCATCTGCAGACTTATGCTTATGGCTTCTTTTACGGAGTCAGTCCCACCCACTAACATTTGGTCTTCCTCTTTTCCTGATGCCTTCTGTTCTTCCAACATTATTCTCTTTTCAAAAGAACCCTGCCTTCTCAGCATGAGCATGAAATAGGATACAGCATTTAGGACCCTGATATTTTCAACTGATTTAGAGTACATACGTGCTCACTTTTTATCTCCTAATGTATTTTTGACTTTGATTATCTGTCAAAGATGGTTCTGCCCTCTATTATCTGATAATCATTAAACTTGACAGGGAAGTTGGATGTGATAAATTTATCAGCAGTTTTTAAATTGATGGACACTTTCAAGCCTCTGTATCCTCTTCAATGTTGTTTCTTCAGATTTTATAGCCATTCCTCCTTTGTACACATTGAAAAATGCATCCCTTTATCAGACTGTCTCACTTAACCATAAAAAAAATCACTCTCAACTTTACATTCCAGCAACATATTCTATTTCATTTTTTACCTCTGCACAGGCAAACACATTGCCTGGCACAAGGGTTTAATAGTGTCTCTACAATCAAAGAGCAAAGAATCATAGAATATAAATAAAATTAATCTATGTATATTTTGGGTTTCTCAATGTGTCTACTAATACTTATGTGCCATGCCATTTACAACTTTATTAAGTCCCTTTAAAATATTAGAAAATAAAATATTAGAATGTATTTACATAATAATATTTCTTTATTTTATTCAGTAATGGTTTGACTACCCATATTCTATAAAAGATCAATATTTCACATGGTGGGATTTATTTCTGCTTCTTAAATGCATCATTATCCTTTTATCTTAAAAAAGACAAACACTTCAGTCTTTTCTCTTGAAATCTTTTTTTTTTGTAGATACTATCTCTTGTAACTACATATAACAGTATGGTATATTTTATACTTGTTTTAATGTATTTGATATATATCTCACTTTTTAACCTTCATTGTAACTTAACTGTTTTGCCATGTATTTTTATCTTTGAATATTTTTGAACATTTATACTTTAACCAAGGTTTTCTTATTGTACTCTCAGAAATATTCTGTGTATCATTCTAAGTATTTTATCATGTGCCCTATAGAACAGATGTTAAATGGCCTTTTAGTGACATTCTCCTTGGAATATATCCCTTTTATCCTAATACTCAGAATACAGATAGAAGGGGAAAATGAATAAACCAAAACATTAATATCTATAACTCAGAGGCTTACAGCTTATAATCACACTGCATTTAGTACTCAACCAGGATGACTTGCAGGATCTGCTAGAATGGAAAGATTTAATGGTCAGTGTGGAAGCAGTCTTGAGCACAACAGAACAACTTACATAGGATCACTTTGCTTTGAAAATGGCAGTGATGGGTGGTAAAGACAAATGAGAGAAAAGATATGTCACAGTGACAAGACCACCTGGATCTCCATTAGAATAAATGACAGCTACCAGCTACAAAGAAATGTGTGATCATAAGAGTTATAGTAATAAGACAGCAATAGAAGGTACAGTGTTCAAGTTAATGATATACATGATTGTGCAAGAGCCAAGAGAAGGCAAGGCAAAATGGACAGCAGCCACAGGACAACTGCAGCAGCAGCTGAGAAGCATTTTAATAAGAATAAAGAACCCTTACGGTAATTATGGAGATCATGTTTAGCAAAATAAAAGTCATTACCTGAGGTCTAACAAAGGATTACTTTTAATTTGTGAAACCACTTATATGAGTAGTCTTGCAAATAACTTAAGAAATATGTTAAGTAATTTAAAAAATAAAACATAAAATTGAGCTGAACAGCATGGTCCAAGCTATATGATTATTTTATTTTATTATTATTTATCTTTCCAAAGGACTTTTTAAAATATTTTTTTAAATTAAACTTAATGGGGTGACATTGGTTAGTAAAATCATACAGGTTTCAAGTATACATTTCTATAATACATCATCTGTGTATTGTGTTGTGTGTTCACTACCCAATGTCAATTTTCCTTCCCTCACCATACCTTTGGTCCTCTTTACCCTCTTCTACCTTCCCCTTGCCCTTTCCCTTCTGGTAACCACTAAACTCTTGTCTGTCTATGAGTTTTTGCTTATTTGTTGGTCTTGTGCATTTGTTGCCTTCAGTTTATATCCCACATATGAATGAAATCACATGTTTCTCAACTTTTTCTGTCTGATTTATTTGCCTTAACATGATAATGTCAAGATCCATCCATGTTGTTGTAAATGGCAGTATTTCATCTTTTCTTATAGCCAAGTAATATTCCATTGTATATACATACCACATTTTCTTTATCCAATAATCTATCAAAGGACACTTTGGTTGTTTCCATGTCTTGCCCACTGTGGATAATGCTGTACTGAACATGGGTACATATATCTTTATGGATAAATGTTTTCATATTTTGGGATAGATACTCAGAAGACAGATTTCTGGATCAATTGGTAATTCTATTCTTAATTTTTTGAGGAACCTCTATACTGTTTCCCATAATGGCTGTACCAATTTATATTCCCAACAGTAGTGCATTTTAACTAGACCAGGCCGACATGAAGAATCTTCAAAGGACATCTTTGAGATACTGAATTATTAGGTGAATAATTATGATCAGATGGTAGAATAAAAAATAACATTTCAGAGATAAGTGGAATTTGGTCACAAACAAAGAATTTTCCATTTAAACATAACAATCAGTAGTGGTTTCCATTTCACTATTTTGAAAAATTAAGTCCTACATAATTTTATTGAATGGACAATTCTAGAATGATAAAAACAAAAACAACAACAACAAATGATTAGTAATCTGAAATAACATGAAGTTCAAGTTTTGAGAAGATAAACTGTTAGATTCCCACTCCACTATCATTCTTTTACACTCAAATTTGGTATTTATCTCTATTAGATACATTCATTCACTGAAATGTTTTAAGTTGATTTGATTTTAAGAAGCCTTATAAAAACCTATCAAGAAATTCTATCAGTGTTCTCATGACTAATCTTAATATTTTATTTAAATTTAATTCTTAAATTTTAAAAACAAACCCAAAGAAAACAACTTAGTTAATCTGGACATAGATCTAATCACCATTTTATGAAGTAGACAGTCCTTTGTTTCATTCTTTATGTCAGTGAAAAGGAACTTAAAATTAAACAAACACAGAACATTAAAAAAAAAATCTGTGTGTCCTATTGAGTGATATTGACCCTAGGCCCTAAGATTCCCTAAGTAGGATACTAGATTATAAGAATAAACTCAATGTTTTAAAGAATGAAATGTGTTCATTGTTAGACAAATGACAGATCAATTAATTTGTTTATGTACAGTGAATGCTAGATTTTAAAATAAGATTTTACAGTCCTTAGCCATACTTCTGCAATATTTGACTAGCAATTTAATGGAGTAACTATTCATTGCAGTGAACTATCTGAAATGCCCACCTCTATCTCAGTATATTATCAAGACCTAAGTTTCCATCACTAACCATTTATTTATTATGAATCCTGAAAGTTTCAATCTCCAAAAAAATCTTCCACTTAAAATACAAGTATAAATGAAATGGGAAAAACCTTGTAACTACTTAAACCAATAGTCAGTGAGTTGAGGCAGGAAGAACTCATATACTCAAAGATTCTGAGAGAAAATAGAAATAGAAGAAGTAAAGTGTAACTAGACAATTTTGTCTTCTTAATTATTTTTCCAGAAGTTCAGTTTTTTTTTTAGACATCCTCACCTTAGCTAACAAAAAAATTTGTGTGTGTGTGTGTATGTTTAGGGAAGGAAATAAAAAGTGGTTGTTGAAGAAAAGCACCAGGTGGAAATGTTTGAATAAACTTGTTATTCAATGGCAGGATTTCTCATATCAAGAATTTTATGCTTTTAAATATAACTGTCACATTAAAAAAAATAGATATCATATATATTTTCTAAAGAGGTGGAAAAACTGGAAAAAACTAAATTAGAATAATTCTCCATATCACTATTGTGAACACCTGGATTTTAAATTATTCTTTATATAAGAAAACTAAACAGACATTTTATACATTTATTTATTTATTTATTTATTTACTTATTTATTTATTTAATTTTATTTTTTTTTAGAGGGCAGTGTCACTGGCCCTCAAATGTGGGCTCCGAACCAGGGCCACTGGAGTCCCACGCCAGCTCTTAACCACCACGCCACTCGGCTGGCCTTAAACAGACATTTTAAAGGTGGCTACCAATTTTGACCTGACATGCTGTCTCTGTCAATAGAATTTCATTTACTCTTCAAATCATCTATTTCATTTACATAAAGAGGAACAGGGAAGAAATAAATACATTAAATAAAACAGAGCCCCCGAAAAAAAACAAAACAAAAACAAACAGTATAATTTTACATTGAAATTTTTCCTGTTCTTGTCAGCTAACTTATTCAGAGTTTGCAGTTACTAATTCTATTTTATCAGTGCCTTGTAGTATATATACTCTATCTCAAAGAGCTGGCTCAACTTCCATGATATATTTTCTGATTACTTCTCTTTCTAGCTTGTCTGTTTCTATGCCATCTTAAAATTCATCAACATTGATAAACATTTTGACTTACTCATGGTCAAGGCAGAGATGAACAAAATGTCCAATCTTTTGTTCCCCTGTGGTTTTTGCTCTCAATTCTGTTTGGAGTTGGAATTCAACCCTTCAAAAGTGGATTCTAGACAACAAGTATAATTTAGCTTCTATGTAAGGCCTTATTACCTTAAAACAAGGTATGTGTTCTAAGATGGAGGTTTAGCAGTATGACATGCCAATACAATGTAATAAAACAATATTTATATTACTTAAGATATCTTAGGTTTAAGTGACAGAAAATTAATTCAGCCTAGTCTTAATCAAAAAATGACTACACTGACTTTGAGAATATCCCCAATTACTTATTAAAAAACCCCAATAATTAATAACTCCCTAATATATACACATTTAGGAAACATAAATGGAGGTTAGGACTCAAGGTTGAATTCTAAAGAACTGCAAAAGAAACTTAAATTCTACTTTTTTTCATTTCTACTTCTATTTAAATATTGGTTCACCACTTCACTGAAGATTCATGTGCTTCATAAGGCAAAAACCATTGTCAACCAAAAAAGGTCAGAGCAACCTTAAGAGTAAAACACCTAGAAAAAGTGATTGATTCTCTCCTTCTCCTCGTCTTCCCCCTCCTCTTCCTTCTCCTTCTCTTTCTTTATTTGCTTGGCTTGGACCAATTAAATATGGGAAAATTGTACTTGTGGGGAAAAAAACAAAACAAAACAGTAATTCCAGTAAGAACAAGATGGAAGAGGTGGGAAGAAGAGAATACCAAAAAAGGTGGTTTGCTTTCACAAGTGAAAAGCAATACAGGTTCACTAAAATTTGTCAAGTAAATTTTACCCACAGAGGAATAAGTAAGACTTTACCTCATGGAAACTGATGAGAATTATGAAATAATTATGTTGGAACAATTTATACAGCCCTTATGCAATTGTCAAACTTAAAAATTTGGGAATGGAGGTAACTCTGGTCAATATGGCAGAGTAGGTAAACACTGTGCTTACCTTCTCTTATGTACACATCAAAATTACATCTAAACTACAGAACAAACATTATTGAGATTAGCCTGAAGTACTGCTGAACTGAAGCTCTATAACTAAGGACACACAGAAGAAGCCACCTCGAGACTGGTATGAGGAATAGAGACACAGAACAGGGTAGTCCCACAATGTGTGAGCATTAAAAATTGGGAGGGATATTTTACATGTGGAGGTCCTCTGCCATCTCCGGGAGGAGTGAGGGGTCCCAGTGCTGCACCAAGCTCTCCAGCCCAGGGTTCTATGCTGGAGACAAAAGTCCCCATAATATCTCATTGTGAAAACCAGTGGAGATTGTGGCTGAATGAGACAGAGTGTACCAGGTGTTCTTTTTAAAGAGACTGTGCACAGATTTATTTGCCGATGGACACACTGACTCTGAGCTCCAGTGCAGGGGCAGCAGCTGAAGAGGTGCCAGGGACATACACAGAGGAACTGAGTTGTCTGGCTGTTGGGTGAGGGCTGAAGGGGCAGATTTCTCCTGGATGGAGGAGCTAGCAGAAGCCATTGTTTCTTTGTTGAACTCTCTCCCTTCCTGGTATGCACAAGCAGGCGGACACCATATCTGAGTCTCAATCAACCTAACTAACACTGTTGGCTCCACCCTGGTGATTCTGAGACCATGCCCCACCCAATATTCAGGCCCACCCAAGCTAAATCCAGTGGCTTTTTGGTTAAAGCCGCCTGTCTTGGCCCATGCTACAGTCTTTTCTAAAGTCTTTCAAAGGTTCAAACAAACAGCATCTGGCTTAAGCATGTCTTGTACCTCTAGCTGAGCAGCCCTAAGCCTGGCCCTAGCAGCAGCTGGCCTTGGTTCATGACATGGCTTCTCAAGATACCTCCAAGCACAGTGCAGGTGGCGGGCATCTGCAGATGATTTGGTTGCTCAGCCATCTGGCCTGGTGCAGGGCAAAAGCTATGGCTGAACATGGACTGCTGTGAGCCCCCTCTTAGATGGTCCTCAGGCTTGCAGGCCCATTGGCCAACTTCAAACTGAGCTGGAGCATCACCTGGCTACCGCCAATGATGACACAACCAAGGGCACACTTGGCTGGCAACAAAGCCCTGTTAAAGCAAATCCTGCTGCATAGGATCAGCCCCTGCACAGCAGCTCTTCCACTGTAGTCACAGTCAGTCATCACAACCAATGAGCCACAGGGTTAATCCCTCCCATTGATGTGCAGAAAGAAACCAAGGCTCAAATATATACAACCCACACAAGGGGCATATCTGGAGCACCCAGCTCTAGTGACCACAGAGACTGTGCCACTGTGCCTCACAGGACACCTACTACATAAAGACTCTATGAAGACTGGGAGACATAGCAGTCTTAACTATTACATAGAAACAAACACAGGGAGACAGCCAAAATGAGGAGACAAAGAAACATGTCCCAAATAAAAGAACAGAACAAAGATCCAGAAAAAGAACTAAACTAAATGGAGACAAAGAAATGTACCAGATTCAGAGTTCAAAACAATAGCCATAAGGATGGTCAGTGGCCTCAGGGAGAACTTTAACAAAGTGATAGGGAACAGAAATGAAGGTAAAAACATAAAAAATAAGAACCAGTCAGAAATAAAGAATACAAAAACAAATGAAAATTACATTAGAAGGAAACAATAGTAAATTAAATGAAGCAGAAGATCGAATCAACAATTTTGAAGATATGGCAGCAGAAAATACCCAAAGAGGTCAACAAAAAGAAAAAAATAATCCAAGAAACTGAGGACAGTTAAAGGGCCTCTGGGACAATATCAAGCATACCAACATTCCCATTATAGGGGTAGCAGAAGAATAAGAGAGAGAACAAGGAATTGAAAAACCTAGCTGAAGAAATAATGATGGAAAATTTCCCTAACCTGGAAAAGGATATGGATATTTAAGCCCAGGAAGCACAGAGAGTGCCAAACACCATGGACCCAAAGAGGCCCACATCAAGACACACCATAATTAAAATGCCCAGGCTAAAGAGAGAATCTTAAAAGCAGCAAGAGAAAAGCAGTTAGTTACCTATAAGGGTAAGACTATCAGCTGATTTCTCAATAGGAACTTTGCAGGCCAGAAGGAATTGGCATGTAATATTCAAAGTGATGAAAAGTAAAGACATACAATCAAGGCTACTCTACCCAGCAAAGCAATCATGAGGATGTAGGGTAGAGCATAAGAAATATAGTCAATAATATTGTAATAACTATATATGGTGTCAGATGGGAACTAAATCTATCAGGGTGCTAGATGGGAGGGATTGGGAACAGGATGAAAAAGATGAAGAGGTTAAGAAATACAAATTGGAGGTTACAAAATAGTCAATAGGATGTAAAGTAAAGCATAGGGAATATAATCAATAATATGATAGTAACTATGAATAGTGCCAGGTGGGTACTAGACTAGTTATGGGGATCACTTCTTAAATTATGTAAATGTCTAATCACTATGCTATACACCTGATGTAATGTACTAGCAATAGAAAAGTTGAGAAATAAAATGGGACAATGATGTAAGGCAGATACCAGCAACAAGGGGGAGCCACCATTTCTTTTGGCTAAAAGTAAAAAGGAAAGAGGCCAAGTTACCTGCGTAAAGGAGAGAAGTTTATCTGCAACAGCTGGATTTAGGAAGTCCTGTCTAGTGGGAAAGCCACAGAGGAGATGTAGGCTGCTGGAGATATTACAGTCACAGTGATAAAAAATGCTGACTAAAGAGAAAAATTACTCTGGTGTCTTCCTTTCTCCCAAGGGAGGAGAGCCTTCCATCAGCCAGGTGAGAAGTCTGATGACTTGAGAGCTTGGGAAATGAACCCCAAGAGTCAGGAACTCTATCTTAGAAACAGAGAAGGCAAATAGTGAGAAATAAATCTTAAGGGAGTATATTTCTGTTTTGCTTCTCAGACTGTGTTTGTAATAGAATGGTTTTACTCCTTTTTCCACCTCCCCCACACTCCACACACACATTTAGATTGTGTTTACTGAGAGATTACTATAACTCTGTCAAAGGTATACTAGTTATGGTCTATTTCTGACTTCCACAAAAATAAAATCTAGGTTTTTTTTTAAAAAAAATGTAAACATTTAAAATGGCCTACTTACATAAATTTACTTCAGATTTGTTCAAACTGTATTTGTTTTTGGTTTCTGCATCATAATATTCTTTCAGGAAAAGTAGTTGTCCTTGGCATGCTTAAGATATTAGAAGTCCACAATGACAGCAATCAAAAATGAACAGACTCAATGTGTACAAGACATAAAGACTTGTACTGAAAGGCGACATACAAACAAATGAGTACTGCAAACATGACAGTCCTTGAGGATAGGAGAAGGATACAAACGACACTGTTGTACTTGACGATATTTGTTTCCTCTGCCTGGGGCTAAATAATTTTCCTGCTGATGTGTTCAGTGAAAAGACAACAATAATCTTTTCAGGATTTTTTCATTTATAATACAGAATGTTTACTTACTGGTTATTTCCTATCTAAATTGCTCTGATATGAGAAACACATGTCAGAGCAATCATTTCCCTTTAAACATGGGTTCAATTTAACATTCTGTCCTCCTTTCCTGCAAAATATTGTGTATCAACCTTGGTTTCTTAAAAAGAGAAGGCTCTGTTTTTCCTTCTTGTGTTGTATTTTTGTGATATTTTTTTTTAATCACCTTTGGAGGATGAATGACCAGCAATAGCAAACAGACAAAAGTCTTTTTTTTGTCCTTGAGACTCTGATGGGTGCTATCATGTGTCCCTCTGAACTGAGAAAAGAGAGGGTAGCTTTTTGCCCTTTTCTGCTAATTTCCCCAATACCTCAGTTTGTCCTTCAGACTCTGACAGGTGCTATCATGTGTCCTTCTGAACTGAGAAAAGAGAGGGTAGCTTTTTGCCCTTTTCTGCTGGTTTCCCCAATACCTCAGTTTCCCATTGCCTTCTAGAATTTAGAAGCTATGCTTAGAACTCTCCTTTCTAACCAAGCCTTTCCTTCCAAATCATCAAATCATTCCATGTCTCTCTTCACCATGTTTTATTTCTTCAGTGTCTATTTTTTTTTATTGAATCTTATTTGTTTCTTTATGCTGTATTTCTGTCCTGCTCCACTGAACTGTGTGTCAGTTCCTTGAAAGTATGGAATTTTCCTTTTATCATTTTGCCTCCCAGACCTAGAATAATGCCTGACATGAGATACCATGTGGACGAAGCACTGGTTGTTAAGGAGTATTATTATTTTACTATATTTATTAATATTGTTATTATTATTATTAATTATTATTATTTCTTCCTAATGAATGGGTGGGCTAACATACAGCAAAAATTTGGGAAATAGCTTTGCATCCAGCAGTAAAGCTCTGATAAATGGCAAGTTGATAGAATGAAAGGTTGTAAGAGAAAACACCTTCTTTTTTTTTTTTTGAGGGCAGTGTCACTGGCCCTCATGTGTGGGACTATCTCACTTATATGTGGAATCTGAAAAACTGAATGAATGAGCAAAGTAAACAGAAACAGTCTCATAGATATAGAGGAAATACTGAGGGGGTGGGGATGAAGGAGAAGGGGAAGGGATTAGACAACATAAATAGGTAACTACAATATTGCCACAGGGATATGAAAGACAGTTTGGGGAATATAATTAATAATGTTGTAAATATTTTGTGGGGTGTCAGATGGTCACATGTCTTGTTAGGGAGCCCATTTCATGGATGGAGTAGAGGCTTGATCACTGCACTGTACACCTGAAGCTGATGTTGTATAATACTGTATACCAACTGTAAGTGAATATAAAGATAGTCATGTGATATGGATTATACTGTGGAAAGGAGTCAGAGGAAGTGTAATAGATATATATGATATGGGGGGAAGGAGTGGGGTGGCAAATTGGGGGAGGGGGGTTGTCACTTTGAGGGGTAAAAAGTATAACTATTGCACCGTGTTGTACACCTGAAACTAATTATAAATAAATTAATTAATTAATTAATTTTAAAAAAGAGAGAGAAAACGCCTTCAGGGGCCAGCCAAGTGGCATATTAAGAGTTGATTTGTGACACTGCACCCTCTACAGCTAAGATGGTGAACAACAGTTCAAACAGGAGCTGGGCTGCCATGAACTAACTGCCTTGAGCAGGCATCCAGTGGCCTGCAAGCAACTGCTTCACCAGGAAAGAGCACAATGATAATACCAACACGGGCCAGTGAAGTGACGTTCTCCACAACTAGATTGAAGAACAAAAGGACAACAACTTATCTGTTCCCCTTCCCCGATTCCCCAATAAAATCTTTAAAACAAACAAAGAAAAACAACAACAAAAAAATGCCTCCAGTAGTGAAGACTGTTAGAAGGGAACATAATAATAGCAAAAGCAGAGGAAGAGCACATTTAGTTGAAGGGAATTCTTTCTTTCTTTCTTTTTTGTAATTGCTTTAGGTTCTCAAAGAAAAATATACATGAGTGATCAGTGTGAGTATTTTCTTGTACTTGAGGATCACATTATAATTCAAATTGTTTCTTTTATCCCTTTAAATACACCAACTCAGTTTCTTGGCTCTTACTTATTTCTTCTAGTCTCAGTTACTTTGACATTGATCTTAGAATTTTAATTCTTTTTATTTTTATTTTGAATTGTCTTTCTTATATGGAGAAACTATTTTTAAAATTCATGGAAGGTATAGTGATGTTTCCTAAAAACTTGTGATACTGTTTTCTCTTAAAAAGGAGATGTTAAAAATGGATATGTTAAAAATGTTTTTAAGAAAGGATATGTTAAAAAAAGGAGATGTTAAAATTGGATATGTCAAGGCCCAAATGCAGACAATCTTGTGACTTTTTTCTTTAAATGTTTAAAGGAACCAGTGCATCCTAGTAAAAATGTAAAATTGAGATTCTGTCCTTGCTTTTTTTTTCGCTCTAAGCTACTTTAAGATGCACATTCTATTTTGGTCATTGTTTTTTGTTTTTTTTTTATGCCCTGACTGAGGGAGTGAGTCACACTGAATAAATATCTGTTGAATTATGTGGATGTGGCAAAATCACCTTACAAGTTTTAAATTTTGCATTTTTTATTCAAAATCAGAAAAATGATTTTGGATATTTATGCTTAATAAATGAAACTATGGCCTCCCTGTTTGATATTTCATAGACATGGCTAAAATAGTTCTAAATTGAATGTTAGCACATGAAGTCAGCACCTGGTTAGCAAGTGAGTATGTGGTTATGTATGACTTTCAACCATGCAAAAAAGAGTCAACTGGCCTTTTCAGGATGCTTCTTTTCCCAAATGTAGTTCATATGGTGCCAAAGCAAGATAAATCCTACACCCATTTGGACAAAGTTCACAAAATTAGGACGAAATTACATTAAAAGAGCCTTTTACCTTTATTCGCAATCTAATGAAATTTTTTAAATCCTCGGTATTTTTTATTTTATTTTTATCTTTCACATTCAAAGTTAGTAAAAGACAGTTTAAATGTTACTTTTATGGATTGCTAAGAGTAACCTTCTAAAGTTGGGTTTCTAAGATCTTAAAACTTCTTTTGTGGTGTGTAATATAGTATATCTTTAAGAGTTATTTTTTTTTTAAAAATCCAGTCTAATTTAAATTCTATTAAGATTCTTAAATAGAAATTTATAGATTTATCTTTTAGCAACATGTTTTTTATTAAAGAAAACTCTTCCAGGGCTGGCCGAGTGGCGCAGTGGTTAAGCACTGGCTTGGGAAGCCAGCGGCCCGGTTTGGGTCCCACATATGAGGACCAGTCACACTGCCCTCAAAAAAAAAAAAACAACAACAAATCTCTTCCAAGATTTAAAGCCTCCTGAAACTCCAGAATTTCCAATCTGAAGAAGAGGTCATCTTAGGTCATTTTGAGGTCCTCGGTGACACATTTATTTAACTTTATTACACAGATCATCTATCATCCAGAATAGTAGTTATCTAATATTGTCCTGGTGACACAAAAAGAACTTAATTTTGAAGAGTCATGAGATCTACTTAGAGCAGTGTCACATCTTTGAACTCGTGATAAGGGCCTGGATATGATTTAGCATGTTTATGTCTGTCTCTTCAATGGTCATCATCTGGTGAAGTCTAAAGAAATCTAGGTTTCAGCAGTGACCCCAGTAAAAGTTATTTTACTTCATGAGGATATACAATTTGGGGAAGAATGTAAAATCACTGCATGATTTTGCACACAAGACATCAACCTGAGGAAAACTTAATTTAAACCTTTTCCATGTGGTTCTATACACACTTTGGTTATTTATACCTTATAAGAAGTCAAAATAAAGACTTCATATTTTTTTTCTGTTTCTTTAATTCAATATATGGGAAATATTGCTGTTGTGTAGAATAATTACCTCTGCAGAATATAATGTAGCAAATGTCTTACTGTTCCTTAAAAATTACACATGTATTCTACAGGTAATAGTAAAACTAAGGAGGGTTTTAATAATTGGATATTGTCAGGTTTAAAATAACATACCTCTAAATACAATATTTTATTATATGAAATATAATTTATACTTTAATAATCGTAAATAGTGTATTTCTTATAAACAAAATATAGGTATGCATTAGAATAATTAAAAATAAATCTGAATGGCTAATAATTTTGCTACATTCAAAAATATATGTAGTACAATAATACTCATAATTTGTGATATTAAACTAGGTCATTTTCTATATATTACCATGTCCCTTGACTTTCTCCAAAATAGTTCATTTCAAAAGTCAAAGCTAGGTAGTTGGAGTCGAGAAATATCATTAATTTTATAAATAATAGATGCAGAGGAGTATATTAAGAGTCAAGAGTAAACTGAACAGATATAGGTGTTCCAGATTAAGAAAAAGAAAATGGCTGAACCTCTCATTCAACGTAGCTACTGAAAGCTGGGAGATACTAAGAAACTTTCTCCTGCTTGATTCCAAGAAAGAATGATGTTAGAATACTCAGATAATTTGGTTGAATGAGAGTAGGGTCCACTGCCTGAGCCCTCGAACCCCCATGTATCCAAGTGTTCCTGCCCCAGTATGATAAGAAATGAGCAGACATATCTTTGTGAATTGTCTATACAGATGTGTCTGAGGCAGCCTACAGTTTGTTCTGGTTCCAGTGTGCTTTGCATATACCTAAGAGTACCTAGGACAAGTGATGGAGATCCAATGAACTTGACATGCTTTGTCGTCTAGATGAGGAGCCAAACAGCTGTAAATTGCAAGGACTTCAAAGACGAACTACAAAAGTGCATCTCTGTGTAAACAAGTGGGATTAGATGATAATTCACCAAAACACAAAATATGGTCTTCTAATCTCTCAGACCCTTGCAACTTTAACTCAGCCACAGAAAATTGAAGCAATCAGGGACAAATGGGATGGGAAGAAGTTGAACTGACTGAAAATAAATTTGGCTGTTTGCATAAAAAAAAGTTCATAAAGCAAAGCAATTTACATTTTTGGAAGATGACAATATATTTCTTGTACAATTGAATTTATAGAATAAGATGCTTACCTGGTACACATGTGTAACCTACACTGTAGTTGACACTATTAATTTTTAACTACATGCTATGTGCATTTTTTTTTTTTTTTGGTTATTTGTGATAGCTACAACAAAAACTGACATGCATCCTACTGGAATTATATTACAATGATGTGTGGGGTAGAGGTAAGGATAGGGCTCTAGCCCTTTATTCTAGAACACAGAATGATTCTGTGCTACAATGCACAAAATGGCTGGAATCTTTGTTTAACCATTATCTGGAGGTCTGAAAATGTTCTGTATAATGTACTTTAGTTTTCTAAGACTATTAGCTTTGCCTTAGCTAAAAGTAGCCACTGAATGCTGTGAGATGGTCTGACACTATTATTTATGCCTCGGTATTGTCAGGAGCTGGCTTGGCACTCCCAACTCCCAACTTGTCTGTGGTGCTCTACTGTTTGACATAAGCACCTTCACAGCACTTTCTCATCAGAGAAGCTCACTGTGAGAATGAAAGTTCAAGACAAAAAGAGGACCACTCCATAACTATCTATGAACAAGCCAAGAACATTTTTCAAAACTGTGTAAAAAGGCCAAATGCCCCTCTACCCTAGCTAATATGCATGACTGTTGCTGCTTTTTCAATTACAACTTTAGCTTTTATTTGTTCCTCCCACCTTCTAGGTAAGAATTATTAATATAACCAATCATGAAATTATGTAGCACTATGATATATGAGAATTAGCATTTGGTCAAGTTATATAATTTACTACAATTAAATGGTCTATTGCATACAGTTATGGTCTGCTGAATACTGTTATAATCAATCAATCTGTAACTATATTTTATTTCCTTGTACTTTTTCCTTCTGGCAGTGCTTCTTCCTATAGTACTTGTGTACTCTCCACTTAAGTTTCTAATATAATTTTAATCATATTTTGTTTTTATATGGTATCTTTCTATACAGAAAAACTAATAAACCTTGCCATATACTGAATATGAATGAAAAATGCTAATGATCTCACTTTTATGTATTGGCCATTTCATGTTAACTGTAATTTATTAATATTTTATGTGAAAATGTGTGGAAACTGAATATCAAGTCAGCTGTGGAATCATTTATGCATCAAAGAAACCTAAAAGGTAATAATTTTTAGATATGTTGCTATGTTTTAAGTTCAAAATAATACATAGACCAATATCTTAAACATATTAGTGACTGGGTTCATATTTTTTATTACTACCAGGTTTCTTATTGGTAACTTTCTAAAATATATGTTGATATTCTGAATATTTTTCCATATCTTAAGGTAACTTTATGAGAATATTTGTGTTTCTACATGTATTTCTATGGATAGTTGGTGTTTTTTATTTTATTATTTTTTTACACAAGTGCACATTACAAAATTTCTAGAAATTGATTATTAATATGAAATCTATGATGCAGCCCATAAAGTGAAGGTAATTGCATCGATTGTTCAATTTTTTAATGTATTATTAATATTATATTTAAACCATGCTAAAAGGAATATGTTATTAAACTAAATATTTGAATAATCTCATTGATGAGAAGGCTTATGTAACGTGTAAAGATATATACGAGTAGAAGTTTACTGACATGCCATAATTTAAAAATTAGCACACTATTGGTCATTATGTTTAACCTTGATTTTAGTTAGCATCACAGGTAGGATCCTATTCACCAACACAAAGTCCTGAAATACAGCCAACCCAACTGTAGTGAAGTTACACTTGCTACAATGCAACTCCACTGTTAAAAATGGATGAGAGCAAGATACCTGACCAGCTGTTTATGGTGAGCTGAAGTGGGGAGATTTCAAATAGAGCAAGCTGAAGGAACATGCTGCAGGTACACGGAAGAACAATTTCAAGTAATGAAGCATGGCTGCAGAATACTGGGAAATAATATCGGGGGAAGGTACAGCCCAGTGTGGCACAATCAGAGCAGCAAAGGTGTGCAGCCAGGTGAGGAAGCAGCATTTCAGACTGCAACAGCTTTTGTAAAGAGCAATCACTCTTCCAAAGAGGACTGGCCACCTGTATTCAATGAGTGAACATGGCTGATTTTTCACCATACATTTTAGCAGTATTAAAAGTAAAAAGGTATATTCTTGTGAAAAACATTCTGTTAATGCTATTTTCCCAATTATGCATGATGGTTCCTAGTTTCCAAAAGTTAGTGCATAATGACTAGGATGATATACAAACTAAATATCTAGCACATTTAAATATATGTTTGCAGGTGTCCAATTATACAGCGATCCAATAATTGCTATATAATTGTGTTAGGAAATTTTCACATATTGGGAGATGTTGGCTATGGGAGCTTTCCTGGAATTTCAGTGCATTTCTGATTTGCAGAATATAGTGAAGTAGTGAAGCCTGTTCTTAGGAGTTAGGCCATCCAAGAGTTGAAATCTTGTCCCTGATAATGTACACAATTTTAGCCCTGGGCAAGTTGCAAAACTCTCTTAGGTTCAGTTACCATATTTGTATAAAGTGGTTCTCTTAGGGATTTATAGGGAGTACAATGTGCAGAAAAGGTTCCATACTGGGCCTGACCACATAGTTATTCCCAGAAGACATAATTATTCTCTGAATGGTCTGTATAAAGCCTGTAAGAATTCAGTAGTTACCATGAAATGTTCGTGCCTGAAGGATGAGTAGAACCCATACACAATGGGGTGTATGTTCCAGTCAATATTGTTGTACAGTTTTTATGTGAAATTATAAATGGTGAAGAAAAAAATTGGTTTCTAAAAGCATACTTAAATGAAAGTGGATAAAGTGTCTTTATGAGTTATATTTGAAACTGACTCGCAACAGAATTCTATGAGGTTCTTGCATTTGTTATCTTTATATATCTGGTGTCCAGCAGAGTGCCTGAGAAATGACTTGGTGAATAAAGGGTTGTAGATGGAATGAATGCAGTGTGTACATAAATCACCTTCTGGGGCCTTAGTTTACTTACTGAAAAAGACATTATTTATCTAATAAATATCTGACAGAAGATTACAACATTGTATATTTAAATAGCAGAAGATGTGCTGTAAAGAAATATAAATAACTTTTTAGTCCTCAGATATTTGAGTGAAATTGAGTTTTACTTTCTGAATTATGTAATTTAAAGCACAATCCTATTTAAAGTAAGTGAATAATTCTCCATTTTTTCTTTACTTTGGGAGGCACAAAGCCATATTTTCTTATTTCTCTCATTTAGTGAATTTCTTCCTCTTTGAAAGACTTATTTTGATCTGATTAAATTCTTATTTTTATGCCTTTGCATTTGCATTATTAAAATGTCTCATCACATGTTTTTCTATATATATATATATATATGTGGTTTACAGATTATATAATTTACAATTTTCCATATTGACATAGCAATGGTCTATGCATTAGCTGCTATTTTTTTCTCACATAAATACAGTAGAAATTTATAACTTGCTCCTAATGTATGTCAAATCATAATCTCTCTCTGCTAGAAATCAATTTTTTTTAAAAGATACCTTTTGGGTTTTATCTATATGCTGTATAATACTTTGTACAAGATGTTCTCTAATTGTGAGAAATTTAATCATGGAGATTAAATAATTTACTTTAAATTTTACTTTGGGTTGTTTTGTGGGCCTAATTTACCATATTAGATTGTGTGCTGATTGGAAACCAAGATTTTGAATTTCTGACTTCAAGATTCCCACTGTTACTAATAGGAGCTTCTGATGCCCTGAGGTAGATAGAAAGATAAAGGACTGTCATTGAAAATGCCAGTTACCTGGAGACTAGTAGCCCATCGAAAATTCTAGGTGATGAGAATGGAAGCAAATGCAATGATTGGAAGAAATGTCTAGTCCAAACAAGAGCTCTCCCACCATTTTCCTTAATATGTCTAAACTTTATTTAAAGACGTTTAGTGACTTTGCCATATCTACCTCATTAGTAAAACTTTTCTACAGTTTGATTGACCTTACTGTCAAAAGTTTTTTAAATATCTAAGATAAATATAACTTTCTTCAATTTCAGTCTAACATGGCTAGTTTTAACAATACCATCTGTTGTTAATATTTCTTCCTAATATTTGCCAGGTTCTTGTAATATCACCAGAAATCTTAATTATCTATCATATTTTATTTCTGAATTATTTTTCCTGATTTTTAAAATGAAAAATCATTGTAGCTTTATGCTTCCCGTAACTACTTTCAATTACTTTCTGTTTTCTTGATTCAACTTTGTAATGATGTACCATTCAAAATTCAGTTTTGCCTCTAAAATATCTGAATGCTTGTTGCAGCAATCACCCCATAGATTTTCACTACTTTCCTGGGAAGCAAAATGAAGCTCTATGACCTGTATTTTAAAATACTGATTACAAACTACTTAAACAGAACAGATTTACCACCCTACTATATAACTCCCAGGGTCACACCTTCATATATCAATCTATATAATCTTTAAAATGTACATTATCTATTGCAATATAACATTTATCTGAATACACATTTATCTAAATGACACATTTTTGCAACAGATGGCAGTAGTTCACTTTTGGAAGTACTAGATCTTTCACATCTATGTTATTGCTATGTCATTTGACAGCTGACAGTTCTAGCTTCATTCTAAAAAAAAAAATGAGTGATTTGGTTGAGTTTTGGAGATTTTAAAACAAGTTGAAGATGGAAGACCAAACTGTGCATTTTTGCCATATTTTACTGTTTTACTTCCATAAAGGGAAGAACGTGCATCAAGCTTGTAAAAAGTTGCATCAAGTTTGTGGTGACAATGCTCTACAAGAATGTCAGTGCCAACGATGGTTCACAAATTTCCGTGCTGGTGATTTTGATCTCAAGGAAGCTCCTTGGTCAGGGAGGTCCACTGAGGCTGATGACGACAAAATAAAGGCATTGATTGAGTCAAACCCACCTACATAACACGAGAAATTGCAGAAACATTGAACATCTATCATTCTAGTGTTCATGACTACCTGAAGGAGTTGGGATACATAAGCTAGCTCTATATTTGGGTTCTGCATGAACTCAAAGAAGTTCATATGATGGCACATATAAACATCTGCAATATGCTCATTAAACGTGAGGAAAACAATCCTTTTTTGAAGCAACTGAAAACTGGTGATGAGAAGTGGATTGTTTACAACAATGTGGTATGCAAAAGGTCTTGGTCCCAATGTGATGATTGGCCTCAGAAGAAATCGAAAGCAGACATTCATCAAAGGAAGATTATGCTCTCAGTGTCCTGGGATTTTAAAGGTGTCATGTTTCTCGAGCTCCTACCAAGGAACCAAACAATCAATTTGAATGTATACTGAGGGCAATTGAACAGTTTGAACGACTCCATCATTCAGAAATGTCCAGAGCTTGTTAATTGCAAAGGAGTTGTGTTCCATCTCAACCATGCGAGATGATACACAAGTCTGATCACCCATCAAAAATTATTGGAGCTTAGATGGGCTGTGTTGCCACACCCACCATGCTCGTCTGACCTTGGGGCATCAGACTTCCACTTGTTTCGCTCTCTTCAAAACTCGTTGCGTGGCATAATGTTAAATTCAGATGATGCTGTAAATCAGCACCTTGTTCAGTTTTTCGCAAATAAAGACAGGTCCTTCTATGAATGAGGAATTACGAAGCTCACTGAAAGTGGGCAAAAGGTTATTGAACAAAATAGGCAATATATCATTGATTGATCTTTCTTCTTTATGGAAATAAATGACCTTTGAAAAACATAGACAAAATACGTTATAGCTTTTCTGACAACCCAATAGTTTACTGAATTGCTGATTTTCAAATATCGTATAATCTTTAGTCAATATATTCTAATTTCTGGTAACAACTTATCTCAGATTAACAGTGCCTAGAAAACAGGTCCTTAATATCTTTTCTAAGCAATTTACATTTTCAAATGCATGTGTGGCAGTGATTCAGGAAAGATGGTTGAACAGGTTTCTAGGAAGAATATTCACAGTCTTTTTGAAACGCTACAGAAAAGTACCGATTGTACACATTTGGTAATCCAATTGCATTAAACTAACCTCTAGGATATAGATATTTAAATAATTTTATTTAATATGTATCAGGAGATTCCTAGATTCCTTAAAACAGAGTAAATAGATGACTTAGTTGTTTTTTTCCCATTAGTAGAAAAATTTCTCCAACAAAATTTCAATAACAGCAGCTAAATTAAGCAACCAAAAATGTTAGTTCTATGTCCATGTTAAGAAATTAATTTTACTCTCTTAATGTTGGGATTATTCAATAATTATGCTCTAAATCCTTTCTGTATTTGCTGACCAGCTATAAGAAAAATTGGGGCTTTGAGGGGATAAAGACATCCACAAAAATTCCTCCTCTCTAAATGGTTTTTCATGAATTTTTATTAATTCTTTTTAAAATGTAAAATAATGTTACATTCTTTAAAATAAATGTAATGCTAAAATTCTAGCCATTTTTGATGTTCCACCTTGTTCTTACTTCCATATCAAGATCCATATTGCTCATCAATTACTCCTAAATATTCATCTTCAAACCTGATTGAGTTCCTGAGTTCAAATCTTCAGTTTTTTCTGGTCAACTAGAGAACTTCACATAAATGCCTTATTTAACATTGATTCTACAAATGCTTACTTAGAATGTAGGGTGCAACCGTCAGTGTGTTAGGTAATCAGGATAGCTGGGGATTCAACAGAAAGTAATCAGACTTTTTGGAAAGGTTATTCCAATGGGAGGGACTAAAACAAATATAATTAGGAGATAATTTATGTTGTATAAAGTGATAATTACTATTAAAAAAGAAAACCAAGCAATATAAAGGGTATGGGGAGTGTCAGGACATTGCAGTAAGCCTGAGGATTTGACATTTGAATGAAAATTAAAAGAAATGGAGAAGCCACCCATGCATATATTTGGAAGTGAATATTACAAGCATCGGAAACAGCTATATATGTTTCAATGTGGGTATTTTCTCTGTTGCCTGATGTATTATAAAAGGGGCCAGGCTTTAACAATAAAGGTGTGACACTCCTATGAACCTCTTTCCGGTGTCTCCATCTTTCTTTCTCCTCGCCGATGCCGTCCCACCCGAGGGAAATCCTGTTCCTGTAGGACTCATGAATGCAAAATCCATCAGCTATCATAGCAAAGTGATTTAAGGGTCCGTTTCTTGGGTGGCAGCTGCAAAAGTTGGGGCTCTAGATGTGTAGGGCGCTTTTATGCCAGGAATATTCCTGGCATAATTAAAGAATAGCAAAGAGGACCTTGAGACTCATAAAGTATGGGTAATTAGTAGAAGAGGTGATAAATGATAGAAGGTCAGATCCTATAGGTCATCAAAAGCTATTATGAGTATTTTAGTTTTATTATTAGAGAAAAATTGGACGATTAGAAGTTTCTTTCTTTTTTTTTAAATGAGACATAATTAATTTCATGTTTTAATACAATCACACTGACTCCTCTATTAACGAATGAGACACACATTCAAACATAAAGTAATGTTGGCTTAGACATAGATGATGGGTAGCATTAATAAGAGGGTTAAGTTTTCAGCCATTATTATTATTATTATTATTTTGAATGGGCTTTGTATTTCTTTCTCTCTTTCTTCCCCTTCTGGGACCTCTATAATGCATACATTGTTTGGCTTAATATTATCCCATAAATCACTTAGGCTATCTTCACTCTTTTTCCTTTTTTCTTCTCTGATTGGTTGATTTCCACTGGGCTGTCTCTGAATTTGCTGATCCTTCCCTCTGCTTGATTTTGTCTGATGTTAAATCCCTCTATTGACTTTTTCAGTTCAATTATTGTATTCTTTGCCTCTAAGATTTGTCTTTGGTATTTTTTTACATTTTCTATCTTTTTTTTTTTTTTTTTGTAATTCTTTGTTCATTTTTTTTTTTTTTTTACCTCTCTTATCTCAGTGAGCAACTTTATTGCCATTATTTTGAACTCTCTATCAGGTAAATAAATCATTTATCTTTGTTTCATTATGTTAATTTCTGGGAATTTATCTTGTTCTTTTATTTGGAACATACTCTCTTATTTCTTCATTTTCCTTAACTCTCTGTGTTAGTTTGTGCTCAGCAGATAAAACAACCACCTCTCCCTGTCTTGACAGATGGGCCTCATGCAGGAAATGGACCTTGTCAATCAGTCCTCCTTGAGCTCCCAGTTGCCTCTCAAATATTTGTGATTGCCCAAGCTGCCATCTTTGTTCTTAATGGCTTCCAATAATTGAGGGTGTGCCAAGATTAGTAGTATCCCAAAGACTTGAAAAATGCCCCTAAGTCTCTTCAGGTCCCCAAAGGACTACTAACTGCCAGTTCCTTCAGCACCCCAATGAAGGCTAATTGGAAGCCCCACTTCCCTACCCCCTCAGAAGTGCTGGGAAACTCAGAACATCAATCTACAGTCCAGTGCCTATCAGGGGAAAACTGGGATCTGGGTGTTTGAGATTACTCACTTTGTTCTCAGGGGCAATAATGGGAGTGTCTGCATCGCCCCCTTTTGTGTGCTGCAGGGAGAGCTCAGAAATGCCAATCCCTATCAGTCCCAGAGCTGGTTGATTTGGGAGCCAGTCTCTCAGGTGATACCATAACAGCTGGGGTGCTAGATGTGCAAATAAACTCCTCCAGGAAGAAGCTGGAAACTTGACTTTATAGTCGGAAGTCACTATGGGGAGACAGTGGAGGATGTGCTGACCAGCTCTATCAGGATCTCTGAAGGATCCCAGTCAGCTCTACATATAGGCTGATTAGAGGCTGAAACGTTAGGTAGCAGCTGGGGAAATATGCACTCAAATCTCTTTCAGGGAGAAACTAGCACTTGGAAGTTTTTACCTGTTCTATCTACATTGAACCCAGGGAAGACAGCTGTAGAAAGTGCTTGTGTACCCATTTCAACTGCTTTTATGTTTGTTTGTGTGTTTCTTTGTTTGTGTTTGTTTAATATGTTCCTGTAGGACTCATGAATGCAAAATCCATCAGCTATCATAGCAAAGTGATTTAAGGGTCCGTTTCTTGGGTGGCAGCTGCAAAAGTTGTGGCTCTACATGTGTAGGCAAGTTACTGCCAGGGAGAAGCTATAGACCAGGTTTTATTTGGGGAGCAAGCCAAAGGAAGAAGGTAGGGGAAATGCCCATGATTTTAAGGTTTCAGAGAGGAGTGAAGTCAGCAGCTAGATGCAGGCTAACGAGGAGCCAGACCCTCAGGCAACACCTGAGAAAGTGTGCAGCCAAATTGTTCTCAGGGAAAATCTGGGAGATGCATGTTCTTGTCAGCTCCCTCAGCCCTGCGTCCAGGGAGGAGGGCCATGGAGAGTGCTCACAAACCCATTTAACAACAGCTTCTTTGTTTGCTATTGTCCCGTCGGACTCATAAACACAAGCTCTGTTGGCTATCAGATCTACTCCATATGCAGGGCCCATTCCTCAGTCAGCAGCCTTACAATTTAAGGTGTTAGAAGTGTGGTCCAAACCTTTCATTCTCTAGGGGGAAGCTGTGAGTTGGAAGTTCCTTCCTGATTCCAAGGGTCTGTGATGGAGGTGGAATTTAGGTGAAAATGTGCCTCTGCTTTTCCTATATATTTCAATGTGGGTATTTTCTCTGTTGCCTGATGTGTAAGTGTCACTCAACTAGTTTCTGGATTTCTCTCAGAAGGAAAGGGTCTATGTGCAGTTGGACATTTGGTACATCTGTGAGAGGAGGGGATTCAGTAGCATACTTTGCTGCCAATTTGGTGATGTCCCCTATTGCAGGGGGTTGGCCCCCGCGAGAATCAGGGTTTCCCTCGGGTGGGACGGCATCGGCGAGGAGAAAGAAAGATGGAGACACTGGAAAGAGGTTCACAGGAGTGTCACACCTTTATTGTTAAAGCCTGGCCCCTTTCATAGGGGCTTCTGACTATTAACTCAATTACAAGTTACGTTTCACATGATCATGATGTTTTCTTTTACTCAGAACTTTTACTTGTTTGTAATTGTATCTTTCCAGGGTACACTGTGGCCTGTTCAAGGGTTTTACTTATCATCTAAAGAGTGGTCACCATGACTACCTTACAGGGCCTATACTTGAACTATTGCCAAGAATTTAGCAGTGGCTGAGTTTAGGGCAAAAAACTATTTTTATGTGATTATAATACTTAGTAGCAAAAGGAGTCTCAAACTTTTCCTATTCTACAAAGAGCTGCATATTATTTTAATAGAGGGTAACATCTGTTTCTCAGTCAAAGCTTCAGTATCTGTTGCTACAGTGATGTACAAAACAAAGAGTTAAAACAAGGCTGTTGGGCTGGCCGAGTGGCGCGGTGGTTGGGCGCTGGCTTGGGAGGCCAGCGGCCCCGGTTCGGGTCCCACATATGAGGGACAGTGACACTGCCCTCAAAAAAAAAAAAACAACAAAAGAAAACAAGGCTGTTAATTAAAATAACTCATGGTCAGTAAGTTGCCTCTTATCAGAACTCTCATGGCGCAGAGACCTTGGTCTCCTGGTCTCCAAGGAAACCTTTCACAGCTGCATAGGCAAGTAAGCTCAAGGTTGGATGATATCACCAGTTTCTCACAGACATTGTCTGTTTCTCACAGACAGGATTTGTTCATGTGACCAGAGGCCTGAGCCTCAGTTTCCAAGGGGCTTGAGTTCCCTATTTCTCAGGCCCGGGGTCCCCTCGGACTATAGCCCATTTTAGGGAGTTTCCTTATCTTTAGGAAATCTTGCCCCATCATTGACTTACACAGCCAGCTATCATCAGGGTACCCCAGGAACTTGCCATAAATGCAGTGAAAGTACTGTCTCCTATAGGATCTGATGTGGAGGAAAGGAACATGGGTTCATAGAGGCAGGAGATATTACATGACCAACCATAAGGCAGCACCCCAAACATCCAATGCTGAGCATGGATCTTTATTTCAATGTGGCCTTGTCAGACACTAGGATGCTGTCGGCCCCCAACACCCTATACCTTTAATTTATTTTAGGTGAAGATATTCTCTTAATAAGATAGGATACATTGGGCACTCAATAGGTTTTGTAAAATTAATCTATAAATGCACACATCTATTTTGTTTGGATTCCTTGTATATATCTCAAAGCAAACTGAAAACTAAGAGCTATTTTTGCTTGACTCATGAACTAGGATGCCACCTAATTTTAAAGCAATAGATCAGGGACATAATAAAAACTGAAATTAGATTAGATCTTTACTATCAGGAAGATAATGTAATAACAAATGATGTAAACTATTTCATCATTTGATTTTTTCTTAGAATTGTTAATATGTATATATATTTACTCTTCTTTACATGAATGTTAAGGCAATAGACAAATACATTTTCCTATGATAAAAAAATTATTATGATACTTCTGCTTTACACAGTTTACTTCTAGCAGTTACTAGCATAAAATCATTACTTAACAAATTTCCTATTTTCACTTTTGTGAATTCTTCCCCTGTTTTTAACAAGGCAGTAAATGATAATCACTCAGGCATGGAAAACATATTTTAGAATATGCTTCATTGAATCAGATATCTATTGTTTTGTTATTCTAATTTTTAAGAGGAGGAGCCTAGGTATAAAAACAATTTCTTTTTGGGCCGGCCGAGTGGTGCGGTAGTTAAGAGCTGGCTTGGCCTACTGAATGGGAGAATATATTTGTCAACAATATATCTGATAAGGGGTTAACATACAAAATTTATAAAACAGTCATGCAACTCAACAGCAAAAAAACAAACAACTCAATTAAAAAATGGGCAGAGGATATGAAGAGACATTTCTCTAAAGAGGACATACAGATGGCCAAGAGGCATATGAAAAAATGTTCAACCTCACTGATCATTAGGGAAATGCAAATAAAAACCACAATGAGATACCACCTCACTCCAGTCAGAATGGCTATCATCAATAAATCAACAAACAACAAGTGCTGGCAGGGCTGTGGGGAAAAGGGGACCCTGCTGCACTGTTGGTGGGATTGCAGATTCGTGCAGCCACTATGGAAGTCAGTATGGAGGTATCTCAAAAAACTGGAAATGGAACTACCTTTTGACCCAACAATTCCACTCCTAGGTATTTATCCTGAAAAACCCAAGACACTAATTCGAAAAAATATATGCACCCCTATGTTTATTGCAGCGCTATTTACAATAGCCAAGACTTGGAAACAATTGAAATGCCCATCGGTAGATGACTGGATTAAGAAACTGTGGTACATTCACACAATGGAATATTACGCAGCTATAAAGAAGAAAGAAAAGTACCATTTGCAACTATATGGATGGACGTAGAGAACATTATGCTAAGTAAAATAAGTCAGTCAGAGAAAGACAAATACCATACGATCTCACTTACATGTGGAATCTAAAGAACTGAATAAACAGCATAATAAACAGAAATAGTCTTAGAGACACCAAGGAAAAACTGATGAGGGCTAGATGGGATGAGGATGGGCATGAGGGAGAAGGGGAAGGGACGAGGCAACACAAACTGATAACTACAGTACCACTCCAGAGACAGAAGAGACAGTTTAGGGAATTTAATCAATAATGTTGTAAATATTTTTTTAGGGGACCTGATGGACTCATGTCTTGTCAGGGAGACCACTTCATCGACGGTGTAGTGGCCTGACTACTGCACTGTACATCTGAAGTTGCTGCTGATTAGTATTAGATGTTGACTATAATTTAACACATATTTAGTCATGGGATGTGTAATATAGTGTGGGGATGGAGTCAATGGAATTGTAATAGATATGTATGATATTGGGGGTGGGAGGGCAGGGAAGAGGGGAAGGGGGAGTCACTTTGTAAGGGGTGAAAAAGATAACTATTGCATGATTTTTACAACTGTAACTATTAATAATAAAAATAAAACAAAAAAACAAACAAACAAACAAACAGAGCTGGCTTGGGATGCCAGAGGCCACACTTTGGTCCCACATATGAGGGCCAGTAACACTGCCCTCAAAAAAAAAAAAATAATAATAATAATAATAATAATAATTTTTTGGGGGGGTATTATTTCTTCCTCCACTTTCTTCTTTGTATCAATAAAAGACTTCAGTAAATATTATGGCTTTTTAGCTTTCAGTGTAAATACTGGTCATCATATAATTTTGGATAGCAAGTCTCTATATTTATAATAAAATTCCATTTTACCATTTATACTTAAACTCATATGCAAGTTAAACTCCACATGAGATAATATAACAAAATCAAAATTTCTATGTGCAAAGAAATGCTAAAAAATCATGTCTTCTCAAATGTTTACAGCTAAGCATGCTATTCATTTCCAATGCAATCAGTAGTCAATCTTTTTTTTCTATTTATTCCTACTATGAGATACACTAATTAAAGTCCCCTTTGCATGATTCTTTTCATATACCACATCAATAGAAGGTAAAGTCAATTTGTGAATTTATTGTCCTTGACATACTATAGGAGTGTTTCCAGCTGGGACTGATTATGTTTATTCTTCTGTGTTACCCAGGTAAAAAATAATCCAAAACGTAACAATAAATAATTGCAGATCTACCTTTATTTAAATTTGTTCTGCTGCTGCTGTTGAACAATACAGATAAAGAGCATCAGATCTTTCATATTGTCCAATGAACGTTGCCTTAGCTGTAATTATTTTCTTACATGTGACTATGTGCCCTCTCCAGCAGGTGACAGGTAAATGACTTTAAAATATGAGAAAATTTTATTGGATACTTATTATCCTTTGAGGAAATAGATTTGGGACTGGCGTATGCAAGTCTTATACACTGACTTCCTGAAAAAGGTAACAGTGCACGCATTTTAGAAAGTAATTTTCTTTTTCTTCTGTGCTTTTTAAAAAATGTGGTAAACGTGATAATGTGAGATCTATCCTCTTAACAAAATTTAAGTATACAGAATGGTAGAGTTAACTATAGGTATGATGTTGTACAGCAGATTCTAGAACTCATTCATCTTGTTCAGTTGAAACTCTGTATCCCTTAAACAGCAACTGTTTATTGCCCTGTCTCCATGCTCTTCTACTCTATATTTCTATTAGTTTGACTATTTTAGATGCCTCATGTATGTGAAATCACTCTGTATTAGTACCTCTGTGTCTAACTTCTTTCACTTAGCATAATGTTCTCAAAATTTGTCTAGGTATGGATCAGGATCTCTTTCCTTTTGTGGCTGAATAATACTCCATTGTATGTATGTACCATATTTTCTTTACCCATTCATTTGTCAATGAGCATCTTGGCTATTGTGAATAATGGGGCAATGAGCATGGGGGTGCAAATATCTCTTAGTTACCCTGGTTTTAACTCTTATGTTAAATACCCAGAAGTGGGATTCCTGGATTCTATGGTAACTCTATTTTTTAATTTTCGGAGTTAAACTTTTATGTGTTTCTAAAAGAAAAAATTGAGCTTTCTTCTATAATATGTTCTTAAAGACATGATTCTCACAGGCTTGACAGAGTGATTATATTCAACTGGAAACAGGTTGGTTCACAAATGTGATAAAATCTTTGCAAACTATATTTTTGGCAATATGAGAGTATATATACACATTATGTAAGTATTATTCAAATAATATAAGTACATTACAACATAAATTATATATTAATACATATAAAATATGTATACATCATATACACTTTATTATTTTATACACATTTTAAAACCTGAGTAACAAAACTATTTTGTAAATGCCAAGTTTTATAAACTAAACTTTTAAAGGGCAAGTAAGTAGACAACTCTACTTACATGACATTTTAAATTTCAGACAAAAATACTGAATATCTAAGAAATCAGTTCATTTTACTGAGACCCAACAGAGTGCTGTGGTGTTTAAATTCATACAGCTTGTGAATTTTGAATACTGAGAGATATGATAATAAAAAACCTCTTACATGGGCCGGCTGAGTGGCTCAGCTGGTTAAGACCTCACTCAAGTGTGTGAGCTGAGCTCTGTGCAACAGCAGTTCGATGCCCAGCCTGAGCTGAGCTGCCGTTAAACTGCCAACAGGTGGCAGGATGGCTCAGCTAAAAAAAACACACAAAAACCTCTTATATGTGCTAAGTGATATTCTTTGAAACATAGACATTACAATTTAAATAAAATCTCTTTCAGTATTTAGTGACTATTACTGAATGTTGTCATTCCATAAATAATACATTGTAAGTAGAAAATAGTATCTTTCAATCTCTAATTATTGGAGGCTTATAAACTTCAATCTATAAAAACTTCTTTTTTGTAATGCACCTAAATGAATTTCCTTCTTAGAAGAAAAAGATAAAATGATGTACGGTGTATTAAAACATTCTCATTTGTAGTCTATTTCATCATATAATAACTCCTGTTAGGAAAATACTAACCAAATCTGTTTTACTTGTTTTCATTTGAAGCTAATTTACATTTCGTGGAAAACTGTATATACAATGTCAGGGAGGGAAAAGTGCTTTATGACAAAACAGGTAATGCTAAGAATATATTTTAGCATTTTCAAATAAAATAAAGGTACATGAATAGGAAACATGGGATTATGTAAAATGAAATATATCCAGTTGTTTATATCAAACATATAATATACTGACACAACAACAGTTGTGAATAAACCAAATCTCTGAATAATCTGAACCTCTGGCATGGATCAAAGTTAATATGGTAACTCAAATTCATCTCTATTGGGCATCTCACTTTGTATTTAGTTTTCTTAATCTTACCTGTTAAGTTTCACAGTGCTAAGTTTCAGTGTTAGGTTTCACAGTAGGAGTTTTCATTTCTTTAAGTCCCTGAATTGTGTGAACCCTCTACATAGATTTGGAGCAATTTCTTATAGCCCTCTTCTCCTCCCAAAGTTTAGTACGAGACTACTATGTTGAGGAACAACTCAAATGATAACATAATGGCCTTGTTGAGAATCCTTGTTATGAGCAAGTGTTTATACCAAAATGATACCGTAACCGTATCCACATCTCCAACTAAAAATGTTGAGCAAAGTTAAGGATGAAATCCTATCTGAGTTCCTGGTTTACAGGATCACTAAAAATATAAACAATTATTGAACAGCTCAGATTCTTGCTCCTGTAGCCTACTCTTCAGAGTAAGTCATGATTTTCATGAAGGGTAAGATAAAATTGAATTTGATTATTTTCAAGTAAATTTTACAATATTTATATTTTTATTCAAATTAGAAAGATAAGAATATATCTATTAGTAGAATGATTTAGAAACCTAGAAACCTATAGAAAACTATTACTACATTTTTATTGCATTTTACTGATTTCCAAGAGAAATTTATACAAGTTCAAAATCCAAAACCTCATCAAGATCAAGGAGACAATAATAATGGTGTTCTCCATTGCATTGTATAAATTATAAAGTCTTTTGAGGATATGTTATACACTATGCATGCCATAAATATACTTGTTGAACATTTTAATATACTTGGGGTTTTAACAAAGATATCTTTGAAAAATGACAGCCTATAATCTATGTATAACGAAATGGTTCTTGACACTATTGAATTTTAAACTACCAGATATTACATTAAAGGTACTGAAAATTAAATTATGTGTAAGTTTTGCAAGTTTTTCAAAAATCATTAGGGAAATTTCTTCAACTATTTCAAGGCAGTAAGTTAATCAATATCAGAATACAGGAAATGTCAAGTTAATTATAATTATCAGTTATATGGGACAATGTAAATTTATGAAGTAAGTATGATACCTAGTTTAGTTGAACTTTTGAGGATTGTGTAGAAGGGTCTAATAATATGCCAATATGAGATAAATTCATTTGTATTTCTTATTATGAGTGATGGAAAATATATTTAGTTTAATCATTTTATTTTCAGGGAGAAAAAAAGGATTTAAGATTTGATTACTGATATGAGAAAGTGTTTACAAGTCAAGGAATAAGATGGGGAAAAACAGCTAGAGTATATAGTTATTCATATATATATATATATATATATATATATATATATTTTTTTTTTTTTTTTTCATTCAAAAACACTTCATTCTAGAGGAAAAAGATAATTAAATGAGGATGATGTTTCTAAAAATCCTCAAGAGTTTTCTCACAGAGGCTAAAGTAATTCCACTGAAGTTTTTAAATTATTAATACACATAACTATTGTTAACTTGGGGCACATTACTTTCAAAATCATTTTAAAACATAAGCAAAGCATTCATATTGGTAAATCACATATAACCAGTAGATCTTTTTGGTGTTATATCTTATTTTGCCATGTATTTTATATGTCATTGTGTATGTTAACTACAGCCAGCATTTTAAATCCACGTGAAGAAGCAATTGTTATGTGTGATTTAGTATAAGATGATGTACTTTTTGGTAAAAAAACTCTAAATGGTTTATTATAGGAAAGATCATGGGGAGTATTTGACAGGTGATTTCTGGCAAAGCTAGGAAATAATATCAGTAGGTAAATCCTTAAATGTGTGTGCATATACCCCACCCCATGTCCTTGCCCATACACACAGTTAAAATGAAATAAAAATGGAGAGTTTCAATTATATTTAAAATGAAGTATCTGAAGTTAATGAAAATTTGAAAGAAAGACATGACTAAAATACCAATCTTATGATAGGACCCATCTATGTATATTATTTATTAACATATTGACTTAATAATTTTTAGACTACAAGTAATCATGTGATTTACCCACAAAATATGGAAGACAGATATTACAAAAAGGAAATCAAGAAACAAGCAATGATATCGTGGGTATTAGTAAATTAGATTTATAACTAATACACCTAAAACATTGCTTGAGGATGAAAAACTAATATATTCTTTCTTTTTCACTAATAAAATAGTAGCAATAGTTTAAAGAGAGGTTTTTAGGCCATATATGATGCCTAATTTGTCAAAATTCAAATACAAAGAGGATGAATATCAATAATCTCAAACAACATAAAATTCAAACAGATAATAATACTTTAATTTAATGAATGCATCCAACCTAGCAATTTATATTCATTACATAAACATAGAATATCATTGTTATTTCATTTCAATAGAAGGTAAATTTGGAAATTTTCTAATATCTAGATAACAGGAAAGTAAATAAAAGAAAGCATAGGTGAGTCGAATTTCATCAAAATGAAACCTGTGGCTCATAAATAAACAAAACAATTCAGAAATTAAATAGACACTAGGAGAATATACTTGAATATATAAATTAATTTATATTTGGAAAAAAAAAAAATATATATATATATATATATATATATATATACACACAAACTAGGAGAATGTATTTGCAATATACAAATTTACTTATTTTTAAAATTATAAATGTAGTTATAAAGACAAACAACTGAAAAATAGGCAAAAAACTTGAAAAGATAACTTTAAAAAAACAATAAAATGTTGCTAATAAGCACTTGAATTTTCATCCATCATTATTAGCCATTAGAAAATTCAAATTTAAACAGCAAATGAGATGCCATTTCAACTTACAATAGATAAATAACAACAAAAGCTCTAACAAAAGAAAACAAAATCTGACAATACCATGTTGGCAAAGATATAGAGCAACTGGAACTCTTATATAGTCCTGAAGGGAGCATAAAATGGTTTAACCATTTTGGGGTATTATTTAGAAGTTTTTATGCAGATACACATACTTTTGACATATAACCATTCCGAGTATTTTCACTAGGATTCTACTAGTATTTTCCTAGTATTTTCATGAGGAAATGAAAAACCTATATCCCCCCAAAGAGTTAAAATAAAGAATAAAGTTCACAGATGTTGTAATAATAATAACAACAACAAAAATAATGATAATACTCACTCTAATAATAATAATAACAACAACAACAATAGGAATTGGACTAATTGTCCGTCAACTGCAGAATGGATAAATAAACTATGTTTACTTATACATGGGTGAGTGAAGGACTCCATTTAGGCTAAAATGAACAGCTATAGCTTCTATTATCTATATTAGCATTAGAATCCTCAGAACTGTAATTAGAATCCAGTCACCAAAGATTAATCAACTTTGTGACCCTAGGGTCTAGAAGTGAACTGGACCTATGGGCACTGCTCAAATCAATGTTTTTAAGTGCATTTTCTAAGCTCTACTATGTATCCTACACATGCATGTGTACAAGTAAACATCTAAATCCTTGTTTTCCACTATCATTGTCTTCCATATTCTGGTCTATATATGGCAAAGGTAAAAGAAGAATCTTGGGAAATTAGAAAGAAATACCGAGAGATAATGCAGCATCCAACGTTCATATTCAGGAAAATATGGAAATGGGCCAGTTGTAAATAGTTCAGCACAAAGGGAAAAATTCTGAAGGCCTGAGTATTTATCTTATTCCAAAGGCCAGTGTGTGCATTCCGTCCTTACTTCTAAAGACATGAGAAAAAGTAATGCTACCTATTTTTTAAATACTTTCTACCAATACCTTATTCCCAAGCCTCCCCTGCCTTTTAGAGTTCAGACCTTTCACATTTACTGAATTATAGCTGATAAAGTGTTTCTTCTCCCAGGGGTCTTTCAATTTTAATAGGGATCAAAGCCTACAAATGAGGATTAACCTAATTTGGGCTTTCCTGAATTAACACAAAGTGTTCATTTATTCTGCCTGTCCATAAAGAGGACCTGGGATATTGAATGTGAATGATATTCTTAGTTTGTTGTATTGTTATTAAGAAAAAACTGCAGCAATCCATTATTTTAATGGTATGTATAAAGCAGTTAAAATTGAAGATTTGCCCCTTTATATATGTATGCATCATTGAGAAACTCCAGATTTATTGTGGGGATTCTATAACTAATACATTTGCAAGTAAATAAACAATCCTTTTTATATTATCTAAATATAGTCTGATTATTGTGTATATATGATGACTTAAAAGATAAAAAAATTATCATTGATATTGGTTACATTTTATAAAATAGAAGAGATTTAAGTAGATTGGATATTCTATAAGATATATATATATATATAATATTCTATTAGTTACTGGTGTATAGCATAGTGATTCAATATTTATATACATTACAAAATGATTACCATAATAAGTCTAGTAACCATCTGTCACCATACAAAGTTATTATAATGTTATTGACTATATATCGAGTAGTGGTAGACTGGAGAAAGATAATGCTGTTTTCCCAACTACAATTAACTATAACATATACTTGTTTAAAAATATAAAATGAAAATGTTATGATTTAATAAAATTGATTCAGGCATTCCAGCTCGTAGAATCATACTAAAACAAAACTTTTTATTCTACAACTTTTCATATTCTAGTACTTTGTATTTGTTTTAGAAATTTCATAATCCTTATGACTAGTATGTATGCTATCACATGACGGTTGGATTAACTATTTCAATTAAAAATCACGTTCATTGTCTTATTCTCCTACTCTTCTGAAATGTTGTTTAACAAACGTTTGAACAAAAGTTATACAAATATTTTACTGAAAGATCCAGGAGTATCTTATTGAAATAAAGATATACATTTTGCAGAATAGGTAGATAGCACAAAATAATGACTTACTCATTAAAAATATGTATTGCAAAATATATCTCTAAAATATTGCTAGGGCTTACATATAGGTATTTTGTTGTCTCAAAGCCTCATGTGTATTAAACTGTAACTATATTATTTTAAGGAATAGAAATTGATCTGTAAAGAGTTGAAATATATTTAAAAATGGCAATCTCCATTTGAGGTAAATATTAATACCAATTTTAGAGTAGATATTCATAGGTTGAAGTAGCTGTGGTTATTGATCAGTAATGCTGAACAACATTATTTTAAAAGCAAAGTTGGCATCCTAGGATATTTTTTGAAAGGCATTCTTAAGCTGTATCTCAAAACAATTTAAAATGTATTTCATTCAAAATTTAGGATACCACTTTGATTTGTGGGAGGAAAAAACAATGGAAAGGGCAATCACACCATGTTAAATATCTCAGTCAGTTAACTGTAGTACAAATTTGAAAAGTGAAAGTAATGGGAGAGCAAAGTGGCATATTATATTCTCTCAGTCAAGCTTTGAATTTTATTTATCTTTAAGATTATAATCATTACTTAATTCATAATAAAACTTTAAAAATATCAGTAGGGAAAGGAACATTTTATTGACATTTAAACTTAAAATAACTTTGTTTTTCTCATTTTTTTTCTCTTTAACTCTTATTCTGAGTACCCGTAGTAATTTGGGGGGTGGGGCGTAGTTTTTGTTTTGTTTTTTATATATTTTTTATTTTAGTTTATTTTATTTTTTGAGGGCAGTATCACTGGCCCTCATATGTGGGACCCGAACTGGGGCCGCTGGCATCCCAAGCCAGCGCTTAACCAATACGCCACTCGGCCGGCCCATGGGAGGATAGTTTTAATGTGGACAATTGTACTTACTTTTGATGAAATGTCATTCTCAACCTAAAAATAAGATAGTTCTTGACATTGGGAGTTTGTCACTGATTAAATTGTCATAGTCTATTTGAAACCTAAATACTTCCTCTGGTCATTGTTCTGTTTCTCCTTTAGAAAGTGACCTTTGTGAATAATTGCATGCCCTAGATGTGTCAAAAATGAAGAGAAAGCAGCATTCCTAACTATGAACATTTTATAAATTATTTGTTTCTGCTGTCTTGAGCAGCTTTACAAAAATGAAATATTTCAAAATTGTTTGCAGTTTCAAAGACTTTTGAACAGTCTTAGGTATAAAATGAATTCCATGTAGAATTATAGCATTTATTAATATTCTTCATTTTCCCATCAATGTAATTTATTAAAATTATTTTACTACACTCCTAAGTGAAATTGTAAAATATCTGGTGCTTTGAAATATGTAAAGATGATGGATGCTAAAATGTAAAGACATTTTAAAATGTATTCATTATATCCTGTTTGGAATACACCAGGGAATTTTTAAACATCTATTCAGGTAAAAGAATGAATACATGTTGTCTCAAGGTACTTTTAAAATATACATCTGGGCCAGCTGAGTGGAGCATTAGTTAAGAGCTGTTTTTGGGACGCCAGTGGCCCCGGTTCAGATCCCACATATGAGGGCCAGTGACACTGCCCTCTACAGCTAACAACAGCTCCACCTGGAGCTGGGCTGTACGAGCCCCTGCGATAGTGTAGGCTGCAGCCCCTGCTGCAGTGGGCTGCCATAGGCTACAGTGAGTGGCTGGCAGCTGGTGTGAGTGGCCGGCAGCCAAGCGTGAGCTGCCAGTAGCCGCGGTGAGCGACATCCAGAGACCGGTGACTGAGCTGCTTCATCTGGGAAGAGCGCAATGACGATACCAACATGGGCCAGTGAAGCGACGTCTTCCTCAACTAGACTGAAGAACAAAAGGACAGCAACTTGTCTGTTCCTCTTCCCTGGTTCCCCAGCGCTGTTCCCCTCCCCTAATTCCCCAATAAAATATTTAAAAAAAAAACCCTCTATCAATTTTTTGCTTAAATAATGCTTATATTAGTAACTGAGAATTGTTACAAGTGTAATATGTACACATACTTATTTATATATTAGTATTTAATTAAAATTGTTTTATTTCACTGTCTACATTTAGAATATAAACTACTTTCCAACTTTAACCTTTGAACACATTTAATATTTTATTTCCCTGATGATCATTCATGACAAAGAATACAAAAGGTAAATACATAAACAAGATATATATATATATATATATATATATATATATATATATATATATATATTCAAGCAATCATATTCATGACACAAGATATAAGGGAATGTAAACTCTAAAGAAGCATCTCAACATGGAGTAGAAGGAGAATAATGGAGATATTTGAATTTAGCTCTAAATGATATACCTCACATAGGTGTACAGAATAGCAAAATTACAAGAATTTGAAATTGGGGTACTAACACACTGAATGGTATAGTGGAGAAAATAAATGTGTTTTATCATTGCACAGAAAATAAAATAGTTAATTTTGAAAAGAAGTACATTTATCAATAGAACTTTGGTTTGGGAGGGGTGTGTGTGTGTGTGTGTGTGTGTGTGTGTGTGTGTGTGTGTGTGATTTTAACATAAATTACAATAAAACACTCTGGGTTCTTGTGTGGAAGTAAAAAATGATGAAAAATGTGTTTTAAAAATATAATCTGGCAGTGGCGAATACTAGAAATAAACTGAGGCAGTGAGCTGGATAGAAAATATTTATAGTTATTTAAGGGTGAGTTAGGGGATTAGAATGAGAGTCATGGGGAAAGAAATATAAATGATAAGTCCAGGAGAGATTGTAAAGGAAATGCTAAGAGCAAACAAAGCAAAAAGAGACAAAATAAAGATTTAAAGATGACTCTAAGATTTCTAGCCTCGGACATACCAATATAAGAAACAGGAAATCTGTTAAGGAGAAAACAATTTAAGGAAGTTGTTTTTTTGTTGTTTTTTTTTAATCTGGCAAGACTAAGATCAAAGTCCATTATCTAAATCATGCTGCATTTCAAGGTGTTAGGTTATGGTAGTGCACATAAGAGATCAAAATTGGACAACTGGATTTCAATACAAATGTTATTGATGGAGTCATGAGCTTCGGTAAATTCATAGATATTAGCAATCTAGAAAGATAAGAAATAAAGGATGTAGAGATAAGAGATAAATTGCAATCAATAGATCCAACTGAAATAAAACAAATGTTCCAGAAGAGGACTCAAATAATCAGTATGATGAAGGAATACAGATTCTAGGAACAAATAATTCATGCAATTTAAAAATTATTTGTATAAAAAAACATATCTTGAGGGCCAGCTGAGTGACACATTGGTTAAGAGCTGGCTTGAGATGTGAGTGGCCCCGGTTTGCATCCCACATATGAAGGCCAGTGACACTGCCCTCTACAGCTAAGATGGTGAACAGCAGCTCCACTTGGAGCTGGGAGGCTGTGAGTCCCAGAGATGCCATAGCTGCAGCCCCTGCTGCAGTGGGCTGCCATAGGCTACAGTGAGTGGCCAGCTGCCAGCTTGAGTGGCTGGCAGCCGGTGTGAGCTGTCAAGAGCCGCCATGAGCGGCCGTCCAGAGGGTGGCGACCGATTTGCCTCAACAGAGAAGAGTGCAATGACGATGGGCCAGTGAAGCAATGTCCTCCACAACTAGATTGAAGAAGAAAAGGACAGCAAATTGCCTGTTCCCCTCCCCCAATTCTCCAATAAAATTTAAAAAAATAAACTTTGTACAACTTTATTACAGCTGGATATATACCATACTCTGTAGATTTTTATTATATCTAAATATTATCTTAAGCAGAAGCCATATGGACCCATAAGCATCCCACAATTGAAGCATACCACCTCCCCTTCCCAGACTATACAATGCATTTACTCAGCATTCAACTGCATGGCTACTATAAATAAATCAGGTGCTAGGCAAGTACAAAAAAGAAAGTGAACCAGGAAATCAAGGTCGATAATCCTTGGGTTATACCATTGCAAGAAACAGACAGTAAGGAAGTAAAACCATAAATATTATTAGAGACCGTAACAGGTGTTATGAAAGAATAATAAAAATCCAAATGATGGTATAAAAACTGAACTGGCAAAGGGCTCTTTAAATAAGGAGGCACAGAACATACCCCACAAAGTGACATTTTTGCTGATAATCCAAGGAATCTGAAAAGTCAGCCTTTGGAGAAGTACCTTTTTATTTAGTGGCTGTAAGTAATACAAAAGCCAAGAGGAAGAGTTTGTGTTTGGAGAACCCAAAGGAGACCATGGTCTGGATGAGAGTAGTGTGTTCAGGATCCATAATGTAGGTTATTCTCAGAAGTGAAGACAGCTATATTACATATGATTATATCGCTGGAACTGAACATTGCTGTTTCTTATGAGGACAATGGGAATGCACTGGATAACGTAAATAAAAAGAAGGCATTATTCTTTTAAAGACATCTCTGGCTGAAGTGTAGAGAATTAATTGAACATTACAAGAATGGAGGCAGGAGATCACCTATAAGCAGTTAATATGCACTCTTAGGGCAGCTTGAGCCAAAATGGTGCCAAAGAAAATCCGCAATATATCTTTAAGATTGCATGAATAACAGGGATCACATGGTGAGTAGGGAAAATTAACTATGAGAATGTTGTTTTCTTTATTAAGCTTAATATAAAATAAAAGAGTGAACCTGCAATTATGTATCTTTATACATATATCTATTCACATTACGCACTTCTATTATATATTTCGTAATTTAGGACACTGAAGAAGTCTATATTCCAGCTGTTTTTTATTGAATAAAATTCATATTTATTACAGACTTGTGATATTTCTTACTGTTCTGTAAACATGGTCTGCTTAACCTAGCCAAATGAGGTCTTTTTACTCTGGGATGGTTTTCTGAGCAGAGGAATCCTTGAAATAAGTTATCTCTTGTAGAAATTACAGATGAGGTAGGGGTGAAAAAATCAACAACAAATATCTGTCAACAGCAACAACAACAACAACAACAACTATATATATACATATATAGTTGCTAGTCTCCCAATCAGTTTTTGTGGTTTTAACCTTAATTTTTGAATTTCCCTGGTGGAGGAATGCAGGAATGAAAGGATACATGCTGTGAATTTAACCCTCCATTATGCTGAAAGGACAAGAGTCCTTGTCAGGAGCATACATGAAATACATGCTTATTTTATATGGATATGTGTTTATTGGATATGTGCTAATTGCTCTACAAGTGAGACTAGAAACGTCATAAGGTTCTAAATGGCTCAATGCATTTTCAAGTTTTTAATTAGAAGGAGTAGGGATGTGCTTTTTAAAAAATTGGTTTATGTTGTTGTTATCACCAGTTTGCCCTTCTTTTTGATCACCATTTGCATTCCAGGAAGAAAATTCTTTGAAACAAGCATGCAATTGTCACCACTTATCCTAATGTATGAGACCCACAGTAGATACACAAAACAGTTTTAGTGAATAAATAAATGACTAGAAGACATTTAATCACCTGATGGGAAGTTTCTAATATATTGTTAAGTGGACAAACTATGCTTGAATTATGTAATATCAATTTGATTTAAGTTATATATAAAAAATAAAGCATATCCTCAAAAATATTAATTGAAAATTTAATTACAAAAAAATTCTCAACCCAATTATAAAAACTTTTTTACATCCTCCTTTATTTTGTGTTTTATGTGTTTATACTCCTTATTTCAAGTGTGTATAAGAAACATTCACTCTAGCTTTCAGTGTTTGACACTTCAACAGTTTCCTGCTGGGGGGAAAAAAAAATCTTCACATAAACCAAACTGAAAGATTCTGAAGATTTTAGAGGCTCATGCCCAAAACTGATGATTTAAAAAAGAGAAAAGACAGGCAAGTAGTAAAATGTTCTTGAGTTATCAGAGAATGCTAGTAAAAGGTCACTCAGTTTAATTCAGCTATAATCTATACAATCTAATTAAGCTCATTTCTAAAGTAAATGTGTTATTTGTACTGCAGTGGTATGCAGATTACGAAGCGTTGTTATAGGATTCTAAATGGAATGCTGGTTTGCACTTTGTATGAAAAAGACCTGTAAATACTCTTTAGTTTCACGTTTATGTGGCTAGGATTTAGTGCACATTAAAAGGAGCTAGCCAGTTATATTAGAGTTCTTCAAAGATAGTGCAGTCGGCTACCTGAGCACCCACACTAAATAAGGCTGAATGAGTGCAGTTTCAGGCTCATCTCCTCATTTATTACATTTTCATTCATCCATAAGAAATATGAAGTTAATAAATTCCATGTATCATCCCTCTGAAAATTAAAAGCCACTTTTGTTTGAACCAATAGCCTAAGAACTCTTTTATGAGAATTTTAAAGTAACGAAGAGGTTTTTATTCTGCAGATTCGGTACATATACTTTCATATTGCATTTATACATGAAGCTTGGGAGTCAAATGCCTTTGCTATTCTTTTTAAGGAATTGTGTGAAACACAGACTGCGGACGTTGGACGGTTTAAAAATAATAGTCTCTGCATTTAGTACTGGTGTGGCTTAGCGGCTGCATTAGCGATGATGCTTTAGAATGATTTTCAAGTAATTCATTACTTCCCTTTCTCATGTTTTAGATTTAATATAGCTTGCAAGTTCTGATTCATCTTCATACATACTAATAAATTGTACACTACAAAAAAATTCTGAATTAGTTTAAAAGCAATTTCATCCCCTCTCAATATATCAAATAGGAAGTTGCTGGTTGGCTTGCAGTTACCTGTAAAGAAGTCTGGAATCTTATCTATGTAGTTACATGATCAATGAGTGTAATAACCCATTTTTGTAGAAATGACATATTCCTTTTAATATTTTTAAAAGGAAAGACTAATATATATATGCTTTCCAAGGTGGTAAAAATTCTCGAGGGCATCATATCATTCTAGAATATGAATGAACCTAATGAAAGCATCTTAAAATGCATGTGCGATGCTGCAATTGTTTTCGCCTTTTATATCTGGGTGTTATAACTGGAACTGCAGAGGAAAGAAAATCTTTTGTCCTCTCCCCTCTTGAATCATTCTATCAAATTGCTATAGTGCTGGCAATCTTTGCAGCTACAAATGACAGTTTCTTAAGCAGTTTTCACAGCTAAAAAGAAGGTAGGGCATGGACTGTGACATTGATGTTGGGTGGAGAAGGTTGGGAAGCACCTAAATATATACAATAACGTTACAATTTGTTTCTATAGTACTTTACTGTGCACATCCATACACTGTCATGCATATCATCCTATTTGAATCTCAGACCCACATTTTTTATAGAGATATAATTGACATATAACATTGTGTAAGTTTAAGGTGTATAAACTGGGTTTTTGATACATTTATATATAGCAATATGATTACCACTGTAGCATTAGCTAACACCTCCATCAGGTCACATAATTATCGTTCCTTTTTTGTAGAGAGAACATAGTCTGTGTAGTAGGCTTATTATTATCTTTGTCTTTTTTAGCTTATTATTAACACTTTTCCTTCTACCTGACATAATCCATTCTTGACTTGAATTAAGTGAATTCTGTGTTTTCTAAGTTGATTAATGTGTCTCCAAAAAATTTATGTTGAACTCCTAACTCCCAGTACATTATAATGTGACTTTATGTGGAAGAGGATAAATGTAGTTACTTAAAATGAGGTTATATTTGCTTCAGTATGGTGGATGCTTAATTCAGTATGATTGGTGTCCTTCTAGCAAGATGACCATATGTGTCTCCTGAGACACTCAAGGAGAATATTGTAACAAGCCAGAGAGTGCACCGAGGAATGCTAAAGTTTGCAAACCAAGAAATTAGGAGGAGGTTAGGACCATAGATATAATGTACTGTTACACATGTTCACATCAAGTAAAGGTCAGATGAACTCAGATTGTTACAGAAATATTGCTCTTTGTTACTTAGTACAAACCCTTTTGTGAGTGATTTGTATTAAAAAGAAAGGGTTAAGCTTTCTTAATTATGTTCTGTTAGGAATAGCTTTTTCTCCCTCTAATTTTAGGATAAAGTATATTTTTCTTAATTGTGAAAGAAATCTAAAGTAGACAACTAGGAAGACAGTAGGCAAGTGCAAATATATTATTAAAAAAAGAAATGTGATAATAAATTGTAAAGTTGCTGTTGCAACTAATTAAAATATTCAGAAGGAAATGTGAAATCTGTATTGACAAACAGTGAGCCTTCTAAGATTCCAAATTTCTTTTAATTAAAAAATTGACCACGGGCTTATTTAAGCAGGCATTTTAACAAAAAGGAAGTGAATGCTTTAAATCTCTGGAAGATACTAAATCATTAACATCACCCTTATCAATATATTTAATATCCTAAATGCCGAGTCATATAAAGAACAAATTATAATCTATCTGCTCATGGCATATTCTAAAAGTTCTGCTTATAGTGAAGTCAAATTTATTATCATTGTGACTATAGCTATTTCCCCCATTTTTAAAGTACAAATTTAAGTTGTATAATGAAAGTTACTTTGCTTTATGTATTTGCAGTGTGGGACATGATGGTGACTCTGCATTTCAATAGCTGCCTCCATTACCTTCAAACTCATAGACATTTCTCAGTAGAGCCCACTATTGGATTTGAGGCTTACCAGCATACATGGTGCAAATAAATTATTAATAAATTTTAACCTACATATTTACCACACCTACACTACAGCTGGGGGAATTTGCTTACCTGCTGTTTATTTTAACCATTTCCTGTTCGGTGGAAGGCTTAAAACAAAAATAATTTGTAGTTTTTATGAAAATTTGAAATTATAAATTGCTGAGTATTAAAAGTTTTGTAAAATATGTAATAAATTAGGAAATTATGAAAGATTAATAACAATTTAAAAAACCTGTATAAAATTTCCATATATACATCATTCATTGTTAGTATTATTTAATATTTATACCATAGTATAAGTAAAACAAATTAAGGAAGCTATTCATATATATATGTATGTCTGACCATTTAACTGTGAACTGATACATTTTGGAAACCCAAGGATTAAATTATTTTGTTACAAAATAATTCAAGGGTTTTGTGCAACTAAAAAATTATATATCTTCCCCCTTACAAGATTTACAAAAAGAAAATAACACTAGATATTTATATAGAGGAATTAATTGTTTATCTGTATAGTTGTATGTATAGTTGTGTATCCAATTTATTAAGTATAGTTATGTATCTGATACATTATTAAATTTCCCAAAATAAGAAGCAAATATGTGCTTCATAATTATTCACTTAGGAAAAATAATATAGTCATAAGTGATATGTAATCACTGAGTGTTCAAAAAGTAGATATATATTTATCTCTCAAGTTCATTGAATGAGATAGCTGAAACGTATTTTATAGTTCAAACTTTTCAACATTTTAAAAATGAAGAGGCTTTTAATAATTTTGGAGTCATAGCATGGGTCTATAAAGGTTCAGTATAACTTCTTCATTACTGTGTAATATGGGGAGGCACATAATAGCTAATCTATAAATATACTGTATAGGTGAATGAATACATTAATAAAAGCCTGACATTGTGAAAGAAGAAAAACTAGAACTCAAAAGCTGAAATAAGGATCAATAAAATACAAAACTAGCTTTTTCTCTTTAGCATATCTTAGAAGTTTCAAATGTAAGCAAACTTGCAGTCACAATGTAAGTATTTTTTACAAGAAATAATGTGTTAAATAAAATGTTTTATGTGTTTAATTTTGATTTTAATTGAAAATAGCTGTATATTATCTACATAAACTGGATCAGAAATATGTTTGAATTTCTTTTAATGATAGACAAAGAAAGGATTTATATATTTGGATTTCATTAGGTCAATTTCTTTATCAGATACGTGAGTTAGAGATGTTTGTACTTCAGGCTAAACTGCTTAACATTATAAACATTCTCTTTTTCACTCAATAGCCATATATTTAAATGTAATCGATGGTAAATACATTAAACATTAAAATAGTAATATATGCTATTTTGGCTTTATATACAAGTAAGTATAAGCTGACAACCATAATCCAGTAGTAATTTTATGATGTTGAAAGGAACTTAATAATTTGAGCTTTTTGATACCAATTTTGCCCAGAACTAAACAATAACAGTAAAATTGGCAGCTCAGACTACTAATTTCAAAAGTTTAAGTTTTTTTTTACACTCATGAAACTCAACACCAAAAAACCAAACAACCCAATTAAATAATGGGCCGAGGCTATGAAGAGATATTTCTCTAAAGAGGACATACAGATGGCCAACAGGCATATGAAAATATGTTCAACATCACTAATCATCAGAGAAATGCAAATAAAAACCACAATGAGATACCACCTCTCTCCGGTCAGAATGGCTATCATCAACAAATCAACAAACAACAAGTGCTGGCTAGGGTGTGGAGAAAAGGCAACCCTGGTGCACTGTTGGTGGGACTGCAAATTGGTGCAGCAATTATGGAAATCAGGATGGAGGTATCTCAAAAAACTGAAAATGGAACTGCAGTATGACCCAGCAATTCCACTCTTTGATATCTACCCAGAGGAATCCAAGACGCTAATTCGAAAAAATATATGCACCCCCTATGTTTATTGCAGCGCTATTTACAATAGCCAAGACTTGAAAACAACTGAAATACCCATCGGTAGATGACTGGATTAAAAAACTGTGGTACATTTATACAATGGAGTATTACTCTGCTATAAAGAAAAATGAAATCGTACAATTTGCAATGATATGGATGGACCTAGAGACTATTAGGTTAAGTGAAATAAGTCAGTCGGAGAAAGACAAATACCATATGATTTCACTTATATGTGGAATTTGAAAAACTAAATGAATGAGCAAAGGAAACAGAAACAGTCTCATAGATATAGAGGAAAAACAGGGTTGCTAGTTGGGAGGGGAGTGGGGATGAGGGAGAAGGGGAAGGGATTAGTCAGCATAAATAGGTAACTACAGTATTGTCACAGGGATATGAAAGGCAGCTCAGGGAATATAATAAAATTGTAAAACTTTTGTGGGGTGTCAGATGGTCACATGTCTTGTTAGGGAGACCACTTCATGGATGGAGTAGAGGCTTGATAACTGCACTGTACACCTGAAATTGATGTTGTATAATATTGTATGCCAACTGCAATTGAATACATAGATAGTCATGGGATGTGGATTATACGGTGGAAGAGAGTCATAGGAATTGTAATAGATAGTATGATATGTGGGGGAGGAGTGGGGTGGAGAATTGGGGGAGGGGGGTTGTCACTTTGAGGGGTAAAGAGTATAACTATTGCACTGTGTTGTACACCTGAAGCTAATTTAAAAAAAATCATATTAAAAAGAAAGAATAAATTGGAAAATTTTATTTCTGAAGAAGTATAAAAATTATAGAAATATATAATTTTACCATTTGAATTCCACTTTAAATATAATAAAAAATGAATAGATGTTTCGTTGCTATTGAAAAAAAAAGTTTGTTTTTAAATAATTTTGAAGCCAAAGAAGTAAATATTTTAAAAAAATAATGTATTTCAGATGTAACACTTTAAGTATCATAAGCCTCTGAATAAAGGTATATACAGATAGAAACAGATGACATACAATGAAAATAATATAATTTTTATGTTTTTAAAACCAATGCAAAACGACATCTTTGTGGTAAGAAGAACATTTAAAAGTTCAGAAAATAACATTTTAAAGCACACTTCAACTATGGAAATATTCTTGTCACCTGTCTGTTGCAGAAGAAATATTATTTTGAGAGGTTGTCTCAAGATTGAATTATCCACTTTGCAGTTTGCAAGATTTGTAGTGCTTATTCTAGCATCTTTTACTTTAAATTTCACCAGGGCAAAGGGTCAAGTTAATAGGGGCAAGAAATGCTTGGTACAATCAGATCATACCTGATTAAAATGCTGGTGGATGTTACTGGCAGTGCTGTCTTGAAAGACTTTCATAATGCCAATAGATAGCTTTTCTACTTGAATAATAATAATATTGAAATGCTACTTTCTGTCTGATAATAAGACTGTTCTTAATTTTTCTAATATACTGAATATTTCTTGCTCTCAGCTTTATTTGTTTGGAGAATAATCAATATGATTCAGTCAATCTGGAGGCAACAGAATGCTGCAAAGGATACTAGATAGTGTAGTAAGTTCCACTTGAGAACTAATAGTTCACCACTTGTGTTACTCAAATTCCTTGCAAGATTAACTTGTTATAGATAGCTTGATACTATCATCCATTCAATGGACATAGTGATAACTGTTCTCTCTCACGTGTACATGTATTGATTCTGGGTGGTGAACACACAAAATGATACATGGATGATGTATTACAGAATCATACACATGAAACCTGTGTAGTTTTACTAACCATTGTCACTCCAATAAATTTTAACTAAAAAAGAAAAAAGCTCAAAGGAAATCCACGTTTGAGTAAAAGATGCCGGCTATGAAAAAAAAAAAAAAATAATGTGGTCATTGATAGTGAAAATGAAGAGTACTAATTTTCACAGCAATTGGGATATATGTTCAGTTAGACATATCCTATTTTTAGAGAAGATAGAAAAAACAAAATATAAGATTTTTAATAACTTTAGCTTTGTGCATTCTCTAGTATTTCCTAGATTTATGCTATACCTATATCTATATAATTTCTTAATATGTATTGAATTGTTGAAGTTTTCTTGATTTCTTCTCTTGCTTCTCTCAAGTATTTCATAAGTCATGCATATTAATTCTTAAATTGTTCAGGTATACTTGATTTAATGAAGTGTAACTATCAACCATCTATTAGAATAACATGAGGACATTTGGGTGTTTTACCTCATCAAGTCATCTGTATTATTACCATCTTGTATTTTAGTTCTTTCTTTTTTTCTAAACCTGATTTTGATACAATTATTTGAATTGTTGTTCTACTAGCCATACCAATTTTGATTTGCCTATATTTTTACGAGTCTCTGTTCATCATCCCTTCTTTTATCCCTTAACAGTATTCTGTGTTAAACTTCTCATTTCCTTTCAGAAAACAAACGGAAATCATAATATTGAGAATAAATAGAGGCTATTAATTTACAGATTACTATAGCAAGTAAATCAATCATCACCATTTGCTTTGGCAGAGACTTAAAGGCAGGAAAGTAGGCAAATTTCATAATGAAAGAAATAAAAGGAAGATGCCAGATATACTCTGACTGGAGATGGTTAGCATGGGGAAACTGGAAGAAAATGAAGTGAAAGTGGGGCATCTTATGTGAATGGTTCGGAAAGCATATTTGGCGATATTTCTTGTATACTGTCTTAGGAGTAGAAACAAAATATAAGGAACTTGGCAGCTGGTGATTAGGTCTTGACTACTTCGGGTAATTGCTGGAGTAGTTGACATTTGGTTTCCTGAAATGGTTGTCACAGAATTTATGGATCAGAGTTCCAATCCCATGTAAGGTCTTGCCTGGCCAGTGTCCATTTGTATGATCAGTCTCTGTTCGTGTTCCTAAGAACAGTATAATTAATTCACCAAAATGTTAGAGTGGTAAACCTTCTCATTTATCTAACTTAAACACATTTCGAGTTTGTCCTTAGTCTTGATAGCATTTTATTTGAGTGTAAAATTCCGTTTTGTTGGCTTTCTTCTCCACAGTTATTTGAAGATATTTTGGTGTGTTCTAAGGGCAGATTTTTCATGAGCAAATAATAGTTGTTTTAAAATGTTATTTCTTATTTCTATATATACATCTTGCCTCTTTCTTGGACTAGCTGCTTCTCATTGTTTAGATTTCAACTGATCTGTTTCCTAGTCAGAAAACGTTTGATGATCTTATGTCCCTCACTTGATTATTTTATTTTTTGATTGTTTACATTTTATGTTTTTAAAATATTTATGACAACTTAAATATAATTTTTATTTATATATTTTATTTCTCTCCCTCTGGGATATTAATTCTATGAGTCTAGGTACTCTGTTTGCTTATTGATATTAGGCTTCTTGGGCTCACTACAGTAGTCCAATTTTTCTTTTTTGAATTATAATTACATCTATACTGTTTGTAATTTTGGGGAGCATGTGGCCTATGTAAATTCTCAAATCAGAAGGTAATAAGTCAAATTATTTGTAAATTAAAGGAATGTGTTGTGTATATGTGTGTTTTCATTCTTGTCTCTTTCCAGTAAGTATTTTTAAATCAGGTTTGAAATAAAGAGGAAGAAATATGAGAAAATTCTCATTCCCTCTTAGGTTTAAAAGATGTTTTAGGATATATAAAATATAAAAAAGTTTTAAAAATTTAATTTCATATATTAAATTTAGAGGAAGCATAACCATTATTTTATGAATAGATGTTGTTTGGGAAATTTTACATAAATGTGCATGCATAATAAATATGTATAATGTACCTTAGTATTTTACAGCCACAAACTATTTAAAAAGAGACATAGTGTGGCAGTAGAGATATGATTCAGCCATCTCCAAAAGGACACTCTCTTTATTCCCAAGTAAAATTTGAGGTAAGAGAAATGACATGAGGCATAAGTCACCTTAAGAGAAGGTTGTAATAGATCACCCCTTGTCAGTTTCAGTACAAGCAGGGACTTGAGAAAATAAGAATGTTTTATTCTTTGAGAGAGGCATCACAAAAAGAGCCCAAGCCTTTTATACTCTTGAGTGATGACTCTTAATAGACTTGATTAGTTCTGAATACTTCATTTTAAGACAGACATCTACAACCAAATTGAATCCAGACATGGTAACAGTGGGCATAAAGATGTCATGAGGAATGACACAAGAAATTGGAGACCTTTAGCCTGGAAGCGACAACACTGAAAGCATACAAAATTGTAGATTTTTTATATATAAACTATTTTCATGAAACAGAAATTTGACTTAGCCTTTTGTGTGCAGAATTCTGAGGTAGAATCAACAATGGAAATGTGTTTAGTGAGAATGATTTTAGAAATAAAACAACTGTGAAGATATACTTTCTGACAATGAGAAAGATTAAAGAGAAAACAGGCTAACTTGGTGGGTAATAAATAGTCCTTAAGGATGGATATCCAAATAAGGGATGGTTGATCACTTTCTAGAAATGTTATACAGAAATATATAAATGCATACTTATTTTAAATTAGTGTTTCAACTATTAGACATCAGAGTATCTTCAAAAATTTCCATTATAAGCAAAGATGCCCTACTCACTAGCTATTGTCAGATGTAGTTGACAGTCTTTTAAACATAATTGGTGATTTTATCCTCATTATAAAAGCAAAAGAAAAATATGATAAATCAAACCTGAGGCAAAATACTCAAATGTCCATATGTATAAAAATTCTTCAGTACTCATGTAGCTGTTATCTACAATTTTGTTAGACAACAAAAGACACAATAACACGATGTTATTTACTAATAACACTTTAACTAGTTTCCACTTCAAAATTTTTCTGCTTCTCAACAATATTTATTTCTATACACTGAGGAATATATTTTTCAGTCATTTTTCTTTTGGCTTTAGGATGTTGTATTCATTGACAGAGCCATACAGTATAACGCAAAGTGGAATTGCAATCTTGCAAAAACTACATGATTTCATGAAGTCAATGAGCTAAAGTTATAATTATTTGAGTCACAGACGAAAAAAGCCTTTGACAAATGAATGGTGTAGCAGAGTTAGATTTGTTAAAATTTGAAGAAAGATTTTGATAAGTATGATGATATAATATGTGCTTCAAAGGGAATGATTTGAATATCAAATAACTGAGAGAGCTCCTTGGGGAATTGATGAAGCCCTAAAATATTTGGCAAAAATCACCACCCTTATGGTATTTCTCTGAAATAAATCATAGTGTAATGTGCTTTTAAATTTTGGCAAAATTTAAAAAAGTCATACAGATGCACAAACAAAAGTTAGCTCCACGCATTCTTGAATATTCAAAGAATTAATGCATCATTAAAATAACAATTCTATTGTACATAGGTAATTGGCATTGTTTTAAATATTTATATATTTTAGATCTATTTTCCAGATAAAATCTTAACTGCATCTTTTATTAAACCATTCTACTATGAAATTGAGGTGAATGTTTTAATTACTTTTAAGTGGTCTTTTTCTGTGGAAATAATTATGTTTACATAGTGTTCACTTCCCGTATGTTCTTTAGCAAATCTCATATGGTGTCATTTTTGTGCTATTGATAATAAATGTTATATAATTTGTGAGTGTGAAAATTAAACTGCTATAGCACTGATTTTTAAAAATCTTCTCATCAACAATACATCAGAATTATAACTAATATTATAGCTTTAATCACACAGAAACTCATTCTTCGAAACTACAAAAGGAAACCTACCTACCTACATTATACATACCCTCACAAATGCTTATTTTCATAAAAAGTATTATTTTTCAAAAAACTGAAATAACACACTAAAAAATACTGAAGTTGGTATTACCTGTATATGCAAAATAATTTGACATAATATCCTTTGGCTAAAGCTTCAGCCATCTAAAAATCTGAAAAAAAAATTATAAATATAACTTACAGAAGGAAAAAGTAATTAACAGTGAGTCTCTGTGTTTGGCAAGATTGCATTCTGGACGTATTAGGATTTGTGCATCTGTGACACAGCAGGTTGCTAACTTGCTCAGCTATCAGAGATAGCATCTGTCATTTGTTCTGATGAAGCAGCTTACTAGGAACTACATGAATGTGTATGAAAAATAGCCTACCAATATTTGTTTTTTCCAACTTCTGTTGTCTGGAAGGTGTAATAATTGTTAATAGGTATTTAATTCAAAATATAAAGGTCTACGAAAAATTGCTAGGTATTTCTCAAAGCGTATTTTACATTAATTGGCTTGTGGGCAGTTTTATATTTATTTTTACATATTATTCACTTTGCTCCTTCTTGATATAGTTGAACAATTATTTATATTTGTGTAATTGATTGATGGTTTGTAAGATTATTGAGATAAATTCAGAGTCGGAGGAAAGAGCTAATTTACTCCATTATAATGTTATATTATCTGTTAAATAAGGGGGCTGGAATTCTTCAGATAGTTAACTAAATTTTTTATTTTGTTAACTTGTTATGTGCAGGCATATTAATAGAAATTTCTTCAGATACAAACCAATATATGTTCTGTCCTGAATATTTTGACATGTTAAGAATACTCTCTAGTGTAAAGGCAGGAAATGTAATTACTAAAATTTTGACCCAATTCTGTATTCTCCTAAGTGTTATACATATGTTTTTCCATTACATTCTAAAGAAATATCTTGTATGGGATTTGTAAGCTTTATTTTACAGGTGAAGGAACCGCAAAAAACAAAAATATAAGTAACCTGACTAAGTATGTCCACTTAGTAACAGATAGTTCTAAGATTTTAACATGCTATATAGCAGTCTGACTCTTGAGCTTACAAATTTAAATGAAAAGCCTTTCTTTCTCTACTATTGTTCCCACTTCAAATTTTTTCTGTTTCTCAACACTATTTATTCCAAAACACTAAGGAACATATTTTTCAGTCATTTTTCTTTCAGTTTTAAGATGTATTCATTGACAGAGCCATACAGCATAATGTGAAATAGAATTGGAATCTTGCAAAAAACTACACGATTTCATGAAGTCAATGAAATCGACTTTATGTGCCTAATAAAAAAATATGACATAGGCACACTCAAACATGCATTTTATAGCAACCTAAAATTTGATCCTAAAATATTCTCTGAAGGAATTTGGACATAATTATTGACAAAAGACTTTTACAGTAGTAAATATACATACCAAGTCTTCCATTTTTACCATTTCAAGTGTACAATTCAGTGGCATTAATTACATTTGCAACAATGTGTAAACCATCACCACTAACTGATTTTCAAACATTTTTATCATCCCAAACAGAAACTCTGCTATTATTAAGCAATAGCTTGCCATTCTCTGCTACTCCCCTCCCCTGGCAACCTCTAATTTACTTTTTTGGTCTCTTATCTATTCTAGACATTTCATGTAAGTAGACCCATACAAGATTTGTGCTTTTGTGTTTGACTTATTTCACTTAGCTAAGTGAAGCATTAAATTATGAGAGTCATAGTCTATTAATTCAAATATACAAATAAAAGGAGTTTGAAAATACATGAGAAATTCAAAAGGAAAAACTTATTAAATAAATAGTTTGAGAATTTTTTATTGATATTTAGGGCATGCATTTTCATATTTCAAGGATATATTCTGTTGATAACAGTGGGCAAAATTAGACCAATAACAAAGCACATCCTTGTGAAATTTCAGGATATTGGATTCAATGGAAGAATCCTACAATATTGAGATGAGAAAAAAAGAAACAACCTGCATAATGAGACTCAATCATTAGTATGGCTTCAGACTTTTTATGAAAAATTATAGAGGCTAAAATGAAAATACCTTAAAAATTCTGAAGAAAACTAAAAAGTTAACTAGAGCCATAATCAGCCAAGCTGTCTCTCATTGCCAATACATTGAATTCTTTGTAGATATGCAAAAACTCAAAAATTAAAGTTTATTACTAAGATCTGAATAGTATGCATATAATAAACATAAAATAAATAAAAATATTGATCTAACCAAAATTATGATGAACCATAATGAGAAAATCTGCTGGTGAATGGAGAGTGATGAGTGTGTAGTGTAGTTAAAGGAAAACCAAAGCAAAATTAAAATCTCATTCTTTTTTAAGGGAAAAATTGGTATATTTTTTAAAATAATAAACTTAGCAATACTATCTATTTATAGATATAAATCTAAATTCCTAAAATAATCTCTAGAATATGTGAAATGGCTCTTTATGTTGTATAGTAAAACAAAGAAGGGACAAAAGAATGTTTTTAAGTAGAAGTTATGTAAAAATGCTTAATTGTTTTATTGTTTCATAATTTACACATGTACTACTGGGATACAAAACATAAGCAAATACACCAATCTGGTAACAGATTTGGGGGATTATGTATAATGATAATTGTCTTATTTATGATTTTCTTAACTTTTAAATGTGTCTACAGTTTCTATATATTTTACAATAAATTAAATTAAAATACATGGTGCAGAAGTGGAAAGTTCTTTGGGGGTGTGGATATTTATGCAGCTAAGTAAGCTAGGCCAAATCACAAAGGCTTACCCAAGTTCAATTGTTTACAAAATAATTACAACTGTATTTATCAGGATAAACTAGGTTTGTCCGTGGTAACAAATAGTCTTCAAAGTACTGTGTCCTTGGCTGACTGAGTAGCTCAGTTGGTTAAGAGTTGGCTTAGAGTGCGTACTCTGAGCAACAGGGCCACCGGTTCGATTCTCACATGGGCCATTGAACACTGTGCCCTAGCTGAGCTGTAGCTGAGTTGCTAACAGGTGGCAGGATGGCTCAGCTGGTGTAACAACAAGATTGCCTGCTCAATGGTGAGCTACGCCCATCCGCTACTAAAGATTGAACTCTGCACCTTGTGCTGAGCTGCTGCCCAGTTAGCTAAGTGGATAGAGCGTGCACTCTTAACAAGCCTGCCGGTTCGACTTCCGCATGGGATGGTGGCTACGCCCACCAGCAACTAAGATTGAATGCAGCACCTTGAGCTTGGAGGCCACAAGCAGCTGTCGGGAAGCCAGATAGCAACTGGCGCCCTCCACAAAGAAGATTGAAGAACAACAGCTTGGCTGGTCCCCTCCCCCAATTCCCCAACACTGTTCCCCTTCCCCAATTCCCCAATAAAATCTTTAAAAAAAAACTACAATGTCCTTAAAGATGAAAGATTTACTCTTATTCACTAAATATGTCCATTGCAGATCAGCAGCTATTGCTGCTTCATACAGCATCATTCATGAGCCCCACAGAGAGAGCTATACAAGATGCTATGGCAAGAGTAGGAGGAAATGGAGAATTTATTCTAGATTGTGAATATGTTGATTAAAAGGAACATATCATTTTTGTTTACTTTACGTTGGCCAATGTAGATCACGTGACCATGATTAAGTTGAGGGAGAAAAGCAGTGCAACTTTCCTATGTGCTCAGAAAGGGAAATACACTGGCATTATCCACAAGGACTCAGATAAGGTTAATTTGGTTTTCATTTAACTTATTTTTCTCACTGAGTCTGTAGGTGGAAAACCTGGTTTCCCTATATCCTTGCAGGACTGGAGAATACAGATTCTAAGGGATACTCTTGTTATCAGACAGCTTTGTGGGTTAAAGACAGGTATCTGTTTTATTGAGAAAATAAAACAAAACAGCAACCATAAAAAATACCCAGCCTGGGGGATGGCCAAGTGGCTCACTTGGTTAAGAGCTGGCTCAAGAGTGTGAGCTGAGCTCTGAGCAATAGCAGTTAGATGCCCAGCCCAAGCTGAGCTCCCGCTAAGCTATTGGCAGAATGGCTCAACTAAACAAACAAACAAACAAACAAACAAACAAAAAAACCCGGCCTGTTATTTATATTTATACTACTTTTTCTTCTACTATAATACTTATATCTTTATGATTTTCAGCACATTACCTTTCTCACCCATAATACTATTGCTTTGCTCATAGATATTTTGTAAAGATTAAATAAGTTAATATATGTAAAATGTGTTTATCAGTATTTGGAAAAGAGTAAGCTTATTAAATGCTTTCTGTTATTATTACTAGTAGTAGTGTTTGAGAGTTTTGTCTCAAGGTGATTAGAAAAGTGGATCAATCCTATGGAGGTGCAAAATAGGGAGTATGGAGACAGCAAAAAGAGATCTCCTCCAAGAATATCCTGGAAGGGTTAAAACAGCAACCACATGCCTAAGCAGTTTACTCCTAACTGAGTCAAACAGATCAACTTAACTCTAGCTCTCTTACATAAAAAGAATGCTCCCTCGGGATGGAGGTGGAGAAGACATACATAAACACAAACACACACCTATACATACATGTAATCTACTTCACATGTGAGTTCTTTACAGACAAGAATAAAACACTGCAAAATATGTAAACATGCATTGTGACACATAATCAACAAAAAAAAAATCAAGAAAATAATGCACTGATAATCTAGATGTTGGAGTTGAAATTAAAGATGAGAACTTTGATTCAAAAGAAGAAAAACTGAGAGGCTAACCATGTTCGATGCAAGTGTTTTAGTAGAAAACAAATGGGAAAGATATTCAATATGGAGTAATGGGAAGTGAACTATGTCCAACAATGAAATGGAATAATTTAAAATACTATCTTCTGACATTTAATAATTAAAATACCATGAAAAAATGGAAAGATATATGGTCTACGAATATGTTAAAATTACCAGATCAAATGATACTTGTACATAATAACTTTTATATAAGAGAAATTAGTTTGAAGAAAATGTAACAAAATGGTATTTAATTTGGGTTATGGCACAATGAAAATTTTTCTCTTTATAATTTTTACTGTATTTCTACAAAATTTATAATGAAAAAAAGTAGGAGATTCTAAAATGCTATAATTTTATATATGAGAATACAGCGAAGTGGAAAATGAAAAATAATATGATGGAGTTAGGATGATAGAGAATTCTCAGGAAAACTCAGAGTTTTGATGTTCATGTTGAAGTACGCAATAATGGAGGTAAAATGTTTTATTCTGGCCATAATTTGGGTGAAGCACTGGAATTTCTGTCCTTCCTCCATATAACATTCAATAAGGATATATACACACAGGAAATAATGAAAAATGCAAACATAAAATGGGAAAGTAGAAACTCACTTTTGAAATCCTAATTTTCTTTTGTCTCATATTCCTGGTTATAACATTAGAATTTCAAATATTTCTGAAAAATTCACTTTGATTGTCTAAACAGGGCCTATAGAATAGACACCTGACATACCAGAGTGCAGAGTTTCCATGAAATTTAGGGCACTTCAATAATCAAAGGAAATTCTTAACAGAATATGGTCATTCAAGAAAATTCTATCCCCAGGGATGATTATTTGAACTTGTAATAGCCACAGCAAAGCCCAGAGTCAACACACTTACACAAGAAACAGTTATCCTATCACACTGCTCCTATCTTACCTACTAAATCTAAGATCCATCACTTTTACAATGCAGTCCAATTTCAGAGATGTTGAAATATGAAAAAGTATACATTTTCCTGAAATATGGTACAAATGACCAATATTTATTGAATGTCTACTAGTTATCATAAATTATGTTTCATATATAAACATATATAATTTGTAAAATGCAATGAATTACTTATATGATTTCTAATATTCAGCAAGTTTCTGTCAAGAAAATTCTAATACTTCTATTTTACATATTAGGCAATTGACACCCTGTAACATTAAGAATTTGCATTACTGAAATCAGGATTCAATTTCAACTTGATCTGAAATTATCTCATATTTTTTTTAAAAAAATAGTGTTTGCAAATTCTCTCCCTGTAAAATAATGCAATGAATTATTCTAAATCAATATTTGAATGGCCCTTATGAAAATCAAGTCTCAAGGAAATAGTTTCAGTCATGGTACTGAAAGAATTAGCTTCTACCTCCTTATACATTTCATGTCCTTGATAAAATTATTAAATTCAGAAATAATCATTATTGCTTTTTATTATAACATCACAAATGGGAGTCTTTTGGACATTATTTACTTCCTAGGAAATACACAACTCCAAATCTGAAGTATAAAAATAACAACGAAAAAAGAAACAAACAAAAAATCTTCAATCCTCAAAATTCAAGGACAGCAAACCTTTTCTGTAAAGAGCCAGAAGAAATATTTTAGATTTTGTGGGCCATGTGGTTTCCATTACTACTCAACTCCACTTTTTTGGGTGAACACAACCATAAATAGTAAATAAATTAATGGAGTTGCTGTGTTCCAATAAATCTTTATTTACAAAGGTAAACTGTAGGCTGGATTTTGCCACAGGCTGTAATTTGCCACCATCTCCTCCCCATCTAACTAACAACTTCAGCAGATGCCAGGAACAGAAAACCACTAAAAATGTCTTGAGATGAAAATCAGCAAACACCCTAACTCCAGGAAATACCGCAGGACAAACATCGCACTTTCCTTCAAAAAATTAATTGCAAGAAAGAGAAAACTGAAAAGGGAAGAGTAACTTACATATTAAAAGACGGCTCTGAGACATATCAACTAATCCAAAGGGAATTTATTTGGATATAAATTCAAATAAAGCAACTATAAACACATTAAAAGGCAAACAGGAAATATTTTGGTAATTTGTTTTAAATGTGATAATAGTATTCTGGTTAATATAAATGTATATATGATTTTTTGTGTGTTTGAAGGTAGAGGTTAAAAGAATTTTGGATGAGATATTCTCGTGTCTGTGATTTGATTCAAAATAATGGGGAATGGGAAAATGGGTGTGGGAATATGGTCTGGGTACAGATGGAATAAGATAGGCACAGGATTGACAATTCTTGAAGCTGGGTGAGGCACAAAGGGTTTATTATACTATTTATTTTATTTTGTAAATATTTCAAAATTTCTTTAATAAAATTTATTTATTTTTACTTAGAGATACATATAGAAGCGCAGAATAGGGATACCACTAATTTAGTTATACAAGTATATCAAGAAACACTTTTGACTAGAATTTTGTAAAATTATGATAGAGTTTACTTAGTAAGATAGCAAAGTTGACAGTTTTTTAATTTATACTGTATTTTCCTAGTCTCCTCTTACCTACTTCCCATCTGTTTAACTTCCGTACCTATTCATTTTTTCCTCTCTTTTCCTTTCCAAGTAGGCACACCTTACCTGAACAATTGTATTGTTCTACAGACCAAACTCTCAAGATTTCTATTGCTCAAGTTATCTGATTTTGGTAAATTGACAGGGTTTGAAAGGCTTCTGACCTAATGTCAATTGATTATGGCAATCTTGACCACAAAGATGAATAAGTGAATTTTAGAAATTTCAGGCAACATTGATAGTAGTAGGACAGGAGCAGGAGATATTTTGTGAGACCAAAGACCTTCTGCAACCTCTCAACAACCTTCAGAGAATTTCTTGTATTTGGGATAGAGCGGGCATTTCTGTTCTAAGGCACTGAGTGGGTATTCCCATGCTCTGAAATAGAGTTTATACATCTGCTCTAAGGAATGGAGTTTGTACATCCATACTAAGGGTTTGACTGTGTATGCCCATGCTAGAAAATTAAGTGTGTACGTCCATGTTAAAGCTTTGAGTGGGTATATGCATGCTAAAGAAATATATTCAGCCAAGGACATGTGAGTTTTTGATACTTCCACTCTCTGTGAGGATGAGGAAGTCATTAGGATGGTAAGGGTAAGTAGGCTTCCTGCCTATTGGGATGCAAAATAGCATAATTGCAGTGTTGTGGTGTAATCCTAAATAGAAGAGAAAGGGACAGGGGAAATACTAACAAAAAGAAAAGAAAACAAAATCTAAGGAGAACACTTTCTTTTGACATAATAAAGCCATTTTGTTTATTTCTGTGATTCAGACATATCACTCTTTTCACTAGTCCTTGGTTTTCTTAAAATAAATATGTGAAAACCTAAGTTGTTAGATAGTTTAAATTAAACTCAGAAAATTCTTCTCATTTGAATTTGTGCAAATTTAATTGAAGTTTAGGACAGATAATAAATAGTTATAACTAGGTTTCCTTCAAGTACATAATTCTTGATTTACTTAATGTACTTTTAGTTCCTTACATTTATTTGTGTAATATATGATTTTGAACAACTCTCTAACTAGAACAAATAATTATGTAAATGAAAAATTAGATCTTTCAACACTTCATAAAAACACTACCTATTTAATTGCTACAAGATACCATAAAGAATCAGTTCATTCCAGAATATCTCAGCATCTGTTAACAAATGAAGCGAAGATGCCGAATTTATTAGAGACTTACAGATACACTGTGACTTGGCAGGTGGTATTTTTAATGGATCTGAGAGTTATAGTGAAAAATTAGATGAACCAAATAGTCAATGGTGGGGCCATTATGGATAGGGAATATGGATAGGGAACAAAAGTTTTTGAGCTCCAAATAGTTAATGAGCATCTATATGTGCAAGACACTGTAAAGAGGGCAGATCATTTTATTTCCTTGGAGCTTAGTTTGGTGCCAGAAAAGGAGTTTTATGTGCTGAGTTGACTAGTATAATCTTTCAGGTACGGTACTTTCTGCATACTATAGAAAAACATCACACAATTTATTTTCAGGAACATTTCCAAATGCTGCAGCATTAGCAAAGATTGAACAAGGAGCAGAGCGATCTTAAGTAAACCTACCATCTCTCTAAAGATGTTTGTGTTGGGATAAATGATCTTTGAAAGTGTTTGCTTGGAAATGTCATGAGCATAGACAATTACCAGACCTGGTGTCAGGGCACATTGAAAATGGCACAAAAAAAATGCAACTGAGCAAACTGGGAGGACAGGCAAGGGGGCTGTGTAATTGTTAACAGGAAACTGATGAGCTCAAGTTAGGGGTATGATGTCACTTGAATTGAAAAGATGTCCACAATGATATCATGGATCATAACAATAAAGAATGGTACTTGGAGTTGCAGAAGAGAAAACTAGGATAAAACTTTTATACAAATACTCTAGTTCTTTTTCACATTAACTATAAAGAATTTAATTTGAAATAATTGGGAAAGTGTATTGGTTCTTTATTTTCCATTTCAGAGTTGAAAAAAGTACATTTCCCCCACTATATACATTAATTAGTAGTTATAGGCCTCTATGTTTATGTTATTAAAAATTCAGACTTTAATTTGGAACTTTGGAACTCATGACATATTTTAATTAGTTATTCTCTTAGGAGAGAAAAATATCTACAGAAAGAAGGACCTAAGGTTATTTCCTACTTAATGTAAATACCTTGATAGCATGGCATTCTTTTTACAGGGCTCGGTGCTATTGGATCTAATTAATATTAAAAGTGTGAAACACACAACATTTAAGTCAGAACCTTTTAACAGGAGAATATTTTTCATTTTGTCACTTTACCAAGTGTATTTATTTATTTATTTTTAATTACAATCCCCAGGTTATACTTTGAGAAAAGAATTTAAACAAAAATAAGTCAGAATACTTACAAAAGCTATATCAGTAAAATTCAGAGAGACAGAACTTAAAATAGGAGCCAGAAGTCCTGACTAGTTGTAAGCAATTCATTTTCAAATATCCAGAACAAAACCATTAATCATTATTACCTGTGTTATTTGCCAGTTTCTATATAAAAGTTTCAGTTAGCAGAAGCATTTCTTAGTTCACCTGGCATAGTTACTTTTTTGGAAATTGCAACTCTGTTTCTTTTTTTTTTCCTCTTTTTTCCTAATTAGTGTTCCTGTATGAGTCATTCAGCAAAATTAAATAATCTAGTTTCTGAATATTTAAAAACAGTTATCCATGAAATGGAAAAGAACAATTAAAGCACATACAGTGAAGGAGAATCAGGTTTAGTGATATACTGTCTGAAATGTTTCAGCAGGCTTTTTTTGGACAGGTACATTCATGTGATTAACAAAACAATGTTAAAGAAACAATACCAGCTTTATAAGAATCCTGTGCAATGAGGAGTCTAGATTGGCTACTTACTTTAATGGATTAGTGCTTTCATCCAAGAGTCTGTATGGAACACTAATAAAACAACTTGCATAAGAGATGGAAAATCTATACTTCCATATAAAGGAAAATGAAAAAAAAAATCCTAAATTTATGAGGAAAATATTTTCAGACCAAATGCAATCTCAAACAACTAATTGAAATTATCATTATACTCTTTCCAGTAATTTCTTACTGTCAGTCCCACACCCCCCCTCCCCGTGGCATCATACACTATATACCCAGGAAGCTTGGATGCTAGTAAAAGTCATAATGAGATCTGTTAACCTCACCTGAACAGGCATACAAAAGTTTAATTATTTTCTTTAACAAAGAACTGAGTTTTAGGGAACTTTGATGGTTTAATCAGGAGTACTAAGTATTGACCCTCTTCATCCATAGCATGTCAGTTTCAGTGCAGGCTTTCAACCATATACAAAATTTAAATCCTTTCTCAAAACAAATTACTTACTTTTAAATCCGAAATAAAAGTACACCTTTTAAAATATAATATGTTTTTGGTGAAATGATAATATGAATAGTTATTTCCATACTTTTAAAATATCGAGAATGAGTATGTTTCTAATTTATTTTTAAAAGCCGTGATCTTTCTTATCTGCTTTATTGATTATTAATGTAGAGAGAGGGTTACTCATGATTGTGCTGATAGAGCAGCTACCTTGCAATCCATACTATGATATCAAAAGAGAAATTCATGTAAACAAATTTAAAGCTATTTATTGTAGTTTATACTCCCCTGTTCCAAAAAATAGTTGTCATCTTGCAGACATTCATAAATATGGAGGGATACCTTATAAAATAATTAACTTAGACAATGAAGCAAGGGGAAAGCAAGAATGGATGGGAATTTAAATGCCAGGAATGCAATGAACACATTCATTTCACTGCAATGTTTGCAAAAAAATTATACTGGAAGCATCTCCTAAGAGAACAGTTGAATTTCACAACCACTACAGGTGTAAAACAAGTTATTTGTAGGGTAACCTTCTATTTCTGCTATCCTTTTGTGTTTACTAGAAGTAATGTATATACGGTGGAAACAATATCAATAGATAGGACCTTCATTAAGAATCAAGTCATTTACTCAATTTCTCTACCCCAGCCTCATTAGCTATGATATATATAATCAATTATAATCTGTTTTGGTAGGGAGGGAGTCTTCTTATGGTCTCTTATCTTCTGAAATAACATATTTAAGTCTGTATTTTTTGATTCATCAACCTAAGTATTCTTTATTGTCTAGTATTTAACTCAGTAACACTATTCTAATATCCCTCAATTTGTGCTGTTTTTATAAAAATGATTTTAAATTCTTCTCTGAGTGATTTTTCTACATTTGAATAACAGATTTGAAACTCTATTTCTGACTCTATAACTCTATTGCTTATTCTGTCCCATTTCTATAATATGTGTCCTCTCCACACAATAAAAGCTGAAACCAAATAATTTTCTGTTACCACTAGCAATGTGATATTAGCATTATGATTACTTTTGCATGGCCAAAACAAAATCTATAATACTAAGGTAATAAATTATAATATAATAATAGCATTGTAACAATGAATAACAATGACAGTAATACACTAGTATTATAACAATATAATAATAGTAAAGAGTTTTTTTATTCTTTATTAACCTAATTTAAGTTTTGTGATTTGCCTATATTGTACTCTGAATAACTAATTAAAAGCCAACATATAACATGAATATTAGTTGAATATATATAATTTATTGCAAAAGAAAATGAGGATACAAAGATCATACATATATATTTTTATGGATCCAGTGATAAAAAATCTTATGTGAATTAAAGGAGAAATATCTTAAAGGAAGGTAATTACTATTCTAAATATATCAGTTGTTCAAAACAATTTATGCCATATTTGTTTGACAAACTGTTTGTACAAATAACAACATTGTTGTGTTTTTGGCTTTTTTTGTTTTTTCTTTATTTTTTATTGCATGCTTTATTCAATTAAAAAACATATATTTTATTTTAACAATATCTGTAAGATCTTCCAGGATTTTATTCACTTATTCACTTGCATTCATATTCCACTTGATGTTTTAATGTCAAATGTTTCTTTTGAAATCTGTATCAATTGCAAACAACAAAGTTATTTTAATTCACAGTTTCTGATGTCATCTCTGGAAGTAAACACTTGTATCATTAAGGCTTTTATGTTTCTAGGTATCTCCTATTCTGCTGGGCCATCCAGGTCCTCCTTTGAAGACTAAATCCTCCATATCACCATTTGGCTACCAACTCTCAGCTGAATCTCTCTCCAGTAATCACCCTCTGCTGAAAGCAGTACCTCACCCAAAACTGTGTACCCTGTCTGGGTGCAGGCCACATCTAATAGAGATCTGATATAAAGGTATAAAGGTTTGGTCTCTGTGCCTTCATTTGGGATATCTGTGAGGAGCCCTCCTAGATTACCTGCAGGACTAGCTGAGGTCTTTGTTTGTACCCTGTCACATTCTGTTCCTTCCTCTACCCAAACCTCCTGCATCATTCACTCAGACATTTGACTCTGAGAGCACATCACCAAAAAACCTTCTTGTATAAGAATTTGTCTCTGTGTTTGTTTCCTAAGAAACAAAATCTAAAACAGTCAAAATGAAGAAGCGACTATATAATGGAAAATGGAACTAGGTCCCCTACTGGAGAGCCTGTGGTAAGAACAAAGTGTTGGCAGTAGGTGGAGAAATGATTACTCTTTTGGGAGCTGACCCATGCTTAAAACGTCCATCCATGTTGAACTAGAAAAGGATACCAGTGGGAGGGAACACACCACTGGATGTAAGGAATCTAGCTTATAAGAATGACAGTGAAAAACCTCTGATAGTGAAGATTACGGGATTAGATGGCACTTGTCAAAATAAAGTTGATTCACTGGATAAAGACAATAAAAGGTTGTGAATGATTAATCACCAAATAAAGTCTGAGAGTACAATGAGATTATTGCCATTTCTTGTAGCTTGAGGGGAAAAAAACCAAAACAAAACAAAAAGGCTAATGTTCAAACCTGGGATTTATATAACAGGCATCTGAAGGAGTTTGAGTTCTCAGAGTTGGACAGTACCATTCACCAAACCAGAGGCCTGATTAGGAAGGATGGAGACTCCGAGGTTAGGCATGAAGACTCTGAGTTTAGGCATGTGAGTGAGCAATAGGGTTTCTGCACAGGGAAATACTGACTCCCCAGAATTTTCATGCGTAGGGTACCTGTGGAAGAGGCCCAGTTCTCACTGAAGACATGCCTGCCACTCTGGATTGGAGATGATGGTGAAGTCCCTGCTTGCAAGGCAACACGTGTTTTCTTTTAGGTAAAAGACACCTCTTTTCCTGGCCACCAACACAATGATTATTGTAAGATCACATGACATAACCTGGCCCACTCTACATTCAGTGAAACAGAAAAGTAACTACATCCTGGACGAGGTTCAGGACCTGATTGACACGTAACAGAAAGGGCCTAAGGCATATGGATAGCACTGGGGCTGAGGATGCTGGGTCAACTAGGCCAGACATAAGCATGCTAAGAGAGATCCTACCAGTATTAGACAAGGTTGCTATGGTATAGGATTAATGCCTTGGCAAAAACCTGTGAAATCAACGCTAACACACTGTGAAAATGGCTCCTGGAGACTTGGAGCAGCAATGCTCCATATTAGGTGGAGTAGAAATGCCATAATTGCCACGGAAGTTGCCAGAAGGGACTCAAATGTTAGATTAAGAAAACTGGGAAACTCACCAGATAACCGTATTTCACTGGAGGGCCTTGAAACCAATCCATTCACTACAGTGAAGGGGACTGTACTGGTGAGAGGGAAGAAAGCATTGTTGAGACACGTAGTGATGACTGTTCTCTCTACAGCTGATTCCAGGGATGGCAGAAGATGCTATTACAGTATTAGGCCCACTGCTCTCAAAACAGAATTGTTACACAACAGAGGTCCAAGAATCAAAGTTTAACTGTCAGATGCAAGGTAGAAGAAGTTACAGTGATGAATGATGGCATTAAAATCATGGACAGAAAGGCTTGACTTGCAGAGTCCTATGGAAACAATTATTGCAACAACCTGGAAAATATAGATGACTATCCAACAATGGTATGGCAAATCAGTGAATAAATCAATGAATAATGAATGATAGGCTGAGGAACAGCTGCTCAAGATATCATGGGCTTGACTCAGTTTTCATTCAAAGAGCACAATGACTGAGAAGTTGGACTATTAAGGATACTGCAACACCGTCGTGAGGGTATGTGGTGATGTATTCAGTGCTCTGCAAAGCAGCTACCCTCCACTTAGGAAACTGCACTGGGACACAGGGAATATCTCAGGCTTTGAGGATTCTAGACACATGTTCCAAACTGGCATTAATATCCAGGGAATTGAAGCAACATCATGTGGCCTTTCCTGATTTCTTTCCCACCTGTTACTGTCTTCCTAGCCCAAGCCTGTTTTTAAACTTTTGTTTGCTTGTTTATTTCAAGATTTTTATTAGCAAACATACAATGTTATATTAGTTTCAGGTGTACATTGTCGTTCTTCAACAGTACCCACCTGGCACCATACAGTTATTACCACGCATTGATTTTATTCCACATGTTAATGAAGTGATCACCATGATAAGTCCAGCCACCATCTGACACTGTACCATGCTATCACAACATTATTTATTCCCCCCCATCTCTTTAAATATTCCTGGTCCAAGCCTTGATCCCACATCTTCAATTGGGAGAAATTATTGTGGGGAGGTAGGTGGGAAGCAACCCGTTATTAGCTCACTTATAAATAGATGTTCATTTTCTCGGATATTATTCCATATTTCCTGTGTTTTTTCCACAGAAATATGATGCCATTAAAATTATGGTGTTTTATAAATGTATCTACAACATATTTCTAGTAGCTGTCAATGGAAACTTTGTCCTGTTATGACCAATCACTTCTTACTTAGCAGTAGATATTTCTCTTGAATTTCTTTTAACTTACCCTTGAACCAGATCAACTATTTATTTCACTCTCATTTTACTAAGCTACATTCTAAAGTAATTATTTCAGAAAAAAATTATATTTTTTAACATTATTTTATATATATATATATATATATATATATATATGTATTTGGGTTTTAATTTTGTAATACAAAAGGATCCATATATTTGTTAACTTGTATTTTAATAAGTGCCTAAAATATATTTATTCATTTTTTTATTTAGTTACTAATTTGGCATATAAAGATATCAACATGTTTTCCCTCAGGACTTTGAGAGTGTGTGTGAGTGTATGTGTGTGCGTGCGTGTGTGTACTTCTTTTTCATGTAATATGAGTTATTTTTCATGTAATATCTAGAGATTTGAATCCTTTTTCTCACTTATTTTGTATTCTGCATTTGGTACTGTTAACCAGTCACTGCCTCCCAAAATTTTCAAGACTCATTTTAGTTCTCTTTTTTATTTATTCTGTCTTATTTTCAATGAATACTTTAATTCTTAAGATGCAAGAACTGTCTTATTTTTGGAAACATTGTTTATTTTGGCCTTGACAATTTCCCCCTCTATTTTCCCTCTTTATTTATCACACAATTAACTGGCTGTTACACATCCTGAATAGTTGCTGTAATTTTCCCTCTTATTTCATATTTTCCAATTCTGTGTTTTTGTTCTGCATTCTATGAAATATTGTCAAATTTATTCTCTGACACAGCAACTGAATTTTTGTTATTTCTAAACTTCTTTTAAAAATACTCAACATCACTAATCACCAGAGAAATGCAAATAAAAACCACAATGAGATATTGCCTCACACCAGAGTTAAAATGGTCGTCATCAACAAGACAAATAATAACATGCCTTGGAGAGGCTGTGGAGAAAAGGGAACCTTTATACACTGCTGGTGGGAACGCAGATTGGTGCAGCTGCTTTGGAAGGCAGTATGGAGGTTCCTTAACAAATTAAGAATAGAATTACCATATGATCCAGAAAAATTTCTCTCCTGGGTATCTACCCAAATAATATGAAAACATTTAAAACATCTATCTGTAAAGGTATATGTGTTCTGATATTCACTATAGTTTTATTTAAGGTGGCCAAGTCATGGAAACAACCAAAGTGTCCTTCGATAGATGATTGGATAGAGAAGCTGTGGTATATATACACAATGGAATACTAATCTGCCATAAGAAAAGATGAAATAGTATGAATTGCAACAACATGGATGGATATTGAGATTATTATGCTAAGTGAAATAAATCAGGCAGAAAATGTTGATAATCACATATGATTTCACTGATGATGCAGTATATCAAACTGAAAACAACAAAGGAGCAAGACAAACAAATGAAAAAACAAAAACTTATAGATGCAGACAATAGTTTAGTGGTTACGAGAGGGTAAGGTGAGGAAAAAGGGTAAAAGAGATCAAATATATGGTGATGGAAGGAGAACTGACTCTGGGTGGTGAACACACAATGTGATATATAGATGATGTATTACAGAATTGTATACCTGAAACCTATGTTACTTGAATAACAACTGTGACCCAATAAACTCTAATTAAAAAAAAAAAAAAAAACAATCTTAACAACACTTTCTTATTCTTTTGGGTCCTGTCAATTTGATATATAAGTTTCTTCTTGATTTTTTTGAATTATCCCATACTTTTGCCTTCTTGCAATTCATTTTATTATTTATGTCAATATTTTTAAATTACATTTTTATCTCATAATTTTCTTAATATTCACAGTAAGCCTAGGTAGTCCATTCTTATATTTGATAAAGGTTAGGTTTGAATTCTCTGTTGTATTTGTGAATCTTTTCTCTGATCATCATTTCAACAGAATGAGACAAATTACAGAAACCTGTATCTGTACATGTATCTTTATCTGAAGCATGTTAATTACCTGAAGAGCTTCTCATTTTGAATGATAGACAAGGCCTTTTTTATAAGTAAGCTGAGAAGATTTCTAAATTTTAGAGTCAATAAGGTTTTCTTTAGGGAGTCAACTTTCTACTATTTTTTTCCCCAACCCCCAGGAAAACCATTCAGTTCATTTCAGCGATCATCATCTTAACTTGATTTGGAGTAAAACTTAGACGTTAATAATTGCGTGTTTTCTCATGCCCACCCTTAGTACCCCTTGACTCTAAACTCAGAAGCTTGGGCCGGCCAAGTGGCGCAGTGGTTAAGTGCTGACTTGGGAATCCAGCAGCCCCGGTTCGGGTCCCACATATGAGGGCCAGTGACACTGCCCTCAAAAAAAAATAAAAAATAAAAAATAAATTCAGAAGCTTTGTAAACATTACTTCCACAGACCATGTTAAATACTTTTCAGACACTATATCATTCAAGCCTCAAATTAATTATCAACTTGATATTTGGATGAAGGAACTGAGCCTTATATGGCTAAGTAATTTTCAATAACTACACAAGTTTAGTAAACATAGGCTGTATGGATTCAAACACTGCACACGGTCTGTTTCCCATTGTAGTTCTTTCCTGCTTGTGCTTTTCATAACTCCTATTTCTATACTTATTTATCCATTATCATGTTTCCCTTCCAAACTACTTATGCTAATATTTTATTGAGATTTGACTTTGACAGAGAATTGGGACATTTTTAAAACTACTTTTTCTGACAAAATTATACCAAAATAATCGTGTTCATATTATATACAGTTAAACAACATGGACCCTTAATAGATTGTTCAACGTTTTGATGGCTAAGTATTAATTTAGAAGAAAATTCTATGTTCATGTTCAGACACTCTCAATTCAGAATGGAGAGGGTATACAGATAATACGAAGGGCACCAAAATAATGTATACACATTTTAAGAAAGGAAAAAAAAGAAACTATTAAAATCATAATACTCAATATATATGAATAACGAAAGATGAATACAAGTTATGTTTGACTTCTGCAATTAAAAGAGGTGCTCATAGTAGCTACCATCAGCATCCAGACACATCTGATTGGGGAGAACTCCTGCTTCAGCAATGTTCTCCTGACTTAACACCCCTTGAATTCAACCTATGGGGGACCTTAAAGGTTGTGGTGTACCATTGGAAACTGGCTAAGCTGGCGGTACTTCAGGAAGAAATTGAAATGGTATGCATAGCAATATAAGTGGACATTTTGGTCAAAGTTCTCGAATTCCAAATGCCACTACAAAATTGTTTTGTGCTTCTCAGAGGACAATTGTGCTTCCACCATTTTCTTTAACTGTCCTTCCTGTTCATTTGATTAATGCAGTTTTTTAAGTGAATGTGATACTATACATTTCTACCATAATTCAATTCAACTTCAAAAAGTAATACATAGATAACATCTCTTAAAATGTGTATACATCTTTGTGGCACCCACATGATACATACCATGCCCTCACTAGCTTTAAGAGTTTTCATAAAAGGATGCTTAGTTTTATAGAACCAGGATATGTGGTCAGGAACATGAGACAGATTTCAACCCAACATCAGTAGAGAAGGGCTGCACTTCAGGCATTAGCCAGCGGGGATAATTTCAGGTTTACAGCCATTCAATGTTTACCAAAAGCTAAATTCAAAGAAATAATATCTGTAGAGGATTGCCGGAAGCATGTAAAAATTCCACTAGTTTCTATAAAATACACCTCTAGGTTTCCCCAGACTTCAGATGGGTGTATCACATTATTCTTGTAGTAAATATCCTTTGATTGAATCATGCTGTGTTAAATGTCATCAACCCATGTTGAGAAACCCTCCAAAATATTAGTCTTAAAAAAGTCTGGAGTCAATGGAATTGTAATAGATGTGTATGATATAGGGGATGGGGAGGGGTGAATTAGGGGAGGGGGGTTGGCACTTTGTGAGTGATAAAAAGGATAACCATTGCATTATATTTTACACCTGAAACTAATTTTTAAAAAGCCTGTAGCTATATTTTCTCTAACGATAAGTTTAATTACAGTATAGACTGTTCTCTTTTTTAACATTTTAATTGTTTGTGGACCAAGAATAATAGCAATATGACTACAAAACTATCTAATTTTAAATTTGTGCATATAGTGAGTTGCATAACATTTTGGGTTTGGCTGCCTTGGAAAGCTAATACCATCATTTTAGAATCATTTGCCATCATGGCTACACATTCAACTTTAATACCACTAACTACCTTTGTTTTATTTATATATTTTTTAAAAATTTTCCTTCCTGTTGTTAATCATATAACCTTGATCTATTTTTTTTTAAATCCTGATATGACACTTTAATAGCTTCTGAGAAAAAGAAATGAAAGTAATTAAATTAGTAGATCACCTGAGGAAACCAGAGAACAATTTTGATGAAAATTTAACACTGTTTTCTAGAAGTCAATAGAAAAACCTAAACATGATTAGTTTTGAATTAACAATGACCTTAAAAGCAAATGCACTGTTAAAACATGTAACTATTTCTAAGAAAAGGAAAAATTCTACTGGACACCTCTTAATGAATCCTGCTCAATACAGTATAACTTTGAGAGTAATTTTAAATTGCTTTTCTAAATATTGGTTGATAGAATATCAACTAAGCATAATTCAATAAAAGTTAGCTTTTTGCAGGAGGTGAAATATGATTAAAGAGAACAAGACTAGGGCTGACTGAGTGGCTCAGTTGGTTAAGAGCTCGCTCAAGAGTGTTAGCTGAGCTCTGAACAACAGCAGTTCGACGCCCAGCCTGAGCTGAGTTGCCGCTAAGCTGCCAACAGGTGGCAGGACGGCTCAGCTAAAAAAAAAAAGAACAAGACCACATTCAGTTAATAATTCCTTCAACATCCACATCTTGCTGTTCATCCTGTAATACAACATTTTACTTACATCATTTAAATTCTAATCCTATGAATATTATACAAACAGATTTTTTTGTATACAGATACTCTTGCAAACTATTTTATTACATTTGCTGGATAAAATTAAACTAAATATAAGAAATCTGATATTCTAAGCATGGCTTAACATCCTGGATATACAGCAAGCACTTTCAGTTCCTATTGATTGCTTATTATTTCAATAATCTATAGAGCAAATAAATTTAATATTGAAAAGTAGCTTTTAAAAACAACTTTGGTAGATAATATTTATTTGCTAAGGAGGATATTTATATCATGACACTACACAAATCTATCACTAATATATATAGTTTTATATATATATATTAAATATATGCTTTCCAATTATATTTCAATGGAGTTTTTATTTCTCTGTTTCCCTTAATTTATAAAGCAATTCACACAGTCTCTTTACTTGCTGCTGAATTAGCCAATTATAGGGCAAGAGAAAAAGAAAATGAAGGTGTGTGCCAAAATTGGTGCCTTAATGTATGTTATTCAAATTTTGAAAACTACTCCTCTGTGAATAATTCAGTTTTAATATAATTTTATGCATATTTGCTAAACATGCTTATTATTAAAACCATTTATTGAATGCTGTTCACAGTCACTAATGTAATACAGTTTTATTGAACATTACACAGATTTTTCTAGTAGTGCCTAGATGGGAAAATCTGCAAATTTAATTTCAGGGTAAGGCAAGAAAGAAAAATTGCCAAGAATTCTATTCATGTATATTTAGACTATGTGCTTTAACGAATTGCAGACACACACTGGCTGACTTTTTTTAGCTTCAATTTTAGTGTATTATTTTATTAATATTTATGAGTTGGATTAGTTCTCTTTTTCTAATAAAAAAGTGAAACAACTCTGAAAACCTACATTGAACCACATCTTTCACAGTATGCGTTTTTAAGGCTAGACAAACTTTGTGATCGCTTGGGATCTGTAAATATTTAAATGAATTGCATGCTTTTTCTCTTAATATTTTTTTGACAATTTAATTATTTAATTAAACTAAAATACAAATATAATCACATAGAAGTATGAATAATGCTATAATGACAGCTTTATTGTTCTGTGAAGCTGTGTACTATATTTTCACAGGAGAAATTTTTAAAGCATTTTAAGCGTGTTCTTGGGAAACTAAACATGACAATATTATTCAGGTGCATATATAGAACCAAATTCAAGTTTGTAGACTACCCTAATCACCACCTAGGATCAATGATTACATTCTGTACCAAAGATGAACATTAGATTATAACAATTTGAATTTTACAGAAACAGAAAATAAAGTCTCATGATAAATTACCTCACCAGGCATCATATTCAGTTATGTCACATATTAAATTGCAATTTCTGGATTGGCATCATGCATCTGTTTTACACTAAACATACAATCTCCATAATATGAATATTATAACCAGACGGCAGCATCAAAATGGATTTTACTATTTTTATTTTCAGTCAAGAATGTATTTTTCTTGGTGTGAGACTTCTTTATGTTCCCATTAAATGAAACTTCAATGTTTCCATCTGGAAGGTCATGTAGAAAAGTAACTGAAAGAAGTCTACATAACATAACCCATGAAACTTAAAATTCAAAAAGAAATAAAGCTATTCAAAAGGGTCAAGCAAAATAGTATGCTGAAAGAAGTAGCAATACTTTATAATAGATTGAATTAATTTGGAGAAAGTGCAGAAAAGAGTTACAAAATTGCCTAATTAGAAAAATTGTATTTTAAAATAGTTCATTTGTTAGAGTAACACCATATATTAAAAATACCTAACATGCAGTTACTATAAATCCCCTTTATAACTAGCATTAGAGAATGTTAGTGTCACCAGATATAGCTCAAAGGTACTTTGCACTTTTATGTATATGCAATGTACATTTAGGGAGTTAGCTGGCAGCAAGCTGTTAACTTGACATGAAAACAAAAAACTAGTCTGAAAAAAATAATTTCAAGTTTCAGCTGGGAATGTGAAAAAAAAACTACTTCCATAAATCCCAGATGTATGATATCTCATGGTTAGAAATTGCCTTGGAGTTCATCTCATCTGAAGATGTCAATGGTAATGATACGGAAGGTTGAGGTATATTGTTATTTATTAGCAAGACTAGCCAAGAAAGTTCCAAACCATATTTAAAATTTACATTAAATTTATTGACTAGAAAATTAAATGCATGAATGGGTAGGAAGATATGGCATCTTCTACTCTATATAGAAAGTCTTAATCTGGACATGGTTCACGTTGTTTCTGCTTTTGGAAAAGGTATTAATACTTCTGTCATACCTATTTAACTACATATTCTTTTGTCAGTTTCATAACATTGAAAATTATCACAGGCTTTTTCCAATCCATGTAAACCTTCTTTATTAAACATATAATTTAAATCAGCATTTTATAGGTAGCAAGTAAACTCTTGGTTTAGCTTGACCAAAAATAATTTTACATTATTCATAACTAGCAATGTTGACTTTAACATGTCTTACAAAAGCTTATATACTGGAACTTTATCCCTTCTATACAATTCTTTCCATTTCTTTTTGGAAGATGGTCCTACAAATACCTCAAATGTAGAATAATTTTATATCAGCAGATGAAAATAACCTTGAAGTTCTTCCTCTCTTCCAACTGAAAACTAATTCAAATAGTTTATGTTTTATTTATATAATATATGCTATAATTTAACAAGTGTCTGATTAGTTTTCATCTTTTATGCTGATAAATTTTTAAATTTAAGAAATTTAATAAAATTAAATAAAATAGATTCTGCCAAAATGAATGTTTTGAATACAAAAATCATTACATTGCAGCATTCTGATTGAAATAATGTGACATATATTGGATATTTAGCAAATCTAAATTATTATCTTACCTCTTTATTGAGTTTTGAAGTTCATAAAAAAGCTTCAAATAACTCTGTATTAGGAAAATAAAATTAAATTAAGAAAATGAAATAGATTTGCTGTGTTATGCTGTCATATTTAATATTCTGAATAATTTGAAGCTGCTTAGTAACCCTTCATTTCTGACAAAATTACTGGCTCAGTTGCCAGTATGCTTCATAAAATAATAAAATATAGATGGAGTAATATTTAAGTATCCATATCTATTATGGGGAATTGCCTTCTGGAGTCATGCATTATTAAAAGTTTCTAACAAGTTATAATGGATGTAAGATAATAGAATATCATGTATAATGAGTGATTTAAAAGATCATCTCACTGTTCTTGTCAATGGTTTAAAATGCAGATAATAGAGAAGAATTAAAACATTATGCTTAAAGTTTCTCATGTATATACCTAAGATGTTATCTCTTTCCCTCATGATGCTTTTAAAGAATTAAATAACATTTTAAAAATAATGAATTTCAAGTACATGCCACATGTTAATATTGCAGAGATAACCAGTTTAATATTCCAAAGGTTTCATCTAATTCAATTTAATTGATATACAAATAAAATAAAAAGTGTTTAGTTATATAATATAAATCACAGTGATCACATTGGTTTGAAATAGTTCAAAGTATGTTTTATAATGTAAAACAATCTTATTTTCCTAATGAAAAAATCTTTTGATGATGCAATGACTGAAAATATTTGCAAATATTCCTGGAAAATGATTAACTCACCATTCATTTTTACCATTCCAGCATAATGCAAAATGCACTGTAACATATCACACAAAAGATACCTAAACTCAAAAAAATAGAAAATATGTTAATGTACAGCATGCCTAATTAATAGATTGCACCCATATCTTCAGTAAAGATATATTTTTGCCATCTTAAATCACATACTATGTTAATGAGTACTCGGTTGTCTGAATTAAGTATTCAATTTACATGAGAATAAAGCTCGTATTTTTTAAAGCATATTTTTCACCTCCTTCTTATTTTTGCCGAATACTTTTAAAGTGACATTATGAAATTTACTGGCGTTTAAATGATTTCTCCTTAAAGAGCTCAAAATGTGTTCTGGTGTCTGGCAACAGCTCCCTTGGTACCTGGTTAGAAATGCAGAATTACCTTTTACTAACCTAGTGAATCAGAATCTGCATTTTCACAAGATTCCCAGGTGATTCCTAGGCACCATAAAATGGGAGAATCACTAATATTTAAAAAAGAAACAAAAGGAGAGCGAGAAAGACTTTTGGGGGGTATTTTTTTCCCATGACAGTTCAGCAGTGCCCTTGCTTATATTTTGTTTCCCCAAAGATATCACATTGAGTTCAAATGTTACTGTGAAGAACTATAAAAGGGAGCAAGAATTATTCTCTACATGTAATTCCTAAATCAGTTTGCTCAACTTTATCCATCAAAATTAACTTCTGACCTTTCTTTTTATATAAAAACAGATCAGGCAGGTCCCATCCCAGACTGAATGACTAAATATAATTGGAGAATAAATACAGATTTTGTTATTTTCAAAATGCTGTAAAGATAACCAGAGTCATGATTTAGGACATGAAAAACATGTAACATATTTGCTAATAGTCTCGATCCCATAACTTTTTTGAGTACAGATGAACTCATGAATGGTACAGGCAGTGTGGAACAAACTTGTGTTGTCAATTCTAGGAGCTACTAAACACCCAGAGGAAGTAACCCAAATGTCTATGAATGAATGAATGAATGGATAAATAAAATGTGATATATTAAATACAATGGTATATTATGCAACCTTTAAAAAAATTGGAAATGCTGTCACATGCTACAACATGGCTGAGACTCAAGGACATTATGCTAAGCGGATTAAGCTCGTCACAGGACAAATACTGTAGGATTCCACTCATATAACGTATCTGATGTGGCCAATCACGGAAGCAGTAGAAATCTGATTGCCAAAGGCTGGGGGTATATACAAGGAGGAGTTTGTGTTTAACAGGTACAGCCTTTACTTAGGAATGTGATGTGTTTTTCACTACAAGAAAAAATTAAATTTTTCCAAATCTCCTTCAATGTTTTAATTGGTAGCTAGGCTATGAATTGAGAATGCTACCACAGCATCATCATTTTGCTTGTAGTTCGGCATTCAGATATTCTGCTTCAAGGTGATAGTCAAATGAGCATTTATAATGGCTGTCCTATGAAAGACACTTGAGGGATTGTTGTATATTTCAAAAAAAACAACAATAAATATCTGATCATAATGCCTTCCTTCTCTTGGGATTTATTGGGAATGCCTTTAAGAAAAGAAATACAGAAAAAGACAAAATAAAAGAATGGCTTCTCTTGGCTCACTGTACATGGCAAGGTCATTCTTGAAACTATCTGACGTATTAAAGTTTTGTTTATTTCAGTTTGACATCTCTATTTCTAGGAATTTAGTTATTACTTGGAAAATATATATAAACAATTAAACTTTCCCATGGTGTACTAAACTACACACACACACACACACACACACACACACACACATCAAATATATATCTTATATAACTCTTCATTTATGTCTGGATTGAAAGACAAGAGATATCTGGGATAAAGGCAGATATCTCAGAACTTACAGGTCTGTTGTGTAATGTGTCCCAGGTGATTAAGACAATAGCAGAAAAATTAGTGAGTGTATATTAGTGTGTCTGTGTGAGTTTGTGTGCTCACAGGCACTACTGCAATCCAGAAAGGTTTGTGTATAACTGCATATGATGCTGTGCTGATAGGTCCTATACCTTGTGAAATAGCATTGATCCTTGTAAATGCTAATTGTAAATTAGCATTGACTTGATAAACTAAACACAAAGATGCAGCCTTTTCTACAATATACCTTCTCACTGGAACATGTACATAGTAATATATAATCTCTTCCTCTTAAGTTTTCATTTGAGCTCTTCATTCCAAAGTAGGCATAACATATTTTGTCTTTTGTTAAATAATATTAGGCAGTATGATATGTAAAAGAGATGTTTCCTAATGATGATGAGACAATCTTCTACCTGCTGTGATGGTTATCACTTTTTTAAATAAGAAAACCAATCAAGCTAGCTTAAGGTGCTATCTAATTAAAAGCATGCATAAGTTTCACAAAGAACCCAAATTTAGTAGTTTAGCTTTCCCCCAGGAATAGACCAGGACCCTTAAGACAGAACAGTGGGCAAACCAGGAAGGCATCTGTCTTAATTGCTTGTTGAAATATCTCTGCATTTCGGCTTCATTTTCCTTTCTCATTGGCATACTAAATTTTATAGTTTCCAGAATATACTTGAAAATGGCCATCATCCAGGAATGCTAACTTAAGGTCTTCATTCAAATGAATCCTAAAGCCAAATTTTCAAATAGGGGCTTTTTGGTTAGTATCTAGTCAAGTACCTTTCTAACAGAGTAATCCTTTCTTATTAATTGACCATGTAGCTATGGCCTGGAGCAGAATCAGCTTGCTTCCACTGTGGTATATAAATAGGAGGTACAGTAGGAACATTCTCCAGTATGCAGTATGCTGACCTTCTAAGAAGATACAACAGTGGAAACGATTCTCTAATGTGGTACAGTGAGTAAGTTCTCAAACTTCAGCCTACATAAAAGCCCTGGAAGGCTTTTCTAATAAACAGATTGCTGGGCCTCACTCCCAGAGATTCGGATTCAGTGTCTCTGGGAAAAGGTCCAAAATGTGCACTTCTAACAAGCTGCCAGATGATGTTCATGATGCTACTTGGGTCCCACACTTTCGAGAACCAACGGCTTAATGCAATGAGAACATACATGAAGGCCAGACACATATGTCAGCTCTACTTCTTAATATGTACAATAGTAGGTCTTTAAATGAAGGCTGACTCAGTCACCCTTGAATTGTTTGAGCCACAAAACTGATAAAGTAGTACTGTATTATTTTATTTAAAAGCTTAAAAAAAAACCTTCATTTTAAGAAATTTTTTTTTAACCTGGAAATAAAATATTTTTAATGTTTCAACAATTTATATGAGAGAAGGGGTTATCTGTTTATGTATCATTATGTTACTGACCTTTGACCCCGGGCATAGCTCGCAGTGATGGTTGGATGCATGAAAAGGATCAGTGTTCTCAAAAAGTCTTGAAGAGCTAATATAAATTAACGAGAAAACCCTTATGAAACCTCATAGATAAATAGTCAAGCAAACATTTCACTTTGGACTCATCCTTGGCTCTTTCCTTTTTCTTTTTTTTTTAAATTTTTTTATTTTAATTAGTTTCAGGTGTACAACACAGTGCAATAGTTATACATTTTACCTCTCAAAGTGACAACCCCCCACCCCAAATTCGCCACCCCACTCCCCCACCATATCATATATATCTATTACTCTTCCGCTGACTCTCTTCCACAGTATAATCCATATCCCGTGACTATCTATATATATATTCGATTACAGTAGGTATACCACCTCCACTTTAGTAATACAGTGCAGTGATCAAACCTCTACTCCATCCATGAAATGGTCTCCCTAACAAGACCTATGACCATCTGACATTTCCCCAAACTGTTTTTCATATCCCAGTGGCAATATTGTAGTTGCCTATTTTTGCTGTCTAATTCCTTCCCCTTCTCCCTCATCCCCATTCCTCTCCCTGTTAGCAACCCTGATTTTCCGTCTATATCTATGAGACAGTTTCTGTTTACTTTGCTCATTCATAGTTTTTCAGATTCCACATATGAGTGAGATCATATGGTATTTGTCCTTCTCTGACTGACTTATTTCACTCAACATTATAGTCTCTAGGTCCATCCATATCATTGCAAATGGCACGATTTCATTCTTCCTTATAGCGGAGTAATACTCCATTGTATAAATATACCACAGTTTCTTAATCCAGTCATCTACTGACGGGCATTTTGGTTGTTTCCAAGTCTTAGCTATTGTAAATTGTGCTGCTATGAACATAGGGGTGCATAACTTTTTTTGAATAAGTGTCTTGTTTTTTTCAGGATAAATACCTAGGAGTGGAATTGCTGGGTCAAACGGTAGCTCTATTTCCAGTTCTTTGAGATACCTCCATACTGACTTCCACAGTGGCTGCACCAATCTGCAATCCCACCAACAGTGCAGCAGGGACCCCTTTTCCCCACAGCCCTGCCAGCACTTGTTGTTTGTTGATTTATTGATGATAGCCATTCTGACTGGAGTGAGGTGGTATCTCATGGGGGTTTTTATTTGCATTTCCCTAATGACCAGTGAGGTTGAACTTTTTTTCATATGGTTGTTGGCTATCTGTAGGTCCTCTTTAGAGAAATGTCTTTAAGAAAAATTTTATGTTCTCAGTAAAACAGCAGAAAATACAGATTCCATATTACCCCCATTCCCACACACTTACAACCCCACTCATCATATAGATATCTCCCACCAGAGCAGTACATTTGTTAAAATAGATGAACCTACAATGACATATCATATCACCCAAAGTCCACAATTTACAACAGAATTCATTCTTGGCATTGTACAATCTCTGATTTAAACAAATGAAAGAGGTCAGATAATTAAGTTCATAAACTCAACCTAGAAAAAGTGCTACATACCTCATTGCTGAATATCACTACTGTCACCTTCGACATACTCCCCCTGGGAAGCTATGCACCAATGCCACAACCTAGTCCACCATTCAAAGCAATTTTGGAACTCGTTTTCTGGAGCAGCCATCAGAGCTGTCATCGTATTATCCTTGATGTTCTGAATGTCATCAAAATATCTTCCTTTGAATATTTCCTTTATCTTCAGGTAAAGAAAGAAGTCATCGGGGACCAGATAAGGTGAGTACGAAGGGTGTTCCCATAGAGCTATTTATTTATTAGCTAAAAACGCCCTCAAAGGGAGTGCCATGTGATCTGGTGCATTGTCCTGATGCAAGAGCCATGCATTGTGGGTGAAAAGTTAAGTTTTTTTTTGTCTTTTTCACACAGCCTTTTCAGCACTTCCAAATAGTAAACTTGGAAAACTGTCCAGTTGATACAAATTCATAAAGAATAATCCCTCTGATATGAAAAAAAATGTTAGCAACACTGTTGAAACAAGTTCACCACCTTAATTGTCAGACCTCATACAATGACAAGTATCTGCCATTATAATGTGATACAAAGTAGTTTCCTTTCTTTAGAAATCCTTTGTGCCTTGCCTACTCATCCCTGCATCTCCATCCCCCACACAACCCTGGCAATCACTAATGTTTCTATTGTTTTGCCTTTTCCAGAATATCACATGTGTGGAATCATACAGTATGTAAATTATTTAGATTGGCTGCTTTCACTTAACAATATGCATTTGAGGTTCTTCCATGCCTTTTCATGGATTGATAGCTTATTTTTTTGTAGCACTGAATAATATTCCATTGCTGGAATGTACCACAGTTTTATTTATCCATTCTCCTACTGATGGACATTTTGGTGGCTTCCAAGTTTGGGCAATTATAAATAAAATGTTATATATACATCAGTGAGCAGCTTTTGGTGGACATATTTCAATTCAATTATGTAAATGCCAAGTATTATCACTGATGTGTCATATGTTAAGAGTAAATTTAGCTTTGTAAGAAACCACCAAACTGTTTTCCACAGTGGCTGTACCATTTTGTATTCCCATGACCAGAGAATAAGAGTTCTTGTGCCACATCCTCACCAGCATTTGTTATTGTCAGTGTTTGGAGTTTTGACCATTCTAATAGTGTGTAGTGCTGTTTTAATTTGGAATTCCTTCAGGGCATATGATGTTCAGTAACTGTTAATATACATACTTGACATCTGTATACATTCTTTGGTGAGGTTTTTATTAAGGTGTTTTGTCTACATAATAGGGTTGTTTGTTTTATAATACTTGAGTTTAAGAGTTCTTTGTGGGCCGGCCGAGTGGCACAGTGGTTAAGCGCTGGCTTGGGAAGCCAGCGGCCCAGGTTCGGTCCCACATATGAGGGCCAGTGACACTGCCCTCAAAAAAAAAAAGGAAAATAAAATAAATAAAATAAAATAAAAATTCTAAAAACACAAAAAAAAGTTCTTTGTATATTTTGGATAACAATCTTTTATCAAATGTATCTTTTGTAAAAATTTGTTCTCATCTGTGGCTTGTTTTTTCATTTTCTTGGCAATACCCTTTATAGAACCAAAGGTTTTTGTTTGTTTGTTTGTTAGTACAGCTTGTCAGTTATTTCCTTCGTGGAGAGTATAGTTGGTGTTATATCTACAAAATCATCACCATACTCAACATCATCTAGATTTCTCTTATATTATCTTCCAGGAGATACATGGTTTTACATTTCAATTTATGTTCATTTAAGTTAATTTTTGTGAATGGTGTAAAGTCTGTGTCTATATACATTTACATATTTACAACCTGATGTCCAGTTGTTCTAGCACCATTTGTTGAAGTGACTTTGTTTGGTCCATTGTATTGCCTTCAATGCTTTGTCAAAGATTACTTGCCTATGTTTATGTGGGAGTATTTTGGGGCTATTTTTTCTGTTTCATTGATTTATTTGTCTCTTCTTTAACTAAAAACACATTATTTTTTATTACTATAGCTTTGTAGTAAACACTGTAACACAAATGACTTTAATTATATGATTAGTATACTGAACATAGTTGAGAAAAGGATCTCTGAGAGTGAGTGTATGACAGCAAAAACTTCTAAACCTGAAAAGCAAAGGGAAAAAAAAAAGAGAAGAAACAGAATTCTGAAGAAATGTAGGACAACTATTAAAGGAGTAACATAGGCATACTAAAAGGAGAAAACAAGGAAAATTAGAGAAAAAAAAATGTGGAGCAAAAATGATTGAGAATTTCCCTCATATTAATATCAGCCACTGAAAACCACAGATGGAGGAAGCTCAGAGAACACCAAAACTCAAAACATACACACACAGACACACACACACAACTCTTAGAATATCATATTTAAACTATGTAAAGTCAAACACAGAAAAATACCTTGAAAGAAACCAGAGGAAAAAATTACTTTAGAGGCTAAAGGTAAAAATTGCATCCAGCTTCTCTTCACATTGCAAGAGAATAAAAGTGAATTGAAATTATGAAGTGTTGCAAGAAAACACTACCAACCTAGATTTCTGCACCCTGTAAAATTATCCTTCAAAAATGAAGGAAAATTACTCTCACACAAAACAAAAAATGAGACAATTTGTTGCCAGTAGAATTGCCTTGCAATAAATGTTATAATAAGCTCTTCCCTAAAGAATAAAATGATATAGGTCAGAAAGAAGTATCTACATTAGCAACGGAAGAATATTCAAAATGAGTAAGTGAGGATAAAGTAAAAACCTTTATTTTCTTACTCTTAATTCTTATTTACAGATAAATATTTGCTCAAAATTATGTATTTAAATGTATATCCTATGTTTGCTTACGCATAGTGAAATGAATGACAACACTACCCATGGTGTTGTTTGAATAGGGATTTGTGTTAATTGTCTTTGCAAACTTGAAGTTAGTGCTATTTTTTTTTTCAGTATAATTGGTAGGCTTAAAAGGGGAGAAAATTAAATTAATAAAATCTCTGGTAAAACAACAAAAGGCAGAAAAACATTGGAAGATAAAAATAAGAACAAGAAAAAGGAAAACAAAGAAAAATAATAACATATGTAGCCAATTTTAATCCAACTATATATAATCTGTTTAATCATTGATATCTAAATGCACTAATTAAAAGAAATAGATTGTCAGAGTGGATCAAATAACAAGATTCAATTATATATTATCAATAAAGAAAACATTTTAGTTTTTTGTTTTGTTTTGTTTTTTTGAGGGCAGTGTCACTGGTCCTCATAAGTGGGACCCAAACTGGGGCCGCGGGCGTCCCAAGCCAGCGCTTAACCGCGGCGCCATTCAGCCGGCCCAAGAAAACACTTTAAATACAAAGACATATATTGATTAAAAGTTAGGGGATGGAGAAAGATAACATTCTAACATTAATCAAAAGATAAAGGGATTAGGTATATTAATTTCCAACAGAATAAACTTCAGAACAATGAAAGGGGCCAATTGTTCCAGAAAACATAAACTTTATTTTGTATGTACTTAACAATGGAATATCAAAATGCTTAAAGCAACAACTGTTAGGACTGCAAAAAATAATTGTGGAATCTAATATAAGAGATGGAGACTATTACGTCTCTCTGGCAGAAATGAACAATCCAGCAGGCAGAAAATCAGTATTTAGTTGAAGAATATAAGAATATAGTTGAAGTTAACAATACTATCAATTACCTGGATATAATTTAAATTTATTGACTACTTATTTCAACAAAAGAAAATTATACTTTCTTCTCAGCCTCACATGAAATATTCACTAAGTAGGACACATTCTTTGTCATAAAACACATCTTAAATAATTAAAATAATATAAATAATACACTGTTTGCTCTTAGATTGCAATATAATTAAACTAGAAATCAATAACAAAAAAAATAGCTAAGAAATCCAAAATATTAATACTTGGAGATGCAAAATACACTTATAAATAATACATGGGTCAAATAAGAAATCTCCAGATAAATTAAAAATAAATTTGAATTAAATACAAATAAATACAATTTACTAAAATGTGTACGATTCAATAGAAGCAGTGCTGAGGGAAAAATCTATAGCATTGAAAGCATATATTAGAAAAAAAAGAAAAGAAAAACCTAAAATCAATACTCTAAGATCCCATATTCACAAAATAGGAGAAAAATTAAATCCAAGGTTAACAGAGTGAAAAAAGTAGTAAATATTAGAATATAAATGATTGAATTTCATAGGACATCAATAGAGAAAAATCAATAAAACTAAAAGTTGGTTCTTTGAAAACAACAATAAAATTGAAAATCCTCATAGCAGACTGCATAACGAAAAAATAGAAAAGACACAAATTACTAATATAAAAAATGAACAAAAGGACATCATTACAAATTCCATGGTAGTAAAAGTATAATAAAATAATATTATAATCTACTTTGTGTCCACAAATTTGATGACTGAAACGAGATGGACAATTCCCTGAAAGAGACAATTTGCCAAATATTACACAAAAAGAAATTATCTGAGTAGGTCTATATCAATTAAAGAAATTAAATCAATAATTAATAACCTTCCAATCCCTAAAAAACCAGGAACAGCTGGGTTCACTGGTGAATTTTGGCAATATTTGAAGGAAGAAGTTATACCAATTAACTTCCAGAAGATAGGAGAAGAGATCATTTTTCCCAACTTATTCTATCAGTATAGGATCACCCTACTATATAAATTAGACAAATACGTACAAAAAAATAAAACTACAGAACAATATATGTATATCATGGGCATAACTTCCAAAATCCTCAACAAATTATCAGCAAATTGAAGCCAACATTGTATAAAAAATTATGCACCATGACCAAGTGGGATTTATCCCATGTACACAAGCTGATTGAACACTAGAAAATCAATTAGTTTAATCCACAACATCAACAGTTTACAGAAGCAAAATCATACAATAAGATTCATCATAATGATTTTTAAATAAATACTCATGAGACTATCCTGAGAGGAATAAATCTTCAATGCTAAAGCATTCCATATGATGTATGTTGATACTTCACTCCTCATTAGTCAAGTGTGGGCCCCATACTTGCATCATACTAGCATCATACCTTCAAATAATATAGCATGGTAAGCAGGGGGAAAAAAAATTACTTTATTGTGAAGAAATCCTACAAACCCTACCACAGTTGTCAGGTGATAAAATTTAGTATAAACAGTGAGAAGTCGTGTTGATAGTATGTATCTTCAGGATAATTTAACTTAAATGGCTCTATATTTTTGTGGGTTGTTTTTTTTTTTCCACTAAAATATCAAAAATCCAGTTTAATCCTGGGAAAAGACATCATAAAATGCCAACTGAGGTATATGAAAAAAACATAACAGACTATTAGTATTCCTCAAAACTGTCAAGGTCATAAAAACCCAGAAGAGTCTGAGATACTGTCACAGTCAAAAGGATTCTAGGAGTTAACAACTAAAACAAATGTGGTATCCTGAATGAAATCTTGGTTCACAAAAGGGACCTGAGACAAAACCTTAATGACATCTAAGGTATGGACTTTAGTTAATAATAATGCATCAATATTGGTTCATTATAGTGATGAATGATCCATACTATAAATGTTAATAATAAGACAAATTGAGTGTGGGGTATAATACTTTCACAATATTTAGGTACATTTAAATTTATTCTGTTTTTTACATGTTTATGAAAAGAGTTTCTTTTCTTACTAAAAACTAATTTATTTTAGCTGCCCATGCAGCACAGGCATTTTGTCATCAGTCAGCATGATACCCGAGCACTCAGTACTACCATTCACAAATTAACATTGGATAAAGAAGATGTGGTATATATACACAATGGAATACTACTCTGCCATAAGAAAAGACGAAATACTGCCATTTGTGACAACATGGGTGGACCTTGAGATTATTATGCTAAGCGAAATAAATCAGACAGGAAAAGTCGAGAATCATATGATTTCACTGATATGTGGGATATAAAACTGGAAGCAACAAAGGAACAAGACAAACAAATAAACAAAAACTCATAGACACAGACTACAGTTTAGTGGTTACCAGAGGCAAGAGGGTAGGAAGGATGTCAGAAGAGGGTATATCGGGTCAAATACACAGTGATGGAAGAACTCACTCTCAGTGGTGAACACATAATGCAATATATAGATGATGTATTATAAAATTGTACACATGAAACCTATGTAGTTTTTATGCTCATTGTCATCCCTATAAAGTTTAATAAAAAATATTATTTAAAAAATTAACATTTCACAAAGTGAGAGTATTATCTTAAAGCTTTTCACTTTGTAGTGTAAAGGTTTACCTCCTTGTCACATTTTTTTATTTCCATAGTTCTCACGGATCAAAATCAGTCATTTTCTATCTGTGTTTTGTTTATACTCACTTTTTAAGCCATAATTGCTGAGATGCATACCACCTTAGTAAACTCAGCCTTATTAGTCTGAGTTTTATTACATGTACTTAAGGAATAAATTGGAACAAAATTTGGTTTTACTTGAGGAGGAAAGTACAGGATAGCTATATAAAGTTATACGTCAGGTGCTATAGAAGAATTATCATTGTGAGATAAGAATTATCATTTTCATTTTATATTTAAGATATATGAAAATCAGAATAATTAAACCATATGTAATTAGAATTAGAGCCAGTAGTATTTAAAACCATTTATCTAAGGCCCATGTTTGAGTCAAAATCTCTGGCAATTATTTCAGTAGGATATCATCAATAATGGCATCACCAGGAATGTCTACTAATATACACTGTCCACATGTAGTAGCTAAAAGAGGATGACATTGCAGAGATGTGTGCCAATACTCATAAATTTTTAACACTAAGAGAGCTTTTTTCTGTAATCTTATAAGAAATATATCATTAAGGATTAAGAGGGATGTTAAGTCAAACTACAATAAAAAATTAAGGTGACAAAAATGGACCTTAAGTGTATCAAAAGTTGTTTTACTATAACACTCAGTCATTTGAATCAAGGCTTCACCTTTATTTAACAGGTACTCATTCTTGAATGAATCTTATGCAAAAATTGTGCCCTATGATTTGAATAATTTATTCAAGTTCATAACTACTAACCACATTTCTAGAAAGTATCTATGAAGGAAAATAAGTTTCAACGCTTCACACTACAAACTGAAAATGTAAAATAACAATTAGGCAACAAGGTATTTTTAATATAAATTATGTAATATTTTGAAATTGGATAGTTACATTTTTTCTGGAGGCATATTTTTATACAAATTATTTTTAACTTAATAATTTATTCAGATATATGGGGCATTTTCAGAGATTTATGTACCACTGAAAATAATTTTGAACTATTACAAAATAAGTTAGAAGTGTGTGTGTGTGTGTGTGTGTGTGTGTGTGTGTGTATGTTTTAAGGAAAACAAACTAGTTGAAGGTTATGTTTAAGTCAATGTAATTAAAAGTTTCTATATGGCATTACTGAGGTATCATTTTTGCTCATCAAACAAACCAAAAAAGAAAAAAAAAAGAACCTTTCTACATAATTATTTCCATTCACTTTTAACATAATGGCCCCAAATAATTATCAAATCAATTTTATCATCTTACCAAGATAAAGAGAACTTCAACTCCTCTGATCACATAACAATTAATAAATGAAAATTTGAAAACTTTGTTTCAAATATTACGCTAAAGGATTATCATTATAAGACAGTTTATAAAGAAGTTTTTATGCTTTATATCATATTAGAAGCCTTTGAAACTACATCATAGAAAAAGAAAGTGCTTTTTTCTTGCACCAAACATTTCTGTTAACATAGTTAGGGAAGGGCTTGGAACTTATATTACAGTAGCAGATATCAACAATTATATCCAGAATCAAATTCTTTAGAAGCCTGGATATCTATATTTGAAAAAAAAAATGCTTATTTCACAAATAACTTTACACTCTCATTTTTATGATAGGTTTATATTGTATGAATTTCTTTAAAAACATATAAAATTTTTCACATATTGTATTGGTTGCTACATTGCTAAGGACTTAAAAATGGTTATTTATTGAAGCAGCATGGTATAAACAATTCAGACATTAGAACACAACTTTCCACCTCCACCAAAGAGCTGCTTAGCTTGGAGGATGTTAATAAGTACTGGAAAGTTAAGTATTCTTAAATATTGAACAAAGGTCACAAGAGTAGTCATAAGTCCAAAAAAGATTGCAATATTTCTTAATATATAGGTACTAAATACTTGAAGTTTATTAATGATAGTAAACTTATTATAATGACTTAAATGTTGTTTATATATTATCTATGCATCACCACAAACATCTACACTTTATATGTGGATTCATATTCCTTGTTTGGAAAGGCATTGCATGCGTGTGTGTGTGTGTCTGTGTGTGTGTGTGTGTGTGTGTGTGTGTGTGTGTGATAAGTATGATAATATGAGAAATATGTATAAGGGTTCAATATAATTTACAAATAACCAGAACTTATAGCAATACCTAGGCTTTGATGTTTTGGGGAGCATTTTGCTGTTCTACAGAGAAATGGAGCCAATACGATTTCTCTGTTTCTCTGTTTCTCTCTCTATGTTTATTATAAGACATTGGCTCATGGGATTATGGAGGCTGAGGCGTCCCACAATCTGTGAACTGCAAAATGGACACCCAGGAAAAAGGGTGTAGTTTGATGGCTTGTGAGCCAGGTTGCTATTGGTATAGATTCTAGTCCAAGTCTCAAGGCCTGAGAACCAGGAGCATCTAGGTCAAGAAAAGATTGATGTCCCAGCTCAAGTAGTCAGGCAGAAAGTGAATTAAACACTTCTCCCCATCAGTGTTCTGTTCCGGCCCTAAAGGGACTAGATGATGCCTTCCCACATTGTGAAGGCATCTGTTTTACTCAGTTAAACAGTTCAAAGGGTAATCTCTCCTGGAAACCCCCTCATAGACACAATCTGTAATAATGTTTAACCATGTATCTGAACATCCAATGGCCCAGTCATGTTAACACATAACGTTAAGCATCATGGAGAAGTAATCACAACTAGGATTTCAAATACTTAGAAACTTTGATTTTTAGCTCTCTCTAAATTATACCCCTAGCACTCAGGCAATCTATAGATCATTGCCAAGTGTAGGAGTGTTTAATTTCTCATTGGCCTTTTTTTTTTTTTCAATTAAAGCTTATTGGGGTGACAATGGTCAACAAAACTACATAGGTTTCTTTATGAATAAATGTTTTCAGATTTTTTTGGGTAAATACTCAGGAGAGGGATTGCTGGGTCATATGGTAATTTTTTTCTTAAATTTTTAAGGAACCTCCACACTGCCTTCCAAAGCAGCTGCACCAATGATCTTTGCCACCAACAGTGTATGAGGGTTCCTTTTTCTCTACAGCATCTCTAAATTTGTCTTGTTGATGATAGCCATTCTAACAGGTGTGAGGTGATATCTCATTGTGGTTTTAATTGTCATTTCTCTGATGATTAGAGATGTTGAGCATCTTTTCATATATCTATTGGCCATATGTGCTCCCACGTTCATCACAGCTTTATTTACGGTGGTCAAGATACAGAAACAAAGTGGCCTTTGACAGATGATTGGGTAAAGAAGATGTGGTATATATACACAATGGAATACAATTCTGCCATAAGAAAAGATGAAATAGTACCATTTTCAACAATATGGATGGATCTTGAGATTATTAAGCTAAGTGAAATAAGTCAACTTTATTATGTAACTTTACAAACCATTGTTACCCCAATAAACTTTAATTAAAAAAAAAACTACATAGGTTTCAAGTGTACAATTCCTTAATACATAAACTATATATTGCATTATGTGTCACCACCAGAGTCAGTTCTCCTTCCATCACCATATATTTGACCCTACCCTCATCTACCCCCCTGCCCTCATCTGCCCACCCTCATCACTTACCCTCTGGTAACCACTAAACTGTTGTCTGTTTCTATGTGTTTTTGTTTCTTTATTCGTTTGTCTTGTTTTTCTGTTGCTTTCAGTTTTATATCCCACATATGAGTGAAGTCATGTGGTTCTCCACTGGTTCTGTCTGATTTATTTCACTGTAGCATGATAATCTCAAAATGCATCCATGGCATCACAGATCTCATTGGCCTTTGTTTTTTTTTTTTGTTTTGTTTTGTTTTTAGGTTTTTAAAAAGTTTTATTGAGATATAGTTTATATACCATAAAATTGACTCATTACAAGGGACAATTCAAGACTTTCAGGTAATTTTTTTTTTTTTAATTTTATTTTATTTTTAATTAGTTTCAGGTGTACAACACAGTGCAATAGTTATACATTTTACCCCTCAAAGTGACAAACCCCCCACCCCCAATACACCACCCCACACCCCCCCATATCATATATATCTATTACTCTTCCTCTGACTCTCTTCCACAGTATAATCCACATCCCGTGACTATCTATATATATTCAATTACAGTAGGTATACCACCTCCACTTTAGTAATACAATGCAGTGATCAAACCTCTACTCCATCCATGAAATGGTCTCCCTAACAAGACCTATGATCATCTGACATTCCACAGAATATTTACAACATTATTAATTATATTCCCCAAACTGTTTTTCCTATCCCAGTAGCAATATTGTAGTTGCTTATTTTTGCTGTCTAATCCCTTCCCCTTCTCCCTCATTCCCATTCCTCTCCAAATTAGCAACCCTGATTTTTCCTCTATATCTATGAGACAGTTTCTGTTTACTTTGCTCATTCATACAGTTTTTCAGATTCCACATATAAGTGAGATCATATGGTATTTGTCCTTCTCTGACTGACTTATTTCACTCAACATTATAGTCTCTAGGTCCATCCATATCATTGCAAATGGCACTCATTGGCCTTTGAACTGCAGCTCATCCCTTTCAGGTTTAGTGGAAACAATGTTGGTCTGGACTCCTGTGGATCTTTAAGATGCTCATGTTTTCATAACAAACATTTCTGATAAATGCATATGCATGTATGTTTAATACACATGTATCTGGGTTGTTCTTTTTTTAAAAGAAACTATTATTGTCTTTTTCAGCACCCAACTGCAGAAATTGTATAGATTTGTAAAGTATGTTGTTATTGTATTGCTGAATATTGTAAAATTTATACATATTATATATTCATAGACATTTTTACTTAATCTGCTTCTCAGTCCTTCTTCATCAAACGTGAATTTTACTTAAAAATATTTTTGTTTGCAACTTTTAGCTTTGATTATAAAAATAAGTATAATTAATTATTAAAGATAATTAAACAAAGTAATTTAAATACTTTTTGATAATTTTAGAAATTATTTAATGTTTACATCCAAAGCAAAGATTGTTTATTGAAAGCTTATGATATAAAGTGATAAATAAACTGAATTCCCTATGCTTTTTGGAACTGAAACTAATGAAAGAAAAACACAAATAGAAAATCAGAGCAGAATCAAAAATAGGTAGTTAAAACCTGAACAAATGTACATATAGAGTGTTAGATCAATGATAAAAGGCAGAAAACCATAAGGATTTTTTTCAGGTATTGTTATTAATACAAGTAGAGTGGAGCAAATAGTAGAGAGGATCAAATATGTTATAAAGGGACTCAAATGATATTAATTTGGCAGCTACTTCTGGTGTTTTTTAGCTCATTTATCTAAGCACACCAAAACAAATTCAGAGATCTGCTTGGTTTCTGAACAGCTGTCTTTATAACTGGATAACATTAGACAAATTATTTATTACTGCTCAAATCTCTCTTCCTCTCTTTCAGTTAACATATGGACATCTTCCAATTATCTTAATTTTCAATACTGTTGGGACACAATCTCTGAAGGTGACATGTGGCATGTGTCACAATTACACTCATGGGAGCAAGCAGGCATTTCTAGGAAAATCATGTGTGTGCATGTGTGTGTGTATGTACATTTGGCATATACATGTATACATACACACACACACATGCATATACATACACACAATTCTCTATGTGAAAATTTCTGGATGGTCTCAATAAGGCCTATATAAATATGGAAATTACACATATTTTGCCAGAAATCTGTTGGTCTCAATTAGCTATTGAATCATATTTCTTCAGGACTTTGCTAGTGGTTACTATTGATATTTAATTAAAACTAGAGATGAATTTACTCATTTAAGAGAAATGAGTAAACACTTGGAAACACTCTAAAGCATTATAAAATATGAGGTGATTTTAATATTATACTTAAACATTATACATTATGTATATTTAAAATTGAATTATATATTCAATCAGGACAGATGGTCCTAGGCTAAAATTCTGTTCTGTATCAAAAAAATTTCATCTCTAACAAATATTATCTATGCTCTATTTTAATACACATTTACATAAATCCTGCAGTATTAATACACTTTTTCCATACTCTTGTTGAGATCTATTTATTCACAATGGCATCTTTTAATTAGAAAATTTCATGTAGTCATCAACTGACCAATGGTTTCACGGACATGCATCATTACATAAACTAGGAAATGTATGGAATATATGGAAAATATATGGAATCAATTGAGACCCTAATTTAAAAAAAACAGTGGATAGGCTTCAAAGAAACATTTTTATAGAAATAGGTATTTTGAAATTGCTTATCAATCTGTGTTCAACGGTGCTTATCCACAATTTTTGTAGAGATAGGTAAAAATATAGATATTGCAGAAATAAACCACTAATTTTTAATTCATTATGTATTTATTAATTTATTCAATACATTAATTTTGAAAATAGTAATAGGTAACTAGTAATAATATTAGATCTCTAATGTTTAGTCAAGGCTGGAATCTGAAGGCCAATGTCTATGAAAGATATTTATCTAGGCTATATTAGATAATATCTGAAACAAGTGAAATACATTTGTTTTTTTTTTTTAAGAGGGCAGCGTCACTGGCCCTCATGTGTGGGATTTGAACTGGGGCCGCTGGCGTCTCAAACCAGCTCTTAACCATGGCGCCACTCCGCCGGCCCAGTGAAATACATTTTATATTTAAAACCCTCCGTGGGGTGCAACTGATCTCAAAGATCGATTGCACACAAAGATGCCGCTATGATACACGTTTTTACTGTACTAAGTCACAAACACTACTGGCGATAGATTACAGTAGAGGGGGAAGTTATGGAAGTGATGAGTCACAATACTTCACTGTTAGATATTTGAAAATTTGTGTGCAATGAATCTGTGAAATCAATTCTGCCTGACGGAGGATTTAAAATGGCCACATTTTATTGCTCAGTGAAGGACTATCTTTACCTATACACATGACATACATACTGAAAAACAAAATAAATTAAAAACAAACAAACAAAAAAACACTGTAATTAAAACAACTTTAAAACAACTTACACATGGCAGTATTTTACACTTAAAATATTTTACAATATCTCTGTGAGATAAATAAGACATATTATTGCCCACTTTACAATTTCTAAGAAATTGTAGGTCAAAGAGATTTCCCAAGGTTACATGGGTAATAAATTCACAGAACCAAAATAAGTAATTATTCATTTTGATTTCTACTCTAGTGACCCATTACCTATGCTACGATATAAAAGAAACTCATGAAAAATTCATCATATTGTTACAATCTCACAGCAGTAGAACAAAAGGGTAGCCTAAATTCACATGAAATTTGAAAGTTAAGTGGAACTATCACTGTGAAGAGAAACTGCATCTGAGGTATCCATTCATGTGTGTATTCTAAATGATTTGTACTACTGTATCATCATGTCTATTAAAGAAAATATGCTGCAGAAAAGCATTAAGAACCCCCAAACCAAACAGTGCATTATCACTGAATCTATGGTTAACGTAAAATAACTCATGTAAAGTATGTATTTTTTGGTACCTAGAGGCAAGGTCAAATCTACTGTAATACACTTAAGTGAAGAAGTTCTCAGCTTGTAGCTTGACTGCCATGACTGCTTCTCTGTCAGATTCTCATTGGACCCCAACATTCCTGCTGATAGGCTTGTCTGGAAGATGATCTCTGGTTATTATGGTATGTTGTTTTCAGAGCAGATAACAGTGTGCGCTCATTTTAGGCTTTCTGCTATAGGGATGCATTAGATGAAAACAACCATATACTGGCTCCTAATCAAAGCTCTTAAACACTCTCCTGCGGCCTGCTGTTTGGTGCAATGCACAGACTTTAGAAGACCTAAGGACAACTCAGTATAGAACTGTCAATATCAAAGTGGCAATATCAAGGGGAATTCTGAATCAATTTCTTTCCATTTTTTTAAAATTTCATATCTTAACATCTTTAGAAAAATATATAGTATTCACATTTTATAAATAACTTATTGAATAGTTTCCATTGTGATATGTGTAAATATTGTGTGTTTACATTGAATAAGACTAGTACCTGGACTTTCACTAGTCCCATTAACTTTTATCAATGATTAGTACCAAAAACCTGCAAAAAATAACATTTAAATGTAAACAATCCTTAACTAAGTTCCTTTAACTCATCTTGACAATGTAATTGTGCATAATATTCTTGTGATGCAATAGAAATCAAGACATAAAATGAATAGTCTCTTGAATACAGACATGGCAGTGGAACAAACTTAATAAAACATAGTGCTCCTGCACGTTTTCACACCATGCAGATGGCTTTGCCAGTGTAACATGGGTTAAAAATTCATTGTTTGCATCATGCTTAATCAAATGGGTTCAAAATCAAAATGTGTTCACAATTCTGCCAAGTTTCAACAGCTTTACTATGGTCTAGCTAGTAAATTTAGATCAGGGCAACCCTATGCCCAAACCTTTCAATGTCACTCAGAGTAAATGCCAAGGACTTACAATGTTCCAGGAGGCTCTATAAGACCTGATTTCTACTATTCACTTCCTACCTACATCTCTTTATTCATTTTTGAATATAGCAGCACAAACCCCAGCCTCAAATTCAGCACTTCCTGTTTTCTTTGTATGCAATGTTCTTTTCATATACAGTAAAATCTCAAATTGTGAGTAACGAAGTTTGTGAGTGTTCCGCAAGATGAGCAAACATTTCTAATACATTTTAACGTGGTAAACAGGCAATTTCTTGCAATATGAGTAGTTTGTTCCTGGAACAAATTATGCTCGCAAATCAAGGTATTACTTCTTTGGCTTGCTGTCATCTTCCTCAGGTTTCTGCTCAGATGACATTTGCTCTTTGGCTTTTGTGATCATTTTACATAAAACCTCAAACCACCCTCCATCCACAAGCACACAAACACCCAGCATTTCCTAGGCTGTTTGCTTAATTTTCTTCAAAGCACTCATTACCATGTGAATATATATTTTGTTTATTGTCTGCCTTCTACTAGAATATAAACTCTATGGATGCAAAAATTTCTATTTTATTCATTGACTGAAGCAACTTTCTACAATATATTGCCTGACATGCAGTAGGCATTTAATAATACTTCTTGGCTGATTGGTTAAGCTAATGGCAATATAGTCCACTTGTCTATTAAACAAAGTGTGAATTTGAAGCCATACCATAAATAAGGGTTTGAGTTTTTCGTGGGTTTTTTTTGTATTAATTTTCTAAGCTTTATCTATCAGGCATTATCTATTTATTCAATTACACTGTGTTCCAGCTTGCTTGCTTTGGGTAAGCTTTCATTGCTGAGAAAAAAATAAAAAGGAACATTTGCATTTTGGTTGTATGATCTGTTTTGTCATGATATCTTATAAAATTATAAAAACACACCTACACAGTGTACAATTGGTCTTAAGAGACTGATGATTTTAATGATGATAAAAGTATACTATTTACAAATTAATTTGTATAAAACATCAGAAGAATTAAGAGATAATGAGAAATAACATTATTAAACTTCTAGTTATTAATTATATCAAAATTTAGAACATAAAAAGCCTAGTGACATAAATGTTTAAATTTCTAGATAATATGCCAAATATTTTTTTCTGTAATATTATCCAATAGTTTATTTTTATCATAATATTAAGTTAAATATTATAATTATACTTTATTCAGAAATTATACACCAATGGGAATGTGTACATGACTGTAAACATTAACAGGGGAATACATATGTATATGCATATTAATGTGAATGACTTTTTATTAAATATCTCATTTTAACAAATTATGCTATAATAAACTATGAGCTGCTATTTAATCCAGATGAAAGGGAATGTGTTTCACTGAGTCAATATTAAGCTTGAATTTTCCAGTCTAATTTTGAGAAGTTTATGCATAAGTACACATATACATACATGCATATAAACGGAGAGAAATTATTATGTATCCATCCAGAATTCTTAGTCTTGCTGAGCTATGTATGATAAGTGCATTTTATGCAGTTACCTTCTCTACCTTGCACATTGACAGGTTTTAAAAAAGAATATAGGGTTTCAGTTATATTGTGCAGACCACTATAGGACCACTGCTGCATGGTGCATGATATTTAATTTTATTTAATATTAAAAATATACAAGTTACTATTCTGAGTTTTCATTAATCCTGTCCTCATCTTTATATTAAACTATGAGTTAATATATCAATTAAGCCAAGGGAAAGGCACCTTGAAATTAATAGGGCACCATTATTGAAAATGCTTTATCTTCCCTAGTTTATACATAGTGTTTGTCATGAAATGGCAACAAATGTGTGTGTGTTTTGGTAAAATGCAAGAATTTCCTGCTAAAGTGATAAAACATGAGAGGGATAACCTGTATAAATACCTATGGGAGATTTTCAAATTTCTATTAACACATATCGGAAAACATATTTTTTAGCAAGGGATCCAATATCTTTTGTTTCTTATCTTTTAAACTGTGAAACATATTCACTTTTCTTTTACAAAAGCTTTTCATGGAAAAAAATGAATACGTACAATGTGGGAAATGGATTTTGAGGCTACACTGTCTTTAAAAAGTGCCTATTATCAATGGACTCTTAGAGGAAGCAATGAGATATGGTGGGCTTAGATCCATGGAACCCAGGTTCACTTACTTGCTTCATACATTTGAGCAAGATATTCCCAATCAATCATTTTCACTCTTCTTTCTATAAAACCTGGTAATAATACTTGGCCTGCCTTCTTCTCAAGTGTTTGTACAGATAAAAATAAAAATTAAATGATGCATATTAAAGTATTTTTTAAACTTTAAATGACTATGCAAATACATGAGAATTAAAATTCCAAAACCATAGTTCACATATCTAGTATTTGTATAACAGCTACAAATTAAAAAAAAAAAAAAAGAGAGAGAGAGATTAGATTTCCTAATGTGTTAACCTCAAAAGACTATTGATTCCTTTGAGGTTAATGCATTAATAACATAACAAGGTCAGTTCAAGATTTGCCTGAAGGGATTTTTTTTTTCCTGCTTCATTCTTTTGCCCTTCATTTCCTTCTGTTTTAAAATGAAATTGAAAAGGTAAACAACCTCAAAAATTGGCTCTGCTTTCTGGTAATACAGAAAACCAAAACAAAAGAGACACATGGATAATACTTCATGAGGAAGATAACCATTAAAGAAAAGTTATTAATGTAACTTTCTCCTTGGAGTCTTTGTACTCTTGTTCTGCCTTTGTAAATTCAAGAATCTTAAACATTCTCATATATTTTATGTCACTGTTTTATGTACATATTATAATTTATAGTGTCACCACATATGCAGTCCTAAATTTTGTATTCAGTTTACTTTTTAAAATCATTAAATGGCTTACCACCTCAGGGTTCTTTCAACAGAAACAGAATTATTTTTATTATCCTCGAAGGATCTTTATTTTTTTTTCATTTATCATAATATGATTACGGAGACACCTTTTCGAACATACAATGTGCCTGATAATATTTTTAATAACTCTTGAGTAATTCTCTTGCTTGCTTTTACTCTGTTTAACACAATATGAATACTAAACATTTTTCTCCACAAGTTCTTTGCAAAATAACTTTGTTTATTGTGTCCCTATGTTCCACGTTTATTCACAGATAATGCTAAGAAGGAAATCAAGGAAGATGAATTAGGGAAAAAAAGAGAAAAAAGTAGTCCTGTTTCAGTGACCTTAAATATGAGTAGGGAATATTTTTTGAATTTGGTTTAAACTTCAGAAGCCCAAATTTAGCACTTCCTAGATTTATTTGATTAGACATACAGCTACCTTTGAGGTTTTAGGGTATTGACCATTTTTTAATATCTTCAACTATAATCCTCAAAAATATCCATAAAAGGGGTCCTAAAAGTGGACACAAATGTAAAAAATATTTAGTTTGAATACCTGAATTATAGGTTTCTAATTCCTGACAGTCTTTCCTAATTAAATAATCTTATGAGAATCTTATTTTGGTATTTTAGAATTCAGAGAGAAAATGGAAATGGAAAGACAATTGTAGAATTCAGTGATAGATTAATAAATAGAATAAATACATCACTGAATGTTATATGAAATCAAACATGGTTGTTTTGTGACATACAGTGTATCCACTCTCCAAATTCTCACTTAGTACATACAGGAAATGTTAGCTATGGATAACTGGGTGAAAGAAACATGTAGGTTTGAAATTTAGAAAATTTGAACATATTTTGGTGTTTTCCATAAATATTAAATACCACACTTCTAAAGGAAAGAACTTGCTTTGAAATATAGAAAATATACCTTTATATTTTATTCTGTATGTTTCATGAAAATTCTTTGCTTTTGTTTCAGACCTATTTTAGAGCTTAATAAAGTAATATTTAGAATACTCAGAACTTTTTCATCTTATAAATTAGCTGTGCATTATAATTCTTTGATTTAGTGGCCGCATTTTAGCTCTTTCTCCTTACTCTCTCTCTTTTATATATTTGTAATTAATAATATTCCATTTTTTAAAAAATTTTGCAAGTTAATGGCTTGAAGAAACCCTACCTAGAAGTTTTTAATCATATAGTATAAAAAATGTTGATTATATGCTGATATAATTCATGAATGACTTTAGATATTAAAAAGTTTTCCATGATGTAAATAAAGAACAAGGCTAATTGTCCATGTGGGAAAGCAGTATTTTGATACAATTGTATTTATTTTCATGAAAAGTTTATTCCTGGAAACATACTGTTATAGACTAAAGGTTTATGTCCACCCCCACTCCCCAATTCATATGTTGAAACCTAATCCCCACTGTATTTGGAGGTTTGTCCATAAGGACAAAGCTCTAAATAGAATTAGGGCCCTTCTAATAGGGGCCACAGTAAGTTTGCTTGTCCCTTCCAACATTTGAGGACATGCAGAGGAGTTGTTAGTCTGCAATCCAGAAGAGGGTTCTCACCAGAACCCTCCTACCCTTATCTGGAACTTCTAGCCTCCAGAATGATAGAAATAAATCTGTATTGCTTACAAGTCACCCAGTCTATGATAGTTTGTTATAGCAACCCAGACAGACTAAGACAGGAGTGCACCAAAATTTTCATAATATATTAAACTAAGTTTCAAACAATGTAGGCAGGTTAATAAATCTGGTTAATTCACTGATTAGTACAATGCCCCTCACTCCCCAAACTAACACAAAATTGCATCGCTTTTCCTTCTGTGTTCCTTTCACGTTTCAAAAATCAGTCCCTTACTAAAAGCCTCTAACACATTCAATGCTGAGATTTTTCTGCATATAGTGAGAGAAAATATAGGTAATGAGTAAAAAGAAGAGTACTTTCTAATGCACTACAAAAAAGCCCTCTTTCCCATTTTGTCTATCAGCATGACTTACTTCTACCTTTTTCCTTCAGCTCATTGAGCTAAATTTACTCATAACACATTTTGTAAGAAGCCAGAAAATAGTCCCTTGGTTTCCAGGAAGGGGAAACATTCTTTTAGTCCACTGAAATGGAAAATAATTCTTGAATGTGTCATGAAATTACAGATCCACCTATCTTGCATGACAGTGGGAACCTCATTATAGCTTTCTCTTAAATTTTAAAGCAGGGATGTTTGAGACACTGCAGAATAACTTCTGAGGCATTGCTTCCCATTTGTTTTAGTGTAGATTAAAGAGAAGCAAATGATTGCACAGGAGCAAGAAATTGCAAAACCATACATTTTAGCCTCTGAGAGAGGAAGAGAGAGGGAGGGAGATGTAGAAGCAAGCACATGGCAATCTACACAAATTTAGGGGGAAAAAAGTGCTGCCATTAGGCCTCTTTAAGAAAGCAGTAATGGAAAATAAACAGAAAATTCACCCTTCAAGAAATAAAGAGTGATACTAATACTACTAAACTCCGGGAGTGATTGAGCAAAAAGATGGTGAGTTACTTAGGGTGGATTTCTTAACCAGGCATTGTGATTTTGCACTTAATACATGATTACATCTTGCCTTTTGAAATGGCAATAATAAGTTCACGTAGGTATTATTTCACAAGACTTCAGTGTCATCCTATGCTCTATTCTTGCTTATTTATAGTACAAGTCAGAGTAAAAGAATTTACTGAGCACTGTCTACCAGATCAATAATCTTGGTTACAATACTGAAAGTAAAATAGCATAAAGAGGTCCTTTCTCCTTTGCAGAAAGATGACAGATCTATTGGTCTGTATTAAAGGCACAAGTAATTTAACTCTGTTTTTGATAGCGGTGATAAATTGTTAATTAGCGAGAGGTACACTTTTCTCTATTACTTCTAGCAATTGAAAGCTCACCTTTACAAGGTAACAAACATCCTTGGTATCGGAGGAGAGTGTAAGGTTATGTAACAGTACAGTTAAATGGCCACAGTAAATAATAATAATGATCAAAGTATTTTTGTGCTTTTTTTTTTCTAACCTGTCACAAAATTTCCCAAGACATTTTAAAATGGAAGAATCAGGATAAATCTCATTGTTTGCCAGTTGAATTTATGAGTTTCTTATTTTTAGACTTATAATAGAGAATAAATATGTTTTCATTGTTCGGTTCTCATTCTCCATGAAAGTTCACAATCTTAACTCTTCCTGTAGATCAATGTTCAATTAGCTGTTTTCTGTGTATTACAAGTGACAGGGAATATTAGTGGATGCATAAAAATGGGTTTTATGGTGGATTTGGATAAATGAAGTTGAGTAGGTGTTTTCAGTGCAATATTTTCAGACTTTATGTAGCCTAACTTAAATAGTGCATGAAGAGGGAATATGTGTATTGACAGAAATTACTTGAACTTGCACACATTTTTCCTCTATGGAACAAGTTCAGGCATCAGGGTTTAGGTTTCTTATGACCATATTTGGAAAATTCTTTTGTGTTGTTCATTCTATAGGATTTTTTAAGTAAAAGGTGTACAACCGTTCCTTATGACCATTCACTATATAACCTTAATTAAATTATCTACAATTTTTGAAGCTCATTATTTTCATATGTAGTTAGGACAAAAATTGTGTCTACCTTACATATTTGCAAACTTTAAAGACTGTATATTTATGACATGCTTAGCACAGGGCCTGACACATAGTAAATGATGCATAAATTAGGAAGGATTACTATTTATTTCAAAAATATGAAAAAGAAGAATAACACTTAGTTGAATGAATAAATTAATGGATGAAAGTGTTTAGGTAGAATGTCCATTTTCTATGCTTAGGAACTGCTTAGGGATCTAAGCTGCACATTGCCGTAAGCCAGAGTCCTTTCTTGGTCATCTTGGTGTGTCCAGAGCCAAACCTACTATTTTGATTGTAATAAGGACTTCTAAGTGTATGCTAACTGAAAAAAAAAAATAATAATAAATAAACATTTTAAAAATGAATAAATATAATAAATAAATTGAGAGCCCTACATGAGTTTGAGTGCATTTAGTTGCAGCACTGAGAAATTGTATTTTCTTTAGTTCTATGTGAACTACAATGGATCCTGTGAAGCCTATAAATGAAAAAAAAAAGTGTAAAAAATTAAGTTTCTAGGTCCAAAAGTCACTATATTGATTTGCTCTCTCTGAAATTCTAGTAATGAGGCCTTTATGACTTAAATTTTGTCTTCTAGTTAGAAAACAAAAAAGTATCAGCAAATGTTCTTGGTTGTGTTAATGAGTTTTTAGCCTATGAGTGTCACCACTGTTTGTTGTGAGGAATCAAGCATTTTAATATTTCAAGAAAGAAATGGAAATTTAGGAGAAAGCTTTACCTTATCTGCAATAATATGGTAGAATTACTTGTGCTGAAGAATTGACAGAACTTCATTTTATTGAGCATGTTTTTTAGAAATTTTAAAGATAACTTTTACATGGGGAAGCAGCCATAGGAAAGACAGGAAAACTAAATGAAAAATTCTACCAACTGACACTTAAAAAAGGGGTGAAAACACAATATACAGTCATTTCTGTATTTGGCACTCTATTTTATGTAACTGTGTTCTTTAACATTGGAAATGGGAAACATTATTCATTAAATAGTTAAAGGCTTTCAAAGTCTCAGAATATGAAATGACCTAACCAGTGACCTGTGATTAGTATTTTTTAAAATACAATATGCTAGCTTTCACATAACATTTTTAGATTTTTATTTTGCAATATATTACCACTTTGTGTTGTCAATATATTGTTATGGAAGACCAACTATGGAATTTACATTTTTATCAATTCAGCATATTTCACCTGGAAGTTAACATAATTATAATTAAGAATCCTGACGATTTTTAAATATTTACAAATTGAATGTTTTCATCTGTGGGTCTATTGCATATCCTTTCATTTTCCCCATGTTGCCTAATTTATGTGCAGCATAATAACTAATTATATACCATTGCTTTGAGATTCTATTACAATCAAATTTACTTTTTACAAAAAAAAAAATAGTGGGTTTTCCTTTTCAATAATTCCTATGGAGGTAAAGCATGAGCTACAGTTCATCCCTGTGCCATATTATATTTACACAGCAGAATAAATAGTTTGTCTAACCAAAATACCAAAAGGCATGCCATGAGTTGCAAAATAGGCAACTGGATAAGTACATGAATCATTGATTATAGAGGGTGTTGCACCATTTCTCCAATCCCTCTGAGTCCAGTAATCTATATTGACCAAGGATAAATGTGTTTCTTTCTGAAGGCCAAATTCTTCACAGAGTTTTATTGCTGTAGTGTCAAAGATACAAAATCCGTTTTGATTGGGCCTAGGTAGCTGCCTATAGGTCTCTAATCTGTGAGTGGCATTAATTCTGATTATCCTCTAACTGACCTGTAATAATCGTTTAACTGTTTTTCTCCCGCATTTTGACATAGTCACCTTTCCTATTGAGCCTGAGGATCACCTATACAAGCCAACATATTAGCAGAAAGACCCAGAACATATTAACCATGTTCTGCTTCATTATAAAATGAATTAGAGAACTTCAGTGTTTCTGTGTGTATACTGATATGCTTATTTTAACTCTAAAAAATGCTATCTTTAGGAAGTAAAGGAAAATAAGGAGAAAAACTAGATTTCCTGTACAGTTTTCTTTAAAATAAATAAAATCATATTTATTAATAATGTCATTGCATGTTCCCAGCTACTTTATGTTCTTTGCAAAAATTTTTTAAAAGATACTTTTGGTATAAAATAGTATGTGATAATCTCTGCCTCTATGTACTAATTTCCTTGTGAAAACTATAGCACCCATTTAATGCTTCTTGCTTCCTTATACTTACCTGTTTCCTTAATTGTCAACAAATCTTTTTCACCTTTATCTTCCTTTTAAACATATATTAATAAAGACCCATACTTGACATCAGTGTCACTCCAGTTTGAAAGCACTACAGGGACGCTAATACATACACAGCATAAAAGAAAAAACAGAAACAAAAACCTGTTATTGAATCTATAAAATGCTCCTGGTCATTAATATCTGTCTCTCTCTTTACCCTCCCCCACCAGTAGTCCATATCTGTATCTTTATTTTATTCACATTTAATTCTACATCTCTACTCTTATATAATTCTATATTTACTTATTTCTTTATACAGGCACAACCCTGCTTTATTCTGCTTTTCAAACAAGAAGCGGGGCAAATTATAGACATTATTCAGCATTTTTATTTTTTCACTTAGTATATTGTGAACATTTTCCTTAACAACACTATTAATAAATGATATGAGCATACATCACTTACTATATTTCAGTACTATACTAAAAGCTTTATAAATATATAAGCTCATATAAATGTCATAACAACCTCATGAAGCTGATGTGTTATTAGCATTTCATAGATGAGAAAATAAGTACAGAGAGCTTAAGTAACTAACTCATGATGCCTACGTGAGATTACCAGGCAATCTGGCTCCAGAGAACTTGCTTTTAAATATTATACTATATACTTTCTTTCTGCAAAGAGGTCATCCTCATCCTTCTAAAAGCTGCCTGTCATTAGATAACAGATGCATCACAATAAATGTAAGACTTTCCTAGTTGACGGACTTTTAGGTTTTCTCCAGTTTTTCATACTTGTAAATTATACTGCAATAAGCTTTTATGTACATATATTCTTGTACAAATGTTATTATTTTATAAGATAGTTTTCTAGAAAATACCTGGTTTAAAGAATAATCACATTTAAAATTTCTATCAGTACTGAAATCTTTCCTTCATTTAAAGATATTCCAAATATCTGACTTTAATCTTTTATTATTAGGCTGCTTCAAAATCATTCCAAAAACTTAATTACTACCCGGCATTATCTGGTGTGACTAGCTTTACATGATTGACAAATTAGATAAGCATACCATCTAATTCTTTAAAACATTTACAAATACTTGGAATAAGAAAGACAGAACTAGTGATTTTACTCTGGGGCTTGAAAATAAATATCTTCTTTACCCCAGCTTATTTACTCCTTCAATAAATAATTACTGGTAATTTAATGATATCAGGTAATACTTATTACTAGCATATTATATGTCAGATATCAAGCATGAAACATAATCACTAAGGATGAAACAGTTAGAAAATGCATATTATTATCCCCATTCTACAAAGTAGAAAACCCAGGGTCCAAAAGATTATGTGGCCAAAGCCAAATAACTAGTATTTGTAAAAGCTGAGCTATGAATTCCTGGGTCTAATTTGAAAGACTTCCCTCTTGTCCTCTATAACATACCTGCTTTCTGAATCAGGTTTTATGGAAATAAGAAACAGATTTACTTAGATTATCTCAAAAACAGGAGTTAGGGAGGCCAGCTGAGTGGCGCGTTGGTTAGGAATTGTCTTGAAACGTCAGCTCTGAGAAGCAGGACCCCAGTTTGGATCCCACATGTGAGGGCTAGTGATTCTGCACCCTCTACAGCTCAATCTGGAGCTGGGCTGTCATAAGATGCCAGCGACGGGGTAGGCTACAGTTGGGAAGAGCGCAATGATAAAAACAACATGGGCCATTGAAGTGATGTCCTCCACAACTAGACTGAAGAACAAAAGGACAGCAATTTGTCTGTTCCCCTCCCTCAGTTCCCCAATAAAATCTTTAAAAAACAAACAAACAAACAAACAAACAAACAAACACCAGGCGTTAGTATTAAAAATGCATTATACACAAACAAGAATAACACATGTAGGGCTCCAATGAGAGTGGGGCCATGGCTTAAGACTGACAGCTTAGTCATGGTTAAAGGAAACACCATGCCTGGGATTGCATCTCATGTTATTAGATGGGGCTTATTGTGTTTTGTTAGGGGTTAGAATGAGAGGTGTCTATTAATTTTCTATTACCTTGCTCGGATGCCTCTATAGCTTTGTAGACTTGCAGACTTTGCTTCTTCATAGTTTCTACTGTTTCAATGCACCTGCACACTGTATTCTCCTAGGTATGCTTCAACTTATTTCCTCATTACCAATAATATATTTGGCAACACTACTGAGTTTTGAGCTAGAACAGCAAGATATGCTTTATGGGCATGCATACATGGCTTATTCTGCAATGGACTTCATGTAACTCCTCAAGTTGTCCAAGGTGTTTCTCACTTCCTTTCATTTATGTATGCTTTTCCTAATCTGAAATATGCTTACTTATTTGGTCTTGTGACAAAACTCAACTTGATTTTAATGATGTCAATCAAATATGACCTTTTCTAGAAATCCTTCCCTTATCTTACCCACACCATTCACACTCAGAGTAATATGTCATTTGAGATTATATATATAAATAACCCCATTGTAATCATACACTGTAATTGCACAATGTGTAATTAGTTGTTTTCATTATAAGTATTAATCAATACAATTATTATTACATATAGCTTATTTAACAGTGTCTTTCACATTGGTCTGTGAGTCCCTTAATGGCAGGATACCTTTCTCTTCTTTGTAGCTCTTAAATATCATACAATGATTAGAGTCTAATATATACTCAGCGGGTATCAGTAGAATGAATCAATCATCAAACTACATTAAAGTTTGTCTACTATTTTTTTCCCAAGAAAATTTTTCTAAAGGTCTACCTGAAATCACATCTATGTATTAATAATATAGAAATATTAAGATATTTAAACAATTCCATGAATTATTTACTTATTGGAGTTCTCCATATTTCATAATATTTATTTACTTTCAAAATACACATAAATCATATTGTCTTGCCTTGTTGATGTCTTCTGGTATTTTCAACACAGTTATACGCCACACATCAAACTTTTTATTATCAAAAATTTGAAATAATTGAAAAGGACATGTCTTTTAAAATGTATACATGTATTACCTCACTTATTTGAGCAACCCCTTTTCTTAAAATTCGACTTAAGACTACATCTCATTATTATATAATTTTCCATTTCTAGCCAAATTTTTCCCCATTTGCAACTTCTTTAGGTCAGTTTTTGAAACACGTATACGAGTAGCATTTTCTAGAGACAAAATTACCACTTGACTTTGAACTCTTTTTTTCTCGGAAACAGGTGTGTGTGTGTGTGTGTGCGCACGCGCACACACACGTGCATACGTGTGCATGTTTTAAGCATGAAGCTGGTCTGAAAACTAGAAGAAAAATAATTGGCAAGTATTCATTCTTGAAAATTTGACACAAAAAGCAAAAGGACCTAACTTCAGGAGAAATCTTTTTTCCCCCCTAGGCAATTTCAACTTCAGTTAGTAAAATTGCCAGTATTTCTTCCCCTTAAACATAGGCCTCCTCAGGAAAGAATGTTTCATTCTTAGATAATATAAAATAGCTATATCATTTGAATTAAAGTGTAGTTAATATATATTCTAGATATGGATAAAATTAAGTAGATGTTTAAGTATCACTGTCTAATTTTTGTAATATTATAATTAAGATACACTTAATTTTGATACAAATATAATAACAAATAACATAATATTTTTATAATGCAAATAATATTTCCTTCTTTTTTGTCATAGTTTGAAATATTTAATGTAAACATTTGTAAATGCCTGTTGTCCAAATTTGGCTGAATACCAGTCACCTAGGATATAGTGGCTCTTGGGCCCCATTTTAGAGACTTTAGGCCCCACTAGAGTGATTTAATGGATCTGAGACAGGGACCTGGAATATGTAGTACACATTCCAGTTTTTCTGACTCAAATGGTATGCAGATTCACATTTGGAAAAATTGTTCTTTTTACATGTGGAAGTTCACGAAAGAATACTGAATCAGTTACTGTGTTTGAAAGGCAGAGGGGATTCATAACTTGGGGAAGTGTTTGTTGAGTTATGAGTTGAAGTGATATATATCAATGTCAAAGACATTGTAATCAATTCCATTATGGACTTTCAAAATGTTCTCTATAAAGATCCACATTTAATACTTACATTAATTTTAATGCGTTACTGTTGCAAAAGTTATGCTGTTTCTGTAACTTTTTTTTTTGGTTATTTTTTTTGTACAAATGCTATTTGCATTTTAGTATTGATCTTTTAGTAATCAAAGTTGCCAAACTTTCTATTGGCAACTACTCTCTGGTCCATTTATTCTCTAGAGTTTTATATTTAAAGCATTATCATGTATCTAATTGAAATTTTGACCTTTCACTTCCAAATGTTATACTAATTACATTGTTTTATTTCAGTGACATGATCAGTATATTTATTATATTTATGAATATATAGCATACATTTCAGAATTCAGTAGCAATGACAAACATCCTCATTTTGTTACAAATATTAAATAGCATTGTGATTTTTTTTTTTATAAATAACTTTCATTGGTTACTAAAATTATCCTCTATTCCTTATTTCATTAGCCATTGGCCAGTTTTTCTTTATTATGAACCCTCTAACAATTTATCTTTAGATTATCTTTCTTCTTCATAAATGTCCCCCACATTTCTAATTTTCTTGGCTACCCCTGCTTTTAGCTGAAGCACTCTGCTCCCCAGCTTGCCCAATACAGAACTGTTTACTTTCTGTCTGCCAAAGGTTTATCCTCAATTTATTATTATTGTTTTCGTTGCTACTTTTGTTTTCATTGAGGTTTATCATCAATTTATTGCTGTTGTCATTATTTATTTATTTATTTATTTATTTATTTATTTATTTATTTTTGGAGGGCAGTGTCACTGGACCTCATATGTGGGACCCGAACCGGGGCCGCTGGCTTCCCAAGCCAGTGCTTAACCACTGCACCACTCGGCCAGCCCTTGTCATTATTATTCTTTCATGAGACATACACTCTATCTCTTTCTCCTTTTCTAGCTCTGTGGTTTGCTCCTTGGATGCATCCAGAGTCCTGCTTAACGCAGTATCATTTCCAAAAGCAGTTATAATAATAAGTTAAATTTCAGAAGACTTAGATATTTCTTTATGCAGAACAAACACAAAAACAAAAACAAAAAACAAAAGGCAGTGTGATGGTAAATGCTATGTTCTAAACAGGTTTTTGGCCTGCACCAAGAACGAATCAAGACAGGTTACCTGTTATTTTACAGACACTTGAGAGGCATTCACTTTAGTGCATTCAACATGTGCTACCTGGAGAATTTTTGCTCCTGAACCAGGTTTTTTATATCAAAGATGTAAGAACATTTACCTTGTTCAAAATAATTTAAGTTAGGAAATGATAGCTATTGGTCAATTTCTTTGTCAATCTTTATTAGACACCCTGAACAATTTACTTTTGAAGGAGATTTCTTATTCAAGAGAAGCTGATCTCTCACTTCTTCCTTACTTTTGTGCATAGTAAGTAGAAGGGTTTGCCCACATTTACCAATGGATGAGTAAGCCCTTAGTAAAGAAGCATGGCTTCGTTGAGATATCTTGACTCATCCTAGCGAGTTACCTCATAGAAGATGACTGTATCTTTATTTTGTAATTGAGAAGGGAAACATTTTATGCATTATCTTTTGTTCAAAAGGCATTCTGGAATCTTGTGTTCATATTGATTAACTAAAATGTAATAATTCTGCCCAATACACAGTTACATCAAAAATATGCAATTAATTTGCATCATTAAAATCACTGTTGATACCAACACAGGATTTGAATAATACAAGGCATAGGTGACTTTTTCTGTGTTTTCATATGTTTTATAACATAATTACACATAGGTTCCTAATATGTATCAATTCAGTTCAATTGAATTGAGTCAATGCATATGTGGCAAACCAGTAATGTTGACCCGATAATTTGATTTGATGAAGTTTGGTGGATAAACTTATTATAATGAAAAGGACATGATCCCATAATAACAGTCTAATTCATTTTTTGATATATTCGAAATGAACCACCCATATACTTAACAATTTTGTACTAGCAACATATTAGCTACTTTACAAAAGAGAAATAAGATAACTATTAGTCCAAAACCTATAATAAGGGGAATCTTACCATATAAACTTGGCTCTTACAATTGCTGGTAATCATTAATATAATTAAATGAAGTGGCTGGAATTTTGTTGTTGTTGTTCAATCTTATTCTCACTCACCACCCAAAATGAGAATTAGATATAAATATGATTAGGTGCATTCAATCTTCCCTCCCCAAAAAACAACCTATATTTATTAAAATAAATAAACTAAGAATTAATTTATATTGGAGAAATAATTCCCCAAATATGCTGACATAGCACTTACAGAGAAAAAAAAAATGGATTATTCAAAAATTAAACTAACGTTCTTTACAAAGATAAATTTCATTATTTACAACAGTGTGGGGGACCAGCCTCCACGAATCCAGAGTTCCCTCAGATGGGAACGGTGTCGGCGAGGGAAGAAAAGAAAGAAGAAAGAAGGGAGAGAGAGTGGAGACACTGGGGGAGTTTCAGAGAAGAAATGTCATACTTTATTGTTACAGCATGGCCCCTTTATATGGACTTTTTACCAATATCACAAGTCACAAGATACCTTTCACATGAGTTTGATGTTTTTTATTTCCCAGGATTTTCAATCTTTACTTCCTTGTAATTGCTCTCTCCAGGGTGCACTGTAACTTACTTTTCCCTTTAAGGATTATCTTGTCTTTTATTATGATAATTTCTATGAGACCCAGACTTAGTTTCTGCATATCACATAAAGAATGCTTATCATGACTATCTTATGTTAAGAATTGACATATCTCTACATATTGCCTAAAGAATGTTTACTATAACTATCCTAACTATCTAGAAATTATCCTAAATCTTAGCAGCTAAACTCACAGGGCATATACTTGAGCTATTACTAAGAGATTAGCAGTGACTATGTTTAGGGTAAAAGTATCTAAAGTCTATTCCTATGTAAATACAACACCTAGCAACCAAAGGGGATTTCACACCTCTCTTATCCTGCGGAGGTAGCATCTGTTTCTCAGTCAAAGCTTCAGTATCTGTTGCTGCAACAAGGTACAAGGCAAAGAATTCAAATAAGGCTATTGATTAACATACCCATGGTTAGTAAGGTGTCCGGAACTCTCACAGCCTGGGGACCTCTCACAGCAGTGGCTTTAGGCAAGTGAGCTCATGGACTGACGTCATCAGTTTCTCACAGGCAGGCTGTTGGCCTACGTGGCCAGAGGTCTGAGCCTCTGTTTCCAAGGGGCTTGAGTCCCCTATTTCTCAGTCCTGGGGGCCCCACAGGGTTATAGCCTGCCTTGGGTTGTTTCCCCCTTGGGAAATCTTGCCCGTCATTGATTTACACAGCCATCTCTTATTGGGGTACCACAGGAACTTGCCACAAGTTTAGTGAGAGTACTGTCTCCTATAGGATCCGATGTGGAGGAAAGGCACATGGGTTCATAGAGGCAGGAGATATTACATGACCAACCATAAGGCAGCACCCCAAACATCCAGAGCTGAGCGTGGCAATGTGGCCTTGTCAGACACTGGGGGCTGTCGGCTCCCAACACAACAGTGTGATAAAATTGTTAAATAATAGGATAAATTTGACAAAATGAACATTGCTTCAGCAATGTCTGTCAGTTTGTGGAATGCTTAGAAGATTTGAAGTAACAGTTTATGTTTCAGTGGCTTAGACTTTCAGCATCCATCTGCAAAGTTATTTAATTAAGGATGTTATTGTTTTCTGGAATGCTTCAAATGTCATTTATTAGTGAAACATGCATACAAGCACACACAGAGATGTCATTTTAATACTTAATAGATGTTTACATCTGTCACCTTCAGGGTTTTAATAGTTATGACACTTTTTCTAAAATTACAAAATTAAATTTATCTTAAAATTTTTCACCAAGCATCTGAATTAAAAGAAAAATCATTCTCTTCATATTTGTGTGGCAAGTGAGCCTTTAATGGAAAATGACAGCAGTATTTTGGAGAAAAAAATGATACTAATAATTTACTTGTAAACAAAATATTGGTAAATATTGAGTTCTCCATAAACGGGATGACTTTGAGCTTACTTTGATTTGGAATTATGTCGCCAAGTCTATAAAGAAAAGTTCCTGAATAAATTTGTCAATACTCTGTCTAGAGAACTGATAACTTAGAAAAAGTTAATATATGATTAATTAAACCTTAGCCAATATTTTGAATACAATATTTACATGCATGCAAAACAAAAGATTGAGTAAATGTATATGCATATGTGCATATGAAAATCTTAATAATTTCCTTTAGATATATGTAATTTTAGCTACCAGACTATTTGACCTTTTGCTTAAAATTGGTACAGTAAGATATCTTGCTAGAAAGTCATCTAATATATTTCTATAGTGATAAGCCCCAGTGAATGATGATACTTTTAATCCACAGAAGCTCTCTAATCAATGCTATAATAGAATGTAATTATAGTTATCTTTCACATTAACCATTGTATTTTTGGTGCCTGGATATTATTTCATAAGTGCTTTCTTTTTTTAAAAAAGCATCTCTGACAGAAATACATTGGTAATCTATTACTAAAGAAAAGACCAAAGAAACTAAATTGATTAATTTTAAATACGTTCATAATAAAGACATACAAAACAGATATTCATGTATTTAGTGTGAATTCTTGGAGTTAGGTCAAATCATTTCATATATGACTATACATTAAGATAAAGAAATGGCTTTTATTCATTGAATAGATTCATTTAAATAGCTAATGCAGACCTAATGCATGTGAGGCACTTGAAGATAGCAAGTTTCAGTATAAGGAAACAAGGAAAAATACCCTCTGCCTCTTAATATCTTATAGTTATAGCATTATAGAGAGAGAGTGCATATAACGGTGAATGAGAGGAAGAGAGAATTACAGAGAAATGTCAAAAGGATTAATAACACAATGGATTCACCATTTTAAAAATATGTGTTGTTTTATAAGTTATTGTCCTATGCTTTGGCATTTCTATTATGCAACCTGGCAATGATAATTATGTATCTTATAGTTGTTTATGTGTGTGCGATGACTAATTGAGATAATATATGTAAAGTGCTTAGAACAGAATAGCACAATCTTTTTCTAGAAGGGCACATAGAAGGAGCTTACTATCCTTCTTAGTGTTCATAAATTTTGACAAACAAAGTGATTTTAAAATCAAGATTTTTTTTTTAAGTATTACAATAACTTAACCAATCAAGAAGTGGTAAAAAGGTGAAACTGGGGAATTTCTTCCAGACAAAGCTCAAATAACATCTGAAATACAAGATGTGTTCAGAAAAAAAAAAGAAAAAGTAGATAAAAGCGTGCTATTACAGAAAAATCTGCATTATTCCAGGGGAAGTGGTACAGCACAGTAACCGAGCCACAAGAACAGAAAGCTAGACTGTTTGTCTGTTTTTGATTTTCATGTAATTAAAAGAACACACTATGCAACCTTAGGCACCTGCCATTTTCATTCAGCCTATTGATTGTAAGATTCATGTATATTATTGGGCAAAGCATTTGTATTTTATTTGTTCTTGCTGTGCAATAGTCCATCATATGAACATGTCAAGATTTATGTAGTGCTAAAGAATATCCGATTGTTTGTTGTTTTGGGCGTTTATGGCTGAAGCCACTATAAATATTTTGTATACATTATTTTGCTGGAAAATGTTCTCAATTATTGTGGGAAATGATGCCTAGGAATATATACCCAGGGATCAAAGATAGGAATGTGATTAGCTTTAGTAGTTTCTGTAGTTCTATAAGTTTAGTTGTAGCTATTGTGATGGGTTTATGGTTGTCCCTTTTGTCCACATCCTCACCAGCACTTTTTTGTTGATTTATTGATGACAGCCATTCTGACAGGTGTGAGGTGGTATCTCATTGTGGTTTTAATTTGCATTTCTCTGATGATTAGTGACTGGAGCATATTTTCTTCATATGTCTATTGACCATCTGTATGTCCTCTTTAGATAAACGTCTATTCATGTCCTCTGCTCATTTTTCCATTGGATTGTTTGTTTTTTTGGTGTTGAGTTGTTTGAGTTTTTTATAAATTTTGGATATTAACCCTTATCAGGTGTATCATTGGCAAATACCTTCTCCCATTCAGTAGGATACGTTTTTGTTTTGTCAATGTTTTCCTTTGCTGTGAAAAAACTTTTAGTTTGTTGTAGTCTCATTTGTTTATTATTTATTTTGCTTCCCATGCCCAAGGAAATATATCAGTAAAAATATTATTAAGGGTAATGTCTGAGAGTTTACTTCCTATATTTTCTTTCTATGTTTTATGGTTTTGGTTCTTACATTTAAGACTTTAATCCATTTTGACTTTATTCTTATATATGGAGTAGGAAGGTGGTACAATTTTATAATATGTTTTAAAGGAAGTTTATCTGGTTTACATATTTTAAATAGCAATCATTTTTTTCATAGTTTCCAGAAAAAAAACAGGGTACAAATTTTATTCCTATATTTTCTGTGTTTCATGCATTAGCACCTTCTTATTTTTAGTTTAGACTTTTTTACTTTGATATTTTGTACAATTTTGTTTAATATAATGCCATTTTACTTTTCAGCTGGTAACCTCTATATATTTTATTCAAATGTTAGTTGTAGGCATTAGAAAATATATTAGCTTTTATTAATAGCTCATACTTCTGTGGCATTTCAATGTTTAATAAATACACAAGTGAATATGAGAAAATTGAATGGCATCATGGTTTGTTTTTAAATGGAAATTTTCTCAGTGATGTGTCTTCTCTAAGGCATTAAGACTTTTTAGCTTGTTTCGTCTCTGTGTTCCATTTTCTTTCCACTTGATTTTGCAATTTTCAGTTGCTCCAATTGAAAGCCGTGTCTCCATGCATTTTAGTCTTTTTCTGTTGTAGAAACCCAGCAGAATAGCTGAACACACCAGGCTATAAATACTCATTTCAATCAAAGCCTAAGCAAAAAGGCTCCATAGTTCCAAACTAAAAAAAGGGTTTGAAGATATTTGCAGCCTCTACATCTTTCTTATGTGGAGGCAGATTCTAATTTACAAGGCAGCGCTTCTGCTCCAGCTGATATATGGTGCTGCCCTTCCAAGTACAATTAAACTGTGTTTGTGGAGAGGTCACTTCAGAAGTTGTGGAAATTAAACATTTATAACATTGGATCAAAAGTGACTTGTGCATCACACTGATCATCCTCCATTTATACAATTACCAGATCCTTAGATTGCTTAGGTCTCAAAACATAAAAACCATTAATAGAGCAAAAATAAGTATGAAATACGCATTAGTTGCAGTTTCTAATGAAAAATGTATTAGTCCATGCTAATGCAACCAAATAGAATTTAAAAATATCGAGGTACGCACAATCGACTGCCACAGTGCATAATCACTCATGATGCTCCAGCAGTAGAAAAATCAATGTTTCCAAAGGCTTGGACATGTAAGCAAAGTGTGTGCACTATAGGAAGTAAGGTCTCTACACTGAGGAACCCCTTTCTGTTCTGCACATGACAGGTTAATGGAAATATTCATAACATTTTATATATATCATATAAATAACTCAAATATCTTTCAAGCACCTGCTATGTGACACATTACAGGTTAGGTAGTAAGCCAAGAAGAAATATAGTTCCTCTTTTATGAATTCAGAGTCCAGTTAAGGGAAGCAGACAAAAATGCATAAACCACAAAGAAACATTAGAAATGATAATTAGCTGTATGAGCAGAATCTTATAGGAAATAGCCATGATGATTTCAAATCTGAATGAATGGAGAAAGGAATGAAGCATTGAAACAAAAGGTTGTATAAAAGTAAAGTGATAAAATGTTTCTTGAGGGTGAGGTAGCAGCTGCAGCCCTACTCTTTGCCCTGTAACATGGCTCCTTGAAAGCAGAATAGGCCAGAGAAGATATCCAAAGGTTAGATTTCACAATGAAAGGTTGCAGATTTTCTAACTCTTGGGACCATGTATACTCTGGTCCCAACTCTGAAATTAGCCTTCCCATAATGTATACAAAAGACAATCACCAGGTGCCTCTATTTGTTTTTTGGTTTTGTTTTGTTTTTTTCAAAAATTTAAGAGGGGTTTTAACTTTTCTTTCTCCTACTATACTGCTTAAGTTTGTGCAATACACAATACAGGCTGTAGTCACTTTTGTGCCAACTTACACACATGTACATCCAATATTTATTTAACATTACATTGTTTTCCACCTCTCTTCTATATTGGTATGAGGGGGCTTCCTGGTTGGCAGCATTGTTTCATGTTGCCTGCACTGGACAGCCTGGAATTTGTCAGAGCATTTCCTTGATTGGAAGGAGGATTATTAAGTTCCCTTTAATTGCATGTTTTATTTTATTATTCTATTATTTTCATTAAAACTCAGTTAAACAGGATGCCCTAGGGTTATACATTAATGTAGTTACTAAAATATGAGGGGTAAGCATAAATTTTTGTTAAGTCAATGCATATGACAATCAAAACCATCTGCAGCAACAGAGTTCTCAAGTGTCCGTTAACATGAATTCATCATCGCACTGTCTTCATCCATATGACACTAGGCTACTCCAGAGAACTCTAAATAAGGGAGATACATGTTGCAAATATATTCATTGTTCTGAAAAAAAAAACAATCTGAATACACATTAAATCTGGTCATCTTCAAAAGATAGCATCAAAACACTGTCTACTCCCAAAGACTTTTTAAAATACCCATGTCAAAATCCTTGTTTGGCTGTTTTCACTGTTGTTCAACCAATACATAGTGATTCCTACCCACACTTAATCGAGGTCCTGTATATTGATGCATACAATCAAAAGAACAATCAATATACTATAAATAAATAAGTAATTAAGTAAATAATAGGTTAGGAATCCAAATTTCCTACCAAATTATGGCTTATGTCGACAGAGTAAAGACCCACAAAATAAGCCCTACTCATCACTGCTAAACATTGAAAAACAAAAAGGTAAAGAAAAATGAAGTTTAACCTGATTTAAATCTGTACCTCTTTATTTATCTCTATCTGTAATTTTCTATCTTCATCCATCTTTATTTCTATATATAACAATTATCCAAGCAGCAAACGGACAAAAATGTACCATTGCCTACTTTCTCAAATGGATTTAGTAAGCCAAGAAAGGCAAAAAGAAATGTCTTAGCTCTTCATCCTGCCTATTCTCCCCTTAAACACCACACAAAAAGTTCTGTGAAAATTGGATATGAGAGAAAACAAGGAATCAGGCAGAAATTCTGCAGTTTTTTTTACTCCTAATTTGGAGTGAAGCAAACAGTTAGGTTAGGCAGAAATTCCAGGTATACATACACAAATCTAAAAGATCCTAATGGTAACAGTTATATAAGATGTCAGAGGGGTAGTAGCTTGGGATAGGAGGGTTATCACTTTGTAGGAGTGTAAATGTTGAACTATTATGTTGCTGTGTATACCTGAAATTAATTAAAGAAAAAAAAGTTGCCGTACAGAAAGTTTTTAAAAATTAAAAAAAAATAAAAGATCCTAATAAGAGAAGCTACTCATAAAGCTTGTGTTTCTCCAAGAAGAATGGGAAACCAGTTTACTAAGCATTTTCTGCATGTGTGTCTACTGGGAGAATAACTGGAGAATGAAGGCAAAATTATCATAATCAGCCAGAGTTCATTATTTCCTTCAGTAAACAGGAATTTAGCAGAAAATAAGTTCAATGAGAACATCGATGAGGCAAAATACTCTAGGGGAGTATGAAGGCCAGGGAAATAAAGTACTCCAGGAACTCAGATGAAGTTTTTTCTCCAGCTGGACACTAACAACGGAATGGCCCCCAAATGGGTCTAGCCAGCTGTTTCTTTCAAGCATCTGTAAATGGAGCGGGGATGGCTGAGAATGAGTTTGTCAGGAGAGATGGAGAGATGAGCAAATGAAATATTGTAGAGCAAATTGCCACTGTTGGAGTGACTCTTTAGGAGATCCTCAAAAATGGGGAAAATATTCAGACCTAAATCATGGATTCCATGTCAATGCAAGAGTAATTGTCCTGTGTGTTCAGAAAGGAGTGGAGAACTAGATAAGGGCAATTACCACTTTAGAAACCAATAAATTATTCACTAAATAACTAGGGCAATAAGCTAGAAGCTTTGAAATACTTAATAAAGCAGGCTGGACCTCAAATAAATTCCAAATGAATCAAAACTTGCTTATTGGTGACTTATACCTTGGAGCCATACAGGAATTCATATTTTGAATGTAGCCGTTGTGGCTGGAGGAGGGAGGTTACTGAGGTGACAGACAATAAATGAGGAAATATCCATAAGGTCTAATTGTAATAAGGTTAACAATGGATGATTTTAATAATTATTTTTGGACATTTCAGAATCATGAAATTTAAAAAAATATTGTTTGTAGTATTATCATTCATTGACTGGTGTTGAATTTACAGAATATTTTAAAGTTCATTAACCACAGAATATGGCATAAGAGCTGATTTTTAAAATAATTTATCTCCATTTTAACAAAAATATTTTTAATTCATTTAGAATTCAAATGAAGTACAAATATTGTGACTTTTTTTTAGAAAGATTTCACAGAAAGTAACTACTGAAAACCATTGAAATTTCTTGTCAAACTGAAATCATGACTCTACACAAATGTTGCTACTACTTTCTAGCCATGAATGGATTGTACAAATATTCAATATGCTCTTAGCATCTCAAAGACAAAAAAAATCTTGATAATATTTCTGAGATAAGCTTTTCTAACATACCGAACGCATTCAAAATGTCACACATTTTCTCTAATCCCTCACTTCCTTTAAAATATTTAGCATTTCTTAACATAATTTTATAAATTATTATAAATTATATACTCACACACATGAATAAGCACCAAAGATAAAAGGATAAAACAGATGTTAGAGTTGAAGTACACATCTGTTTTCAAGTGAAGAAATTTTATGTATGCTAAATTGCATCTGCCCCTTATTTTTCTTGTAGTAGTAAATTTGTAACTAAAAATGATACTTTACCAATTAAAATAATATTCACCAGGATGTGAATTTTCTACGTTTGTAACCCCAAATGTATTTATTTCATATTTTTAATTTATAAAGAAAAAATCTCTGGCAAAATGTATTTCTGTATCAAAAAGGGAATTTACCTGGAAAGTCATATTTCTAATGATTAATTGCAGCTGTATACTATTAACAATTATTAAAAGAATTGTGTTGGGATACATTTGTCACCAAATGACTATGCTTATTGTTATTAGCAAGCAAGACACTAATTAGAATCACTTTCTAATTACATATCTGCATATTTTATATTAACATAAATAGTTGCACTATTTTCTTGACGCCACAAAGAATAAGAGTCATGACTTATTGTCAACTGTGGCCACCCGGAAAAATCAATTAAGTAAAACTGAACAGGCAGACCTATGTGATGGTGCACACATTTCAAAAGGGTGAAGTAACCTAAAGGATTCAGTGGGTGCTATAAATATACTCAAGCAGTTGACATGTATTACATTTGTATATTGTCAGTTTCCAGAAATATCTGAGAACATATACGTAGATCACATAATTTATGAAATTAGCCATGGTAATTTTAAATTTCAGTAAATAGGCCAAAACATCTAGAGGTTTTGTGGGGATACACTAGATCCTAACATTATCCACAAGGAAAACAAAGGCATCTTTTATTAAAATGGCAAACTTCATGGGCAATGCCTTCATTTTGTTTTTAAGCGTATACATATGTCAATATTTGATGGGGAATCCCGGATTTCTCAAGTTTTCACCATACTGAACCCCAACAGCGTCCTGTTCATTCATGCGTAGGATAAAGAGAAGAATATTATATTTGGAGTAAGGAAATATAATTTCAAACATTGAAATAACTACTTACTTTTTCATAAGTCATAATTTTAGCATAAAATATCTGGCCTCTGCAATTTTGTGTAAAAGTAGTTTATTTTTTTGGCATAGAAATTTAGGTAATATAGAAGATTAAATTACATATTACACTATTCTAACTCAGTGTATTTACTAAAAAAATTGCTTTTCTTTCCTGAGAGCTGCTCGCTTTCTTTTGATGTATTTGTTTTTATTTTTATTTATTTTGTTTGTTTGTTTTTTTAAGGGCAGTGTCACTGGCCCTCATATGTGGGACCGAACCGGGGCCGCTGGCTTCCGAAGCCAGTGCTTAACTACCGCGCCACTCGGCCGGCCCTGTATTTATTTTTTTTTAAAGTCAAATTTTAAAGGTACCAACTAGTTTAGTTTTTAATTATAAGCCTTTTCAAACCTGTATTACTTTTTGTAAGAGCAGTACTTCATATTTCAAAATATAAAATATAATTTAAAGTATAACTTTCATTTATAAAATGTATATTAGTAAAATATAGGTAATATGTTCAATATATATTTATTTTAAGATCAGAGATTGTATTGGAAATAATAGTGTGGGATAAATATGTATAATGACTGTACATTTAATCTGAATAGTGCTTTTTTTTTTAATAAGAAAATATTTCTAGAGTTTCCCTCTTCCTAGTACTAGTTGGGATTTCTTGAATATAACCAAAGGGAAGGTCTTTGAAAGTATTCCTAGTATTTAAATTTTATTCCTTCTGTACTATAAGATAATGAGTGGGGTTTTATTATTGTCATTGTTCCAGATGAAATCTTATAGAGCACATATCTTCAAATCGAGGAGTCTTTTTTCATACTAACATCGTCTCTCTAATACAGGTTCAAACAAGAACATTTGTCTATCACAGCTTTAATTTATAACAGAAATTATTTTGCATTTGATATCTGTCTCAAATATATACATTTTCTGGTGGCTTTTTTTGTAATTCTGAAGGGAGGGGAATTACAAAAATCTGTTTATAATCTTGTTGTCACTTTAATATAGGAATATATTTATGCATGTCTTATGTCCATTTAGTCAAGCATAGTGTTGAGGGCATTCTCGGGAAGCCCATTCTGTGATAAGAGTTTAATGCACAAATATTCGTTAAGATCAACACCTGTGAAGGGAGGAGAGGAAGCAAATTGGTCAGAAAGAGAAGCTGAGCTGCAGTGCAGGCACAACAGCTTCCGCTGCCCTCAAATAGCTTGGGAGGTAAAATGGCCCCTCACTGACTGAGCAGGGGCACCCTAAAGAGACGAAATGTGGCTGTGCACAGTGCCTCTCCAATGGAGGCAATTCCTGAAGGAGCTGATGGCTAACAAAGCCTGCTGACAGTTTTCTTAGCAGTCAGGACAAGAAGTTCTTTCTTGAAGAGGCTTCCAGATGACACTTCTTTTTCTACACTATACAGAGACCCAGAGTATTGCAAAGCATGCGTGTGTGTGTGTGTGTGTGTGTGTGTGCGTGCATGCGCAATACATATCTGTCAAAGGTTTTTCTACAAAAGTACTCTTTATGAAGTCTATTTTAGACACAATCTATTCAGGAAGTTGAGAGGTAAGTTTTAATAATTGATATTTATGATTTTCTATGAATTAAATATTAATATTCAATATATGGTTTTTATTTAAATCTTTTTTGTCTCTACTTTCCATTATTTTCTTTCAGAGTTTGTGTTATTGGAATTGATTTTTCACTATATATTTAAAATAACTCATCATTAAAATAGTGTGATTGGCATTGTATTAAAAATGAATTTAGTCCAGCTGAGTGGTGCGGTGGTTAAGAGCTGGCTTGGGATGCCAGCGACCCCGGTTTGGATCCCACGTATGAGGGCCAGTGACACTGCCCTCTAAAAAAAAAAAAAATGCAATTTAAATTAATGTTTTAATTTTTTACTGTCTATAGGAATGTTTCCATGTTTTATTTTTTACTTGATTTGATTATTTATATTTTCCTTTGAATTTGTTGATTCTACCTACATTTATCAATGTATTCACATAAGTTGTTAATAGTAGTATCTGATTATCTTTTGTGTATGGGTATGCACTTTCTAGACTTAAAATGCCTAGGGACACAAATCTATACTTTATGTTAACATCTAAAATATAAATATGTTATAAATGATTTTTTGTTCAGAGGAAATGCAAATAAATTCTGTAAAGCTAAAAATAATTGCAGAGCTATACTTTTATTATAGATCGCAAAATATACACCTCAGGGACCATGAGACTCTCTACTAGATGGTTATAAAGTCAACCCTATAAAAATAATGGTAATAACTAAGAATTACTTGCCCTTTTTATTGTGCTGATGTTTTTATTGGATATGCAAAAGCAGTAGTGGGATCTTTCTGGTGGCCTAAATATATATATATATATATTTGAAGCAGAAAGAAATATTTTAAAACCTTTATGTTGAATACACATTTCTTATTAATTTCCTTAAATAATAAACTTTGAGTATTTTTTATTTTAAAATATTCTATGAGGCAATGTGCTTTTGCCTCACACCAAATCATTGCAATTAAGCATATGAAAAGATCCTCCATGTCATGTGTTACCATGGAAATGAAAATGAAACCAACAATGACAGGCCACTACATATGCATTAGAATGGCCAATACTCAGTTCACTGCAAAAATCAAATGCTGGCCAGGACATGAAGAAACAGGAACTTTCACTCATTGCTAGTGGAGATGCAAAATAACCAATTTGCAAGATAGTTTAATTGTTTCTTACAAAACTAACATTTTCTCACCATACAATGCAGCAATTGGTTTTTACACAAAGGAATTGAAAACTATGTCCACACAAATACCTTAACATGGCTCTACATAACAGCTTTATTCATAATTGCCCCAACTTGAAAGCAACCAAGGTGTTCTTCATAGGTGAATGGATAAATAAACAGTGGTGCATCCAGACAATGGACTATTATTCAGCACTAAAACTAAATGAGTTTCCAAGCCATGGCAAGATGTGGAGTAATAGTAAAAGCATACTACTCCATAAAATAATTCAATCTGAAAAATCTATATGCCATATGATTCCAACTATATGATAGTTTGGAAAAGGCAAAACTATGAAGTCGGTTCAAAGGTCAGTGGTTGCCAGGGGTTAGGGAAGATAAAAGGATGAATGAATCAGTGGAGCACAGAGTATTTTTAGAGCAGTGAAACAATATATGACCCTATGATTGTGGAGATGTGTTATTATACACTCATCCAAAACCATGGACTGTAAGAGTGAACCCTATTGTAAACTATGGACTTTGAGTGATAATTATGTGTCCATATAGGTTCATTAATTACTTTAAAAAATGTACGACTCTCATAAGGGATGTTGGTAATGGGGGAGGTTGTGCATGTGTGGGAGCAAAGGATATATGGGAAATCTCTGTATCTTCTGCACAATTTCTCGATGAACCTAAAACTTCTCTAAAAATAATTTATTAAAATAAAAACAGAGAACTAGAGTGAAAAAAAATAAATTTTGCTCTATTTCATCTCTCCATAATTCAGCTCATGTAGCATCATTTGTGTAGGTGAGTGACTGTTTTTATGTGTGTGCTGCTTTATATGAATTTTTTCTACTCCTTTTTTCTTTTATGTGTGCTTTGTAACTCTCGATGCCTATGATGATTAGCTTTCAGACTGGCATATTATATGTTAATAAATACTTATTTCAGTTCTTGATTTGATGTTTTACAAATGCTTTGTATGAGAAGAAGGACACATATGGATGACACACTCTGCCACAGAAAGTAATGCCTTGGTCACCTGTTAAACCTTTGCCTGTGTTACTTCTAGGCACTTTAGTAGTTGATTAATGACTGGGAGCTAAAGTTCAACAGCAAATAAGAATAGTATCACAGGATGATGCATTAAATTAACACTCTTGCTAATTTGAAATGATGTTTACTATAGATCAAGAGAAAGAATTTAATAGCAAGAGATCAAAGGAAGCTTTGGGTTAGGAATTTAGAAGGCATTCTTTTAATAATGAAAATAAAAAGAAACTAAAATAGATATGCTAATGGGTAGAAAACATATATGATTCTCATTAGAAAAGTAGTGACATAGTATTAAAATTCATATAAATGTTCAATTAAGCAAATATGACAGTAAATTATAGTTCCACAGTACTGATTTAAAAAGTTTTAAAATTAAAGGCTAATTTTTCCATGCTCTCCCTCCCTCCCTTCTTTCTTCTTTTTTTCTTTTCTCTTCCCTCCCTCCTTCCTTCTTTCCTTCCTTCCTTCCTTCCTTCCTTCCTTCCTTCCTTCCCTCCTTCCTTCCTTCCTTTCTTCCTTCCTTGCTTCCTAACTTCCTTCTTTCCTTTCCTTTTCTTTCTTTACTCTCTCTCTCTATCTCTCTTGCTGGCTCTAGCTCTCGCTCTCTTTCATTCTTCCTTCCTTTCTTCCTTTCTTTTGAACTACTAAACCATGATCACTCCAAATAATTATGTGGATACTCTAACACAAATCTTTATGTGTATATTCCAGGTGGAAAATATAAAAAATTGAGAATAACAGACTTTGTTAAAAGTATGATCTGTAAATATAAAATATTATTTGTAAATATATGTAAACAAAGTTTATGCTACTTGCATATTTAAAATTGATACCATTACATATAAAGTAATTTGTTAAAATTGATTACCTATAATTAAGAATCATAGTTATGCTGAAAACATATTTAGCTATTTTTCCATCTGAAGAGAAGATAACAGGCACAACAAATTCTTTAAATTATTTTCTAATTTATGACTCCATTGAAATATCATTTGACAAACTAAATTAAAAGTCAGGCCATTATCAGAATCTCCAGTTATTTTATCTTTCTCTAGGTACTTAATTACCATTATAACCAGTATCTTTGTTTCAAATAAAAATTAAAACAATATGTCTGAATGATTATTCAACTGTACTTTTAATTTTTTTTTTTTTTTTTTGAGGGCAGGGTCACTGGCCCTTAGATGTGGGACCCGAACCGGGGCCGCTGGCTTCCGAAACCAGCGCTTAACCACCGCGCCACTCGGCCGGCCCTCAACTGTACTTTTAAAAAATGCATCTGCAGCATGTTAAACTAAGGGATTTAAATAATACAAAGGGTTTTTTTTCTCAAACAACAAAAGATCAGATTATAACACAGGTTGTTTAACATCTTGTTGGATTCTAATTATCACCATCACCACTATTAGTGGTTATCAAAGACCTTTCTTCATTTGCTTAGCTGTCAGAAGCAACAGGTATCATATCAAATGTCACAAAAGCTAAATTGATTTTCTTAATTTTCTATCACATCCTATAACACAGCCATAATATAGAATGATTGATTTTTATTACATTAATTTAATATAATGGCATTAAAATTAAATAAACAGCTAGGATTAAAAGAGGATAATTTCTAATTGTTTCCTATTAACTTTAAGTCTACCTTTTTTCTATGTGATTGTTCTGTGTAAGACAGATGAAGACATTGAAAATATCTTTTCTCTAATTAGACAATGAAACAGAAAAATATAATATTGAGATATAAAAGCTAGAAATGGATTCTTTATAGAAAAAAATATTGAGACAGTGGTAGCATTTTGAAGTTTAATTTTAGGTGTTATGAATAAATCATATGTTCTCAGCACCAGCAGCTGTTAATTATAGTGATCAGGTTAAGTATTTTTCAATAAATAAAAATATTTTGAACTGCTGTTTTTTTGTTTTGTTTTGTTTTTACATAGGTGGAGGCCATGCAATAAACTAAGCAGAAGGTGGTCTTCTTTTGCTTTGAAGATCTTGGTTAGGAATTTCTGATATTTGCAATTTATAGCTTATGTTAAAAAAAATAGTAAGAATAAGAATGCTTATAAATGGCACTTTTTAACATTTTCTAAACTTCAGATGTTAAAAAAAATGCCTTCATTTAAAAAATATACTTTCATTATATTCAGTCATCAAAATAATAGATTCTTTTCAGACAACATTTATCAATGTGATTCAGTGTTATTAAAATTAGAGATTTTACATGTCATTCAAACTACTAGGCATTAGTGCGTTTACTCTCTGTCAGTGTAGCTAGGGACTGATGTTTACTTCTCGGGTGATTCTAGGTTTGTATTAACCATGAAACAGACCCAAGGAATTCTTCATGATATGTGGAACCAATGAATATAATGGAGCCCTTTTTTTTCATCTGCTGAGGGAATTCAATTAGAAACCTGAAACACTTAAAGATTACAAAGATTGGTAGTTTACTAGCTTGCAGAGTACACTCTGACATCTGTGGAGATTTCTTAAGTTAGGAGGTGGTTCTATATAAATGAACAGGAATTAGGATGGTTGGAGAGGTCTTATTTATTAGGTAGTCAGTGTTTATAATGAACTATGAGTTTTGCTCATGTGAATTATCCTTATATTCTTCAATATCAATTGCATAGAACAAAATAAAATTTGGATTGGATAATCAGTGTCCTAACAACTGTACTTTTGGAAAATGTCTGATTTTAAAATTTGCTCCTGTGAGCACCAAACAATACATAAGCATGGCAAAAATAAATCTATTTAAACTACACCTATAGGACCAAGATGGCAAAATAATTATTTGTATGTTGCTTTACAGAGTAATTATTTGTAAAGATAAATATGTTGTTTATGATTATAATTTTGTATGAGTAGAAGTGAGTAGAGAATTGAGGTAATATTGCAGTATGATTAATTTAAGAAAATCATGTGAAAAAGAGAACAATATAAAATACATGCCTTTCTGCTTTTATAGTACATCTCTTGGAAAATCCCTATTTCCCACAAACTCACCTGTCTACTTTTCCTTATGTTATCACCAAAGCAGCTGAAAACTCCATCACAAAGCAATTGGATTCTATTCTAAATTCATTAACACTTACTCTAAGGGCTTTGTTATTATGATCCAGAAATATATATATATATATATATATATATATATATATATATATATATATATATTCCAGAATTAATTAATAATCCCCACCTACTATGGGGATTTTAAAAAACATTCTTAATTTTTCTTACAAGTACAAATGTATTTCATGTTTATTAGAAATGATTAAAATGACACAGAAGCATAAGACATGATAATTTAGCACTTGTGCTAAAGCAAGATCATATCACAGGACAGTAGGGTACACAGACATTCATCAAAACTATCCTTTAGGGCCGGCTGTGTGGCACGGTGGTTAAGCGCTGGTTTGGGAAGCCAGCGGCCCCGGTTTGGGTCCCACATGTGAGGGCCAGTGACACTGCCCTCAACAAACAAACAAACAAGCAAACAAACAAACAAAAAAACAAAAAATGAAAAATGAAAAAAACTATCCTTCAAATAAATTTACATTACAAATGATAAGTGTATTAATGAGAGTTACTTAATTCCAAGAAACAGGTAGACTGGTTCTTATTGATGTTCCCAGAGAAAAATTCTCCATGGAAATGAATGGCTCATTGAGATATGAAAATTAGGAATTAATTAGATGAAGGGTTCTGCCTGTAACCCCTTAGAAAACAATTAAACAAGGTCAGTGGGCTGGAACTAGAAAAGGGGGAGCTTCATGAAGTTGTAGTTAGTCCAGGGCCACATGTTCACCAAATTTTTCTGAGACCTCCAAGAAAAGAGAGAAGACTTCACATGGTCTAGTGGGGAGGGGAATGCATCACGTTCCACTATGATGCAATTGTGTTGACCTGATTCTTCAGCCCAGTAATGCTGACCCTGCTGCTGGTGCTCTAGTTGGAGTGCCATCCTGGGCATCCGATCCTCTAGTATGTTTGTTTTCATTCAAAGGTGGGGAGTCCCCCAAGTTCTGCCTGGTTCACTAACTGTCCTGTGCCTTCTGCTTGTTTTTGAATTTTTTCCCCTCAGATTTTATCATTTTTTACTGTAAGTAAAATAAATGCAATAAACGAATATATATATATATATATATAATAAAATTTTGACTCTTCCTTTTAACTTCTCTTCTAGTCCCTGTAAATAAATAATCAGGCTAAAATTCAGATCTGAGAATATTTAATAAACACTAAATATATATATATATATATATATATATATATATATATATATATATATATATATATATTTTAAATAAGAAATTAGAAGTCTTCATGCTATTTTAATCACATAAAATCAAATATCACCTGGTAAGCTTTTGTCAGTGTTTCAGTATGCATTTGTTTCTGAGCTAAGTGGAAAGGATAGGAAGTGGTATGTAAAACTAAAATAGGAATAACTGTTCATCTGATTAGCAAAACACTACTTTGCCAAGCAGGAGTTCACTGTTTTTATATTGTAAGTTCCTTTCCACTGGTTTTTGAAATTCTTTTTTACCCTTATTCAGTGAAATATATAAGTATTTAGTTAAAGATGATTTTATAAATGCATGAGTGGCTGAATGCTTTCCCTTTTTCTGATTCTGAGAGTAGAATTTGCTTCTGTGTATTTCATGCTTTGTGTACCTACTCAAAAGATGAATTTTGGGTATATATATCTAAAGATTTTTCACGTACTCCAGAAGAAATTTAAAGTAAACAGATACAGACCATAAAACTGAAAAATCATGTTTACTTGTGTTCCAGATTTTTGACACTTATTCTATGTAAGAATATCAATGCAAATGTAGTTTGGAATAAAAAACAAAACAAAACAACTACTTGTAAATATCTATTTCTATTTTATTTAGCATTCTTAAAATGTCCCAGAGGCTTTATGTTTTCATCAATTTCGATCTATTGCTAGAATGTCTTTTTGAAGTCAGCTATGAATAATTTGGTCTACTAACATCTTATTTTTAATGTAAGAGTTGTATTAGTTATTTTTGCTATTATATAAAATACCCCAAGTTGTGTGGCTTAAAACAAGATCCAGATTGTGTAAGGCAGAAGGCTGGATATCGCTTGGCTGGATCCACCACTCCGGGTCTTCACGAGGCATCCATCAAGGTGGTAGCCAGGGCTGCCACCTCCTCTGAGACCCAGGGTTCTCTTCTAAGTTTACTGATTGTTGTAAATTCCTTGAAGTTATATGCCTGAGGCCCTCAGCTTCTGGAGGTCACCTATTTTTGTCTACCACACGGCCCTCTGCACAACATGGCAGTTTTCTGCTTCAAGGTCAAGAGGAGTGTGCACTGCTGCTCCCTGCCATTTACTTCCTGTGCCTCTTTTACAAGGCTCACCTGATCACATCACAGCTACAACCAAGGACAATCTTTCTGTTGGTTAACTGAGAGTCAACTGACGTCTTAATTACATCTGCAAAATCAATTGACCTTTGCCATATAGGATCATTTAAACAAAGGAGTGATATGTCATCATATTCATAGGCCTCACTGGACATTTGATCCTGTCCAAAGCATTCATGGAGACATTTGCATCACACCAAAAAGTCCTGGAAATTTGGTTCTATCCAAAATTTCCACACTTAGAAAATTTCCCTGGGTTCAGATAGCCCATATCTTTATTTATACTTTTGGGTTACAGGGTTAACATATAAAAAATATATATATGGTCATGATTTATTGGTCCAATTATCATGGTGTGGCTGTATTGCCAATAATGACCCTTTTCACCTCAGTAGCCTAGCTGGTAATGGCTCACGGGGTTTAGCAGACAGGTTGGTGTGGACCAAATGTCAATGTGGACATTTTAGACAGGACAAATGTCTGCTAATCAGGTACAGGTCCCTTCTACACTCAACAAGAGGCAATTCTACCGGACTTGTTCACCAGGGGGCATAAATCTTGGGGTCAGTTTAGAATTCTGCCTACTACTTGAGTTTAAAAGACACTTCAAAAACAGTATGTTTAAATTAAGATAATTGTTCCAGGAAGGTAAATGTACAAACCAAAGTGTTCATTTTATGAACAATACACTGTGTGTTCCTGGAGTCCAGGTGTCTATTAAACATTTAATATTTTTCATTTGAAAATGATATGGAGTCCCTCCAACAGGTAAATAAATTGCAGGTTTAAGGAGGGGGAACAAAATTAAATACAACTCTTCTTTCTCACATGACTCAACCTGTTAACAATCTTTAACAAGAGTTTTTAAAGATTGTACCTGAGTTGGAATTAAATGCAATTTAATTCCATTTGCAGTTGGAATTAGATGCAATTAGAGAAGTTTGTACTTATAATATTACCAGATCCCCTTCCATTATCACTTAAGAAAATGCCTTAAAAGTGGAAGAGGAGCCTTGAATTACCTTTTCTGTTCCATGAAGCACACCTACTAGTCTCAGCCTATTTAAACAATATGTAAGGAGCTCTATCATTTTTGCTTTTCACTACTTGGTCCTAAACTAAATAAGAAGTAACAGATATGCTTTATAGTTTTCTGATTTATTATTGCCATTACCAAATTAGGTTCTCACTGCTTAAGTACACTTTGATTGGTTAGATGGCACTTTAGAACATGGTTATGTTTCTAGTTACAGCATTCAGCATCTTAGAAGGACTTACTGCATTTAAACAATTTCTACAATGGTTGTAGATGTTTCCCAGAATCAAGAACAGTGTTCTTAGGGCCACCCGAGTGGCTCAGTTGGTTATGAGCTCGCTGAAGAGTGAGAGCTGAGTTCTAAGCAACAGCAGTTCGTTACCTAGTCTGAGCTGAGCTGCCAACAGGTGGCAGGATGGTTCAGCTATAAAAACAAACAAACAAACAAACAAAAAACAAACAAACAAAAAAACAATGTTCTTAAAACTTTTAGAAAGAATAATGGAGATCAATTCTGCCATCGTAGTTAGTTTTCTTGAAGATATCTTGATAGGTGGAAGATATAAAAGGAAAATTGTGATATGGCTCTGACCTCTAATAATATTCCCTTCATTGTGAGAGTTCATCTGGCTAAACAGCTTCTCATTAAGTAAATCAAGCATTTGGGGGCATTGCTCTATATGTTCTTAAATGTTAAATGCATTCATTATCTATTTTTCAATTAGCTAGATAGAATTTTGTATTTTAATATTTAACATGCATATGGTGCAAACTGCTGTGTGAAACTTAAATCCTTCAGTTTAGCTTTACATGATTAACACTTCACCCGGCTTAATCTGTATATTTGATTTTAAACTTCTGGGATGGTCTAGGATGCATGCTCTGAATGAACAAACAACAGCCTCAACTCTGAGAAGATGATTTTGTTACAGTTTGACTAGCAGAACTGATCCATCTGCTCTCCATTTCTTGCCCTTTACAATTCACTTGCATGTGTGTATGTATGTGTTTCATTCACAGTTTGGTTTCTGCAAAAAGCTTCGGTTACCTTTCCAACACAATAAGAAGTGCTGTCCGTTTATTCGTCTGTTCCTTCACATACAGGATTTAAAGGGAGACTGAAGAAAGTAATAACACATTTCTATGTCTGAAAACTTCCTACAATTGTGTTGAATGAAACAAGATCAAAATAAGCATAAAAACAGCTTCGAGTGTGGTGTTTTGGGGTGGGAAATTTAATGACCGTGCTACATGTTAAATAAGAGTTTGCATTATTAGATTCACATTTCCACATAGATCTAACATCTGCTTGTCCTTGAATTTATTATTTACCCATTGTTTTTCAAGTATTGTGCACTATTGTTGCATACCTGTTGCCAAAATATTCTCTACAATTTTTAAGCAAGAATAATCATATGTAACCAGAGTTTTAATTTAATTTCTAATATCAGGCACTGCAAAAATCATGAGAGAACAGCGTCCACATATCTTATGGTAAAACTTGGGTTAGTCTTAAAGAAATATTTTATTTCCTTGATTCCATATATCAGCCCCACCCTTCTAAACCCAGTTGCTACCCCCTTTGAAAACATGACGTACACTATCAATTCTTAACCAGAAAAAAAAAAAAAAGAAAGAAAGAAAGAAAGAAAGAAAAAAAGAAAGAAAAAGAAAAAACAAGAATTTAAAATGTTAGACTCTAATAAAGAAAAAAAAATTATTTGAGCAAAGGATTGCAATCCAAGAGATGCAGATTCAGGTAGCAACCCAACTGTGCTCCAAAGGAAAAAAGAAAGGCAGAGTTTTTAAAGGCAAACACCACCAAATGTAATTATTTCATGCAAATGAAGGACTACTGGCTAGGTTCACAGGGATTGCTCAGTTCCAATATGCACAAGGGGAAGGCAAACCTACAAGGAAGGAAAGAAAGTCCACCTGTCCACGAAATTGTTTCAGGTTGTTTATGGCTCCAGGATGTTTTGCAATAAGTTTAGCAACAGGTTTAGCAACTTAATAGCAGCTCTGGGAATCCAGGACAAGATGTGCAGAGGCTGCATGGGACCCACTTCCTTCATGGCCCCCTGGCTCCATGTTAGGTGACTCTCTTAGGGATGATCATTTCATTTTATTTTTTCCCATTATCACAGCCTATATCCTTACAAAAAGCACACAAAAAAACTTACCACTGACTTGAAAAATAGCACATAGCCTTATGAGTCTTGAAGCAGATGATCAACTGTTAACTTTTATGGCATCTGTTAAAAATATTTCATATTTTCTTGAACCAAGGTCAGCTTCAAGTGTGTATATAACATAACCATGTATGATCTTGTGAGTATAAGATACTATACCTTATTCATAGATTGGAAGATGTATCATTCATTATAATAAATAGTTATGCAACATGTACAACGGGTAAGACACTGTGCTAGTATCTCAAGCTATAAAACAGTGTTCAATGGAAATATATTTAGCATCACTAGCCATTATGGAAATGGAAAGTAAAACCAGAATGAAGATTTCGTTATATACCTGCCAAATAGCTAAAATAAAACATTGTGTTATCACACAATTATCTTTTAGGCTTAAAGAGTCTGAGCTCCAGAAAGCTCAAGTGGAAGCCCAAGCAATCAGCTGCCCATCAGACCCCTTCTGAGACTGGATCAGAGCCATTCAGACCATCAAGTGGGGTCTCTGAGGCAGCTTAAGGGAGGCTATCAGAATCCAAAAGAACTTTAATTTCAGGAGAAACTAGTTATTTTTAATTCAAACAGCATTTTTCTTTCAGACATAAGTATAGATGGGGTTGATAGCAATATTAGGATGAGCTACAGATAATATCCACATACAACCCCTGTTGTAGTTTATCAATTTAAACCCAGTACACAATACATAAATTATGTGCAAGAAAAAAAAAAGTTATCCCAAAAGAGTGAAAAATATCCATGTATCCCAGATTTATCACAAAAATATCAACATGTCTGCATTAGAAATCTGGCATACATTTGTTTACTATATAATGACAATTATCATTTTGAGATTGTAGTGTGTTATACTTCGTTACAAGCTTATGAAAAAGTACTTCCTCTTAATCTCATCCCATTACTAAATCTGACTTGTTTGTAAACTTTTGTATTTAATTCAAAGTTCAGTATTAAATCGCAGCTCAATGTAATATGTTACAATATTTTCATTCATTCTTACCAACAGCAATTATGTTGTAAATATGACACATAATACATAGAATTATGTTCTTTAGCACCATCTAGCTTACTTTTTGAGCAATTCACAGCAGTAAAATTTATCTTTTATAATAATTGGACAATGACAATTTTAGATAGTTATAGCTATGAAGGTCTATGAAGATAGGTCAAAATGACTAAAAGTGTTAATGTCATTTTTTTAAAAAAAATTCATAGATGTACACTGTTGCTTTCTCATAGTATTAGGTATTGGTCTTATAGCACTGTCATCATGTCTTAACAAATCATTTCTTTGTGCTAATTGCCAGAAAGGCTTCATTTAAAATAGTGGGAACAGGGCCGGCTGAGTGGTGCGGTGGTTAAGCATTGGCTTGGGAAGCCAGTGGCCCCGGTTCGGGTCCCACATATGAAGGCCAGTAACACTGCCCTCAAAAAAAAAAATGTTTAAAAGAGTGGGAACATTCCACGTAATTGCTCCTCAGTTGCTGATAATCTTTAGAACCAATGTATTTTTGTCGATGAAGATTGAGAGCACTGTATACAAATTATTTATGCTCATTGTCTATGTATAATGAAATACAAGTTATTAACACTGCTCTGACAGAAATATCTAAGTCATGAAGAGATTAGGGAAACCAAATTTAATATGTTAATCTTTATTGAAACAATAAGCACAATTAATCATATGAAAATAACACCTATTGTTTACCAAATATCTTTTAGAAGAAAATATTTTGATCAATACCTCATTGTGATACACTAGGTTATTCTAATATTTCCTAGAAGTTTACATTTGTTTCACTATTTGAATGTATCTATTCTGTTTGAGGTTGCCCCTCTCCATTTTATTTTACAATAGCTTGTTGTTACTATCTATTTCCAGACCAACAAATCTATTTAGGAGAAAGCTTCAGACTCATAAATGAAAGATGTGCGATAGAGTAATGCAATGTATAAGAACACTTGATGAATGTTAGCTAAGAAAAATATTAAAGCAATAGTGATTTTGAAATTAACTATGGTTTTAAAATGCTAATAATAAGAATATTAATGCAAATATTAAGGTATTTTATATACTATATTAGCATATGGTTTGGTTACCTTATTTTACATAATTGTAATAAACTATTTTTAAGAATAATCCATCAATATTAAAGGCTGTATATTTTGATACACTGAATACATTTTTCCAATTTTCTCATGAAAAATATTTTCTTCAAATATGACTGGCTTAAGTTGAAACTTAGAATAAATACAATGAGATTAGTTCGGTTATCAAAATGATATAAAATTTTAAAGTATTGGAATAATTAATTTTCAATCTTATTCACTTATCCAACAAATATTTATTAAATTAATGTTATTTGCCAATCACGGTTAAATGACCATAATTCAGTGGTACTCAATGCAATTATGGTCTTTGATCTAAAAGAGTTTCTACACTAATAGGGAGATACAAACCTTATGTCTGTGTGTGACGATGACATATGTAAAATAGTTCTAAGAGTTGTATAGCAAATTAAAGTAGGTGATGTGATAGTGACTTTTTTTCTTAACTGGATGAGCAAAAGGATGACATTTAAGAAGAAATTTGAAGGTTAAGAATCAACCATTGAAAGAGGAAAAAGTAGAATATTCCAAGAAATCAAATGCCTATTTCAAAGACATTTAAGTAAATAAGAGCTTATTGAAAAACTAAAACTGTATGATGGGTTTAGCATAGATGGTAAGATGAAGAGCAGTGAGATATGTGGCTGGGGTCAGATTACATGAGGCTTTCATTAGCTAGGACAAGGGGTTTCAACCTTCCCTCCCTCCTTCCCTTCATCCCTTCCCTTGTTCCTTCTTTTTTTTCTTTATTATAGAAATTGCAGTGAGAGTTGACGATGGCTTTTATCAGGATGGTAGCAAGGCATTAAGTAAGGATATGTACAGAGTACATATACTTTTGGAGGTGGTATAAGTGGAATTTTCTGATGAAATAAATTTTGGAGACTGGTTGGGGAAAAAAGAAATATCAAGGGAAACACAAGTATTTTAGTCATGAAAACTGGTTAAATGACCAGAATTCAGTACTACTCAATAAAATTATGGTTTTTGATCTAAAAGAGCTACTAGGCTAATAGAGAGATGCAAACTCTATGTCTGTGTATGGATGACATATGTGAAATAGTACTAATTAAATTAAAGTAGGGCATGTAATAACGACTTCTTTCCCAACTGGATGAGCAAAAGGACAACATTTAGTGTTTCCTTGAAAACCTGGATGCTAATGTTGTCTTTCACAATATTAATAGACTGGTGTTGGACATGCCATTTAAGTGATGGCAGATCAAGATTACTATTTTGGTCAGTTTTGAGATGTTTATCTTGTTGAGGATTCCAGTAAATAATTACTGATATAAATCAAGTGTATGAACTAGAAGTCAAGGTAGGAAATACAGCTTTTGCAATCATGTGCACATATATGGAATTTTTTCCCCCCTGAGATACAAACATGTAAGCATACTTGAAATAGCTTTAACCACTGGTTTTATATGATATGGTAAAGAAAATAGATCCTAATTTTTTTTTTTACATTTAAAAACAGCACATTTATCTAGGTAATTTTAAAGCAAAGTAAACAAAAAAGCAATAGCTTCAATGCATATGAACATAACAATGACTATTTTATTGTATTTAGTTTTAGATTTCTAGGTAGAAATTATAAAGGTGACATGATTGCAGCTAAAATATCACCAAACGAGTTTTGTTTAGTAGGAGGTTATTTTTTCTTTAATTCAAAACACTAGCTATGTTAAAGAACACATCCTTAACTTACTCATGTCCAATATCTACGTCCCCCATGCTATTTTCTTTACAGGACTTCAGGCTCAGCTGCCCCATAGATGATAGAAGCAGAAGTAAAATGATGCTACAATGGATAACGCTTAGCAAGATGCAGTGCATAGGGAAAGCATAACACAGAGCAAAGTATCCCAATCTGCTCCCCCTACAGAAACATTTAGCATTTTCTCTTCTTGCCTGTTTTGCAGGATGCAGCTACTCTTCTGTACATAATTTAATTGACAACAGTTTGCTGATAGCAAGGATTCCATATTTCCCCCCATTTTCCTCAAAGCATCTGCCTTTTTTATTCCTTGACCATAGCCTATAAGATTAATAAGGCTTTGTTTTTTCCCCTCATGCTCTGCCATCCTGGAAACAACTCCAGAGTCTTATCACATATTTTTACAGAATGCCAAACCCTGTTCACTTAATTGTCTCAGCTGGGGAGCCGACAGTACATAAAACAGCTGGTGGCAAGTATGTACACAGCAAATAGGTAGGGCAACCTCTCCTCTGCTAGAGACAACGCTATACTCAAAATCTGCAGTTAGAGGTTCTTCTCTCTGGAGGAGGCCAACCCCACTGATTCTGTTAAAACTCATATAACTATCCACAACCACCTTCCAGATTGTAGCCTCGGACACTGCAAAAGTGACCACAGCAGACTTGTGGTTATAAAGATGTACATGTGAATGGGTAAAGAGTGTTTTGCAAAACAAACAACTGGGAAAAATATATATATATCCTTTAGGAAATGGAGACTTCATAATTCGGCTCCTCAGACTGAGTGGTAATGCTGTTGTGCTTTGTGGATAGCTTAAAAACTGAGACACTGTTCTGCTCATTTGTACATGTTTTGTGAAAGACCAATTTTAGGTCTTCATTGTTTTTCTATGAATGTGCAACATGCTTTTTAAGACAAAAATGCTGCCAAGTTTTGCATATTTTGTTCATAATGTAGCCTTTTGTCTTGAGGAGATTTATATTTCTAGATCTATTAAATTAGGTTACTATGAAATTTGGAAAAAAAATTATCACTTTGTCTATCATCTTCGTTCTCATATTTTAGCCTTGAAGAATAAAAAGTCACATTTGCTATGAACCTATATGTTTTTGTTCATGTCTCTATATTCAATCCATATATATTTTCTATTGATTGCAAATTAGATTCAAATCTGGATGAGTCATATGGGATATTTTTAAAAAGTGGTTCGGAATGAATAACTTAGTGCTGCATTCCACATTTGCAAAAAAAATATTAATAAGAATCACATTTAAGATATTTTTTCTTGATTTGGTAATATCTTGCTAGTGTTATTTTAAAATAAAGTTAAATCCCAAAGTAATTAAGTTGAAAAGTTAACAATTTATATATAAAAATTGATATAACCTGTTTTTGTTTCCTTTCGGGGGGGGGCGGTGTTATCTCCCACATCTGCAAGAGAAATTTTTAAGGAATTCAAAGTAATTACACAGGGAAAACTAAATTATTAAAACTGATCTAGTATATAACAGGAATTTTTATGAGAGCTTGAATTTATGCTTTCAGAATATCAGAGTGTTGAGATTAGGACTTCAAGATTTTTTGATAGAGAGAAAAGTTAGTTTGTAATATAAGCAATTTGACAATTAGATTTATGCATAACTATGTCATTTATTCATGCATTAAATGTATTGATGGTTTACTATGTGCCAGACACTATTGAAATTGAAAAGCTGCATTGTTAAGCCAACAAGCACACAGGTAAACATAAATAATACAGACTTTTTGGTATAAATTAAAAGTTGAATGAAATGGTCGAAAATAAAAATAAATGACAAAAGGGCCGGCTGAGTGGGTCAGTGAGTTAAGAGCTTGCTCAAGAGTGCGAGCTGAGCTCTGAGCAACAGCAGTTCAATGCCCAGCCTAAGCTGAGCTACTGTTGAGCTGCCAACAGGTGGCAGGATGGCTCAGCTAAAAAATAAATAAATAAATGACAAAAAAAAAGGTTGCCTAACTTCACTTTCACATAATGTGCATAATGGGAAAACAAGAGCACCTATTCTATAATTTGTTAAGAAACTGACAAGAAAGAGAGGAAAAAAAACCAAAACTTTTTGATATAGAATAATGTAAACGGAAAAAATGACTACAGCCAAGTTCCTTCAATTCTCAGTGACAAATTCGTTTGATTTTGAATGGCATGGAAAACGTTCAGCCATCAATTTGCTTTTATTCAGAGATATTTCTGAGGGGGATTTTGCTAGGCTGTTGTTCTGAAAATCAGTTTTCAGAGTTGCAGGTGTAGGAACGACATTCTTGGAATTTATTTTTTAAGTAAATGCCTTTGAGATGTTAAAGAAATACACAATATACAGCAATAAAAAGTTATTTTCAAATCAGATAATAAAATGTTTTATGCATATTTTATATCCCTACCTAATAATAAAAATAATTTATATTTTCACTAGATGTCTTTATTATATCATTCCAGATTTTCCTATTTTTCAAGAGAGATCAGACTATTTCATACACTACCCACTGGGGAAATAATAGATAAAAGTGAAAAATTAGTATTTATACATTTGTGATCATTATGGCTAGTAGTGGTTTGCAAGACTGTTTTTCTCATGTGCTTCTCAGAAGGAACATGTGGGTTTTTGGACAATTTATGCATTTTTAGCCTACAAAATATATTCAATCATAGATACTGAAGGATGTCATGAAACTTGGCACAGATAAAAAAATAATGTACATGCCAGAATATGTGCATGTAAATATAAATGGTAACACTCATTTATGAGAAATTATAGTTATTGTGTTAAGATTTCATAATTTACATGTATTAAATTTAGAACATTTATGAATATATATAAAATGAGTACACACTAATAATTAATTGTTTTAAATTAAACATTAACTTGCAAAGAATAATGCTAAAATAAATTTAAGATGAAATGACAGAATTTGAGATTGGAGAGCTTACTTTTCAACAAAAAAGCTCTACTTGAACTAAAAGCAAAAGCAAACCTATACTTTAAAACATTCTTTCAGCATGTATCAGCCTCTTTTTATCTCTCTGTTTCTCTTTAGAAATATACTTAATTCACTCAACATGGCAAATAAGCAATTAGTAGATTGAAGTTTAGGTAACTCAAATATAAATACTATTTATAAATTAAAAATTCTGATATTAGATGGGTTTTGTTTTAAAAATGTTTGTTGATCCTACAAATTACTATGTTTACTTCTATTTTATATTTATTTCCCTTAAAGATTCTCTTTAATAGTCTTTGATAAAATGACACATGCAGCAAGTTCCGATACATTAATACAATGTAAGGTTGAAAGCTCAGATACAATAAATAACTCTGTGAACCTATAGAAAGTTAACAACAATGGCTTCTACATTTGAAAAACTGATAAATCATGAAGTTTTTGTATACAACATATTATAAAACTATCAGCTTAAATTCAGCAACATTGTAATAAATATAAAAATAACATGTATGCAAATAAACTACATTTTTCTAGTACTGATGAATGTATGATAGGATAAAACTCACAGATGCATTTGTCATACTTTGAAACTTTAAAGAAGGCCTCAGTAGAATTGTATGGCTTTTTAAAAAATATTCATTTGATATACATCGAGGTCCTACAGATTGTTAGCTCCTTAATTAACTGCTAAGAACACAAAAGTAAACAAAATATCTAATGATGATAACTTTGACCTTCAATTTAGAGATCATGATAATTAATTTTATCATTTTATAAAGAAACAAACCAAAATCCAGCCAAGATTAGTGCCTTGGACAAACTCACAGAGCACACAAAATTTGCAGACAAGTATAGGGAAACCCCACAGGGCAGTAGGAGTGAGGAGAACTGTAGAATGGAAGAAAAGCTGTTAACATGACCAGGCCCAAAAGGGCAGAGAGATGAAATCGACAAAGTGAAACTGGGGAAGGTTATCTGGCAGTAGCTATGGCCTTCGATTGAGGGTTTCTGCTGATACACGTGAACCCAAAGAAAGGAAGCTAGAGAAAATAATAACAACCTCCCATCCTTTGAACCCCTGCTTGACTTCCCATGTTACATGTTGGCTTAAACCAACTGGAAGCAAGGAGGCAATGGGTCCACATTAAATATACTACACAAGCTCAAATCCTGGATGACTGAGCAATATGCACAGCAGGATGGGCAGTGGGTTGGGACAGGTGAGTGAATATCCCACATCCTCAACCCTCTTTACCCTCAGCCTCTCCGCCTTCTATTTGCTTAGGCAAAATGCTGTGTGCATGGTGCAGTTTCTCATCCTCTGTTGTACTGTTTTACAATCATAGGTGATGTTAATTTGATCATACATCTACCTAAAACCAAAATATTAGCTTACCAGTGTTCATATAAGGTAGTAGGTGGATAAAATGAAATAATTTAGTAGCATAAAGAGTATGCTATAGGGGCAGCCAGGTAGCTCAGTTGGTTAGAGTGCAGTGCTCATAACACTAAGGTTGTGGGTTCGATCTCCACATGGGCTACCTTCCAGAACTAGACTGAAAAAATTACTTGACTTGGAGCTGAGGGGTCCTGGAAAAACACACTTTTCCCAATAGAATTTATTTTTTTTAAAAAAGGGTATGTTATAGTCTTCTCTTTTGTATTTAGTTATAAAACCTAACACTGTCATCACCTTCTTCCCCCTCCATGTTCCCTTTTCATTAAGAAGGACAAGGTCTTTGCCTAGTGGAGCAACCCAAATCCTCACTCCATATCATCTGAGTCCTTGGGGCCTTTATCATTATTCAGTTGCCTTCTACCAGGACTAGTGGACAGGAAGAATGAACCAGCACCACAGTGAATCCTGTGACATAGGAAAAAAAAAACAACAACAAAAAACAAAAACCAACTTCATTGGCTCTATTTTGAAGCAATGATCCAATCTTACTGAGAACAGTTAGTATACAACCTTCTCCTTGGCTGTAGGCTCAGTGGATGAGGACCCCAAACTCTTTAGAAGACAGCCTCTGCTTCCATTTTATCAGAAATATGACTTACTTCTCTTAGAGAAGCATACATCCTTCGGGCACTAGCACCGACCAACCCATTAAGAATGTAAGGGCAACAGAAAATTTTTTCTGGTCAATTGATAGTTTTGATAGTGTGATGGGCCACTGCCAGTTTCTTTCCTTCATTTCTATACATTCTGTTAGGGGTATAGATATCACCATGAAGAGAACTTTAGTTTAAGAAGTATACCATATCAGTTGGGACAGCAACTTGGTTGTGTAGTTCTTTTTGTTTTTGTTTTTGTTTTTCTAATATCTGTTATTTGGCCATTTCACCAATGTCAACTGCTTCTGAATGATAGAGAATAGTAAGACTGGAGGAATTATGTGGGAATGAGCCTGTTTCCTTTGCAGTACAGTCTTTTTGATAAAGTCAACTCTTTTTATTTTTTTTTATTTTATTTTTAATTAGTTTCAGGTGTACAACACAGTGCAATAGTTATACATTTTACCCCTCAAAGTGACAACTCTCCCCCAATACACCACCCCACTCCCCCCCCATATAATATATATATATATATATTACTCTTCCTCTGACTCTCTTCCACAGTATAATCCACATCCCGTGACTATCTATATATATTCAATTACAGTAGGTATACCACCTCGGCTTTAGTAATACAGTGCAGTGATCAAACCTCTACTACATCCATGAAATGGTCTCCCTAACAAGACCCATGATCATCTGACATTCCACAGAATATTTACAACATTATTAATTATATTCCCCAAACTGTTTTTCCTATCCCAGTAGCAATATTGTAGTTGCCTATTTTTGCTGTCTAATCCCTTCCCCTTCTCCCTCATCCCCATTCCTCTCCCAATTAGCAGCCCTGATTTTTCCTCTATATCTATGAGACAGTTTCTGTTTACTTTGCTCATTCATACAGTTTTTCAGATTCCACATATGAGTGAGATCATATGGTATTTGTCCTTCTCTGACTGACTTATTTCACTCAACATTATAGTCTCTAGGTCCATCCATATCATTGCAAATGGCACGATTTCATTCTTCCTTATAGCGGAGTAATACTCCATTGTATAAATATACCACAGTTTCTTAATCCAGTCATCTACTGACGGGCATTTTGGTTGTTTCCAAGTCTTAGCTATTGTAAATTGTGCTGCTATGAACATAGGGGTGCATAACTTTTTTTGAATAAGTGTCTTGGTTTTTTCAGGATAAATACCTAGGAGTGGAATTGCTGGGTCAAACGGTAGCTCTATTTCCAGTTCTTTGAGATACCTCCATACTGACTTCCATAGTGGCTGCACCAATCTGCAGTCCCACCAACAGTGCAGCAGGGTCCCCTTTTCCCCACAGCCCTGCCAGCACTTGTTTTTTGTTGATTTGTTGATGATAGCCATTCTGACTGGAGTGAGGTGGTATCTCATGGTGGTTTTTATTTGCATTTCCCTAATGACCAGTGAGGTTGAACTTTTTTTCATATGCCTGTTGGCCATCTGTATGTCCTCTTTAGAGAAATGTCTCTTCATATCTTCTGCCCATTTTTTAATTGGGTTGTTTGGTTTTTTGGTGTTGAGTTTCATGAGTGTTTTATAAATTTTGGATATTAACCCCTTATCAGATATATTGTTGGCAAATATATTCTCCCATTCAGTAGGCTTCCTTTTTGTTTTATAAATGGTTTCCTTTGTTGTGTAAAAACTTTTAAGTCTGATATAATCCCATATGTTCATTTTTTCTTTTACTTCCCTTGCCCGTAGGGATGTATCAATAAAAATATTGCTCCAGGTAATGTCTGCAAATGTACTCCCTATATTTTCTTTTAGGATTTTTATGGTTTCAGGTCTTACATTTAAGTCTTTAATCCATTTTGAATTTGTTCTTGTATAAGGTGTAAGGAGATGATCCAGTTTCATTTTTTTGCATGTGTCAGTCCAATTTTCCCAGCACCATTTATTGAATAGACTATCTTTACTCCAGTGTAAATTCTTGCTTCCCTTGTCATAGATTAACTGTCCGTAAATGCTTGGATTTATTTCTGGGCTCTCTGTTCTGTTCCACTGATCGATGTGCCTGTTTTTATGCCAATACCAAACTGTCTTGATTACTTTGGCCTTGTAGTAGGTTTTGATGTCTGGTAGCATGATCCCCCTGACTTTGTTTTTATTTCTCAGAATTGCCGAGGCTATTCTGGGTCTTTTACAATTCCATATAAATTTTAGGATTATATTTTCTATTTCTGTGAAAAATGCCCTTGGTAGTTTGATGGGAATTGCATTGAATCTATATATTGCTTTAGGCAGTATGGACATTTTAACTATATTAATTCTTCCTATCCATGAGCATGGTAGGTGTTTCCATTTATTTGTATCTTCTATGATTTCTTTCTTCAGTGTCTTATAATTTTCTGAGTACAGATCTTTCACTTCTTTGGTTAAATTTATTCCTAGGTATTTTATAGTTCTTGAAGCAATTGTAAATGGGACAGTTTTCTTAATTTCTCTTTCCATTAGTTTATTATTGGTATATGCAAATGCCACTGATTTCTGAACATTGATTTTATATCCTGCTACTTTACTGAATTCGTCTATCAGTTCCAATAGTTTTTTGATGGAGTCTTTGGGGTTCTCTATATACAGTATCATGTCATCTGAATATAATGACAATTTTACTTCTTCCTTGCCAATTTGGATGCCTTTTATTTCCTTTTGTTGTCTGATTGCTGCGGCTAGAACTTCCAGCACTATGTTGAATAAAAGAGGAGAAAGTGGACAGCCTTGTCTTGTTCCTGATCTTAAGGGGAATGGTTTTAGCTTTTCCCCATTGAGTATGATGTTAGCTGTAGGTTTATCATATATGGCTTTTATTATGTTGAGATATGATCCCTGTATTCCCACTTTGCTAAGGGTTTTTAACATAAATGGCTGTTGGATTTTGTCAAATGCTTTTTCTGCATCTATTGAAATGACCATGTGATCTTTATCCTTCATTTTGTTGATGTGGTGTATCACATTAATTGATTTGCGGATGTTGAACCAGCCTTGCGCACTAGGGATGAATCCCACTTGATCATGATGTATGATCTTCTTAATATATTGCTGAATTCTGTTTGCTAATATTTTATTGATAATTTTTGCATCTATATTCATCAGGGAGATTGGCCTGTAGTTTTCCTTTTTTGTGATGTCTTTATCTGGTTTTGGAATCAGGGTGATAGAGGCTTCATAAAAAGAGTTTGGGAGCCTTCCCTCCTTCTGGATTTTTTGGAATAGTTTGAGAAGAATAGGTGATAGTTCTTTTTTGAATGTTTGATAAAATTCACTTGTGAAGCCGTCTGGTCCAGGGCTTTTGTTTTTTGGGAGCTTGTCAATTACTGATTCAATTTCCTTGGTAGTAATCAGGGTATTTAGATTTTCTGTTTGTTCTTGCGTTAGCTTTGGAAGGTTGTATGCTTCTAGAAAATTATCCATTTCTTCCAGATTGTCAAATTTGTTGGCATATAGTTGCTCATAGTAATTTCTTAGAATTTTTTGTATTTCTGTGATGTCTGTAGTCATTTCCCCTCTTTCATTCCTGATTTTGCTAATTTGAGTCCTCTCTCTTTTTTCTTTGATGAGCCTGGCTAGAGGTTTGTCAATTTTGTTTATCTTCTCAAGAAACCAGCTCTTGGTTTCATTGATGTTTTGAATTGTTTTTCTGTTCTCTATATTGTTTATTTCTGCTCTGGTGATAAAGTCAACTCTTTAAAACACAAATCTGGTTAAAACATTTCCCTTTTCAAAGCAATCAGTGACTTCTCATTTCCTTTGAAATAAAGCTCAAAACCTTTAATTAAAATATAAATTCAGGATCAAGCCTCAATTTTTCTTTTTGTTGTCTACTAATGATTTCTAGATTCTCAAATTAAACTAGATTACACCAGTTGTCATTGTCTTTTTTACTTTTTGAACACTTGTCTATAGTTCTGCATTTCTAAAAATACCCAAATTGGCTATTTCTACTTATTCAACACTCATTACTAAAATTCAGCTCAGAGACTAACTCTTCTAAATTTGCTAGTCCTGAAGGCAATTATAAATTTCTTCCCCTTCTGTACTTCATTTTTGTCTATTGAAACCTATCTAAGAGCAGCCAATATACATACACTGTATCTCTATGTAACTATGTGGCGCATTTCTGGTTTTAATCTCCTTGAAGCCAGAGATTACATTACATAATTTTGGGAACCATGGGACAAAACTTAATAGGTTTTCCTCAGTTCTTTGTTGAATTTGAATTAATGCAAATTTTATATTAAGAGGTGCATGATAAAATTATAATGAAAACAAATCATACTTTATTAAATGTTACAATTAGTTTTCATCTTTTTTTTTTTCAGGGATCTATGTCATAAACAGTGGTACTATTTGAGTTGTGCTATTTGCATTCCTGATGTTTTATAAGGCATATTTGATACTTCTGCTATCAACTTTTACATAAGTGGCTGCTCCAAGTAGAGAGGCAAAACATCTTCAAAGTCTCCTGCTGGCTTAGTGAACACAGAAAATACTTTTGAATAGGTTAGTGGGTACTTAGAATTTATTTGTTATCAAAGATGATTAAATCAATAAACATTAATTAAAATGTGGATATACTTACAATTTAATAGGATAATAGTATCTTACTGTAAAAATTTAGGATCATTGCTGCTTTCAGTGACAATAAATTTTGCCAGCTACTGAAGTATGACAAGCTTTAAAACTTGACTATTGCATAAAAATAATAATTTGTATATTTTTCTCTGATTCTCTTGTGTTGTAAAATATTTATCCAATAGTTTTATGAAACTAAAAGCTAAAACTTACACTCCCAAAAATATTTTTTAAACTTCTAGTTATTTTACTAGATAATAACTTGTCAGAAAATAATGCAAAATTGACTGGACATTATAGATTTTATTAGCAATACATGAGACTATAACTGTCACAAATTTAAAGTAAACCAAAAATGTATGTAAGATATTATGCTATTATGTCATTTTATTGATTTTGAACTTTAGTAACATTTTTTGCAATCAAAGTTTTGCATCAAATGTTATGTTGATGGCAAATGTATTAAATTTTTGCTGTTGATTCAATTTTTGAAAACTTAATGAATGAGCATAATTATAAGTAATTGTAAATGCACTAGAAATGAGGAAATTTGACAATTGATATATGTGTGTATGTAATGAATTTGCTCACTCATTTGTTCATTTATCAACCTTTTATGCAATCATTCATTCACCTAACAAAAATACTTCATATGTACTATCTTTGAACATTGAAAGACTCTAGGAACATGATGATAAATAAAACAAATACATACAAATACCCTGCCACCATGATGCTTAAATTTACTGAAGAAACTAAACAAATGACTACAGAGTTCGTAGTTACCTATGTGGATGGATGGATGGATGGATGGATGGATGGATGGATGGATGGATGGATGGATGGATGGATAAATGATATATAGATAGATGATAGATAGATGTTAAATAGATTAATTAAGGTGAAGAAAATCTAACAATAAATGTAAGTGAGGATACAGAAATACCTAATTGGGATTTGAGAGTCAGATTAGGTCTATTTGAAAAAGGAAATGTTGTAGGCGTTTACCAAGTCATAAACAGAGGTAGGGCATTCCATGAAAAGGGAAGAATGTTTGCTTTGGTATGATGAATCCTTCATTACATTAAAGAAACTGAAAAAATTCCACAAAGTAAAACTGGTACAAGAAGTGGAAAGTTATAGCATGACAGACAGGATTTGCAAGTTGGGAATGCATAGAAAATGACAAAGAAGCAGGGAAAAACATACAGGCTTTGTGAATTAGCCTAATTATTATGAGAAGTGATTAAATCATATGAACTATAGATAGATTGGGGTTTTATCCTTATTGAAAAATCATTTTATTTTGAACAATAAATTGGAAGTAAGCTTTGGTTCTGAAAGTTAAACAGGGAAGACATGTTAGAAGCTTGAAGCAGTGCAACGTGATGGTGACTCCGCTAGAATAGTGGCAGCAATTATGGAGAACAGTGAAGGAGTGTATGTGTATTTAGATGTTAATTGTGTCCTTTAAGAGCTCGCTCAAGAGTGTGAGCTGAGCTCTGAGCAACAGCAGTTCGATGCCCAGCCCGAGCTGAGCTGCCGCTGACAGGATGGCTCAGCTAAAAAAATAAAACATGAAAAAATAAAAATAAAAATAAAAATAAAAAATAAAAAATGGAGGGCCGGCCGAGTGGCGCAGTGATTAAGCGCTGGCTTGGGAAGCCAGTGGCCCCGGTTCGGTCCCACATGTGTGGGCCAGTGACATTGCCCTCAAAAAAAAAAAAAAAAAAAATTAAATACAATAAAAATAAAAAATGTACGATGTTAACTGTGTCCAATTTGGTGTTATTTTAAAGATCAGAGAAGGAACGAAATGGACAAATAGCATTATGTAAAAGATAATCCCTACCATTTAGTAAGCATCAGGCTGTTAGATAAAATTAGACTTACGGAAAGGGAAAACACAGGTACGTTGGTGGAGGGCTAGGTTCAGAGCAGGGATAGAAAAGTGTAAGGATGAAATGTAAGTTGGACATGCAGTTCTGAACACATTAACTTATAAAGCATTTAAGCAATAAATGTACAACTGGAATTATCAAAAATACAGATGAATATATGGGTCTGGATTTTCACAGATACAAAATATAATTTAAGAGATAATACCAGATGGCTTTAAAGACATGTAAATACATTAATTTATCTAACGATGGAGTGAAAATGAGAACACAAGAGGATCTAAGATAGTCTTGAGGAATTTCAGTATTGACACATCAGGTTGAATAGTTATAGCTATGAAAGAAAACTGAGAAGAAACATGCAGCCTGAAATTGGAAATTAAAAATATTTCAAAAGAACTGTTCATTCAGTGCTGTTGAATGTTGCTAAGATGTCAAACTAAATGGCTAAATATACAAAAAAATAAATTCAATATTAAGGTAACTAATTTATTTATATTCTAGACAAAGACTTAAATAATTTGCATGCATGTATCACATCTAGAATTAAGCTAAAGAGGATTTGAAATATTAATGAGTTACATTGCATCAACAGATTTTAAGATAAAACCATTAAAGATGAAGAAACTTGCTTATGTGTTTTCTTATAAAATGAAATTGATCTATAGCATTAATTAAATTTAGGAATTGTTTATACTTAATCAATCTTTACATACCATTACAGCATTGCCTAAACTTATGAAAAGGAAATAATATATGGGGCTGTTAACAATTCTATTAAATAAATATGGTATAAAAGTCTGTTAGCTTTTTATGATAATATCTAGAGATAGCAAGTATGAAAGCTAATAGTTGCATTAAATGGTTTGTAGCAAGGAACCTCCTGAAAATCTTAAATGTTAAGAATTAGAGTTGAATTTATTAAGGATAAAATCTCAAATGGCATTCAGAACAAAGAAATATTCTTTTCTCCCTAACTATTCCATGTTTTGCTTCAAATGCATTTATGTTTAATAGCAATTACTTGAATCAAAGCAAAGTTAATCCTTATTTTATCTGTTGTTAAAAAACACCTATGAGGTTTTTAAGAATTCAAAGAGAGAGATAAATGGGATTCTGTTTCCTACCTACTCCATTATTGCAGGATTCCCTAGAAAAGCTCCAGTCTTACAGAAGCAGCTGCTTGTATTTACTGATAATCCTCTGTACTATTAGGTTTGTCTTTTGGGATAGGAAATTGATTACCTGACCTTAACACAGTGAAAACTTTGCATGTGTCTTGCTTTCTGCCTCAGACAGTAAATTACTTATGTAAACAGCGAAAAATAATGGAGTACAATGATGTTTTAGTTTGAGTGGGAAAACTTGGGGCAAATAAATAGGCTTTTAGTGCTTATTTTTATTTTCCATAATAGTTACAAATTAAAATGCTACTACCTTAAATAATATATTTTATGGTGAATTTTTGATATTTCTAGTAAGCTCATTCATAAACATTGTACCAAAGAGAGCTGATGTTGAAAGGACTGACACTGACTCGAGTTACGTACACATATCACAATGCCTGTGTTTCTATCAAATGGGAAACCTGGTTTTCAACTTGGACACTCTGAGTATAATTTCATTCATAACATAAACAAAACAGATCAATTACAAACAATAAAGAATTGAGCATTTCTCTTATTCATATTTGGTAAAAGTTTGTCACCAATCTGTTAGTACTAAGAAATTTAAAATTAGTGTAAAAACCCCTCTGGTTAACAAATATTTTTATATAAATTTTGATTTAATTATTTGCAAAACATGTCTTCATGCCTCCCCTAGTGTACACCAGAGACTCTACTCTCTCCTCCATCATTGAACCAATAGAAGCAGACGCTCTACTTTCAACAATACAAATCATATTCCCAGAGCCTTCCTAACAACTCTAGGTTTTATTTTCAGTATCTGTAGGCTTCTCTTACTTTCTAATTTGTTTAGATATGCACTTTAAAGCATGTTTGCCTTGCCTAGTATTTGCCTTATACCAGCATTACTAGGCTTTTATGGAAGGATGGTTTCCAAACATGTAGTTTGTTATATTTTTTGAAGTATTGTCAAAGAAAAATAGCATTATGATACGTTGTTATTAGGGATATTTTCCACATCATTTTTTTTTTCAGCTTAAAAGTGATCTTGTTTCTTATGGGCTTGTATTCCCTTTATTTATTTTAAGATACATTTTTTTTCTAAGTGTGAAAAAGTCATGTTGGTTTTTTATTGGAGTTTTTTTTAATCATAGATTATTTGGATACATTCTCTGTCCACAATGACTATTGTCATCCATTAATATTGTAAATCTCACCCTTTAGTCAGCTTATTTTAAAGTAATATTTGTAATTTTTCCATCAATATCTCCTAATTTGATTTTTTTACTATCTTGTAGTTATTGTTGATACAAATTTTATTCTATTGTATTTTAATTAGTTTTTATAATTATATAAGTTCAATATTCATTTCTGAATGCTTATTCTATATTCATAAAATTGTTTTAAAATACTTCTTGGGCTGGTCAAGCGGCGCAGTGGTTAAGAGCTGGCTTGGGAAGCCGGTGGCCCCGGTTCGGGTCCCACATATGAGGGCCAGTGACACTGCCCTCAAAAAAAATTTTAAAAAATAAAAAAAATAAAATACTTCTTAATATTCTGTTTAAACAATTATATTCTCTTCAAATGATGTTTTCATTTCTTTCTTGCCAATACTTGAGATCTCAATTTCCTTTACTTACCTTATAGAGTTAGCCAAGACTTCCAGTGTAATGGGAAGTGATTGGAATATAGTAGTTTTTGTTCCCACTAAGTTGAATGGGAATGTTTATAAAGCCTGATCATTGTGGATGATATTAGCTCTAGACTTTTTTAGCTTCCCCTTATTTAAGCTCCCTTTATTTAAAATTTATTTATTTTATTTTATTTATGTTCCCTTTATTTAAGTTCCCTTCTTTCCTAGTTTTGTAAAATGTATTTATAGTTGACTCTTGAACAATGTGAGATTAAGGACGCTGACCACTCTCACAAAAATTCACATATAATTTAAGTCAGCCTCCACATAAAAAGAATCCCAAACACAGATAAAATGTATTTGAAAATAATGTATACATTTGAATATTAGTTATTTTTATCTTGATTTTTACCTTTATATGTTTTATATTTATTTAATTAATATTCTAGAATTCATTAATAGATGTTCTAATGTTTATCCTTGCCTTCTTAGGAAAACACTAACTAAATTTGTTATTGGTGGATTCTTAGAAGGCTAATAAATAACGATCTTGTCTTTCATCTAAAGGATCAGGAAGAAATAATTTTGGTTGATGGATTTAAAATGCAGATCAATAAGATCAAATTATCATTTTTATTACTGATAAAAGCTGTGTAGGATACTGGTGGCTTACTTTTCTACCCATGTAGACTTGTTAATTTTCCCAGACAAAGTCACACAAACTTTCTCATGGGATCATATGCACTGATGAAATTTTTTCCCAAAAAGTCTTTCCATAAAATTCTTTGTGGTCATCATAATGGAGGAGCTCCTCTCTTTGGATTTGCCCTGTTCTTTTATTCTATTTCTAACTTGCTTTCTTACTTCTATTATTGCCAAGTTTATTTATGTATTTATATATTTATAGTTATGTATTTATATTCTTAAATACATAAATTTAAGAGAATCAGAGTCTCTAATTTATCTCTAATGTAAATTTGCTCCATGTAGCAAGTTTTGGTATATAGTACTTCATCAAAATTTACTTTTAGTCTTCTCAAAATTATTCTGATAATTATTTTTGGCCATTTTATTTCAATTTCAATCATATGGAGATTTTTGCACTACACTTTTTTCCTATTTTGAGTCTTTTGACACATAAGTCAGATTATCGTGTCCTGTTAGTGAGTTAACTAAGTTAAAAATATATTCTATTTATGATTGGGAAAAGCAGTTATGGTTATGGTTGTGGTGACAGAGTTTACTCATTATCAATCAATATTTATATATCACCTGCTACATGCCACATACTTTGCTAAGAACTAAGAATATATAAATTAATCGAAAAGATGCAAATTGCTACTTAAATGGATTGTACATTCTAGGAAGAATTTGGGAACAGAAAACAAGATAAAGAAACAAGATATGTTTTATGATGAAATCTAAAAGGAAAAACAAACAAACAAAAAGAAAACAGTGAGGTAGAGAGCGGCAATAAGGAATGTCAAGAACTATAAAGCGTCTGAATATTTACCCTGCTTGGAAACCAACATATCAGCTTGCCACAATATTATGCATGTTGATTGCAGAGATGAAATTTCTAGGCAGAGGTATTATTACTAATGCATACCAAAAACAGTGAACATTAGCATAGTTGCCTCAGTTCTGCTTAAACCTCAGTCCCACAGGGGCAACACTGTTCAGCCCAGCTAGATGACTGTACACTGTTTGTTATCTTACAGAAGAGGGACCCTGAGCATAAAGAACCTGAATCTTGTATAGTAGGGAGTAAGAAAACGTATCTTTTGCTCTGAGGAAGACATTATGTCAACTTTCCATGATTGTTCATTACATAAATATACTAGTAAAGATAGTCCAAAACAAAGAACAATTAATCTTTGTTCACAAGGCTTGCAGAAATAGAAGACTCAAGTGTCTCCCCATAATATCTATTCTTTGTTTCTACAGTATCTTGGTTTCAGTTGAATTTTCTCATGTGCAAACTGTGCTTGGCATTCTGATTAAAGTGGATAACAGAGGTTGAGATCCAATCTGTTCTATTTGTCTTACATAATATTTAATTAAGGCTATCATTTACAAGACTCCAAACAGCAGAACTTCTCAAAGGGAAGTTCAATTAGGAACCTAGTTTAGGCTTATTTTGGAGAAATCACCCTAGTTATCTGAGGGCTACATGATCTACTGGTAATGTTTCCTTAAAAATTTGCAATTCTTTTATGATCACTCCTAATGTACATGTTATCATGGTTTTAGGAGGGAAAGAAATGAATCCCTATGGTTCATTTCAGATAAGCACAGTCCCAGAGGCCTACAGAAGCGAAGTGTTGGTTACAATTGTTGGAGGCTTGCAAGTTGTACCTATATCTGCTAAGAGGCACAAGTTGACAATGCATCCAACATGGCCTCCCAGATAACTGGTAGGTGCTAGTGTGCCCAATTCATTTGAATAATTTAGTCCCATTCTTATGTTTGGAGGGATTACCTAAGGGTAGTTATTCCAACCTGCCTAATTTACCCAAACCAACAGCCAAAAAGGCATTCATTCAGCCCATGAAGAGATGCAGAATGCACCAAGAGGATGCAAGTGGAAAAGACATCCTAAGGCACTGGAGAGAATTTGTGTGAGACCATCCTTTTTTGCTTCTGATAGACTGCTTCATATAGTTAAGGAAACTTGTGATCAGATTGTGGATTGTGGCTTTTTATTTCTTGATTGTCAGAAGGATTCAGCATTACAAATATGTCCACATGGTCCCAAGAAAATGTATTTGATAAGCTGACCTCAGAAATTATGGCCTCAAGTTTGATAACAATACAATCAGGGCTGATGTACCTGAGGCTTCTGACTTGCCTCTGTGAAATTTCCCCATATCTCATCCATTGAATTTAGGGCACCCCTCCCCCATGGTATAAGACAGGATCATAACTTTGATGACTGCATCTAATAGACATGCTTTTTATTTCCTCCCCTCCCCAAAATTACTCAGAATACACAGATAGGTGTGTATGATTTTCAATCCTTATTGTGGATGATGTGTCTTTAGCCCACCCCTAATTGTCTCTCTCTGTAAAGTATGTTATTAATATATCAGGGTAGAGAGATAGAGGAAGAGGTCAGGGGCACACAGAAGAGTAGTTCCTACTGGTAAATAATGCTTCTGACTTATAGTGGAATTACAGTTCTCTATGAACAAGACCAAAGTAGAAAAATTGTTTATGAGTCCAGCTTCAGTATCACAAAGCATGGCAAAATTATGGATTTGAAGCAAATAGAAATTACTGAATTTCTGTTGAAGTACTTCCAAACACAGATAACCAAATGTTTAGGAGTACTTTGACAGGAATTTAGGAGTAATCAATAGACTAAACTGTGAAGTTAACATCCAAAAAAAAATGTATATAAAATAAAAATTGGGAAGAAACACAGAGAAGATTAAAATCCCCTGGTCTACAGACATATCCCTTCTTGTCTTCAACCATAGCAGAGATCCAATATCTTGTGGGTAACCAGAATCAATTATTTCAACCACAGCAAGCCCTTTGTTTCACATATTGATTTAGAGGCCTAAGGATTCCCAACATGATTAGGTGTTGGTCTCATCTTCCAATTTAATGGATCCATTGATGTGAACATTAGTGGAAGCATCACCCAGGTCAGAACTAAGACCTCCAAACTATCAGAGGTAAACGTTGTTGGTATAGGAAGCAGAATTTTGTGAGTGGGTTGTTAGGAATAATATTGCAGATGAGCTGTGCACACATCCTTTGATTCCCAGACCATGTATTCTGGCTATAAGGGAATCAGCACCATATTATGGTCTCTTATTTAAAGCATGGCCTTATATTGTGGGTCAAAACACCATCTATTCAGAGTGTTGAATCCTAATAGTTGTCATAACTGAGTCTGAACTAAAATGTACTCCAATGTTGTGAATAATGGGATTTGTATTAAGACCAGTTCATTTAGTGGGTGTAACATTTTTGTTGTTCTTCTTTTTCTGTAGAAGTAATTTCTTAATCAAAAACTACAGTTTATATAATATCATGATGATAGATAGACCTTTTGTATGTTTATAGGTGGAGCCAGCTGAAGCTTAACAGGCAGAGAAAGCAAAACCATATCTAGCATGTGTGCCTATTCCAATGAGGATAAATCTCTCTGCTCTTAATGATGGAAGAGATTCAATGTAATCACCCCATCCCTAGATGTCTGGCTTGTTCTCTAGGTAATTGTTCCATATCATGGGCTCAGTGTTGGACTCTGCTATTGGCAGATCTGTAGTTGAACGGTGGTGATAAATGGAAGTTCATGAATAGAGTCCTCTCTGCCATCAAGGCCATTTTGATTACAGGCCAGATGCACAAGCACTAACAAGTCTGGGGAAATAGTATGACTCATATCCACAGGGCATATCATTTATCTGACTACTAAGACCCTCTGATGCAAGGGATGCCCTTTGGTGGGCATTCAAACGTATATAAAGTATGGACCTGTTCTAAGAGGTTCATTTATATACTACTTCTTGAACATTCAAACATGGCATAGGTTGCCTGATATTGAAAAATGTGTAGCATGCATTATGTTACATGGTACAGCAACTTTTCCTCAGCTGCGAGGGGATGTCTTGGCATCCTGGTGACCACTTCACCCTCAGGATGTTTATTTGGATAGCAAGCCCCTAAAGTTCTTTCATGTTTATCTCCTATACTTCATTTCTTCTTTTTTTTTTAAAGATTTTATTGGGGAATTGGGGGAGGGGAACAGCATTGGGGAATCGGGGAAGGGGAACAGACAAGTCGCTGTCTTTCTGTTCTTCAGTCAAGTTGCGGAGGACAGTGCTTCACTGGCCCATGTTGGTATCGTCATTGCGCTCTTCCCGGATGAGGCAGATCGGTCGCTGGCCTCTGGATGGTCGCTCACTGCGGCTATTGGCAGCTCACGCTGGCTGCCAGCCACTCACTGTAGCCTATGGTAGCCCACTGCAGCAGGGTCTGCAGCCTACACTGTTGCCAGGGCTCACAGCCCAGCTCCAGGTGGAGTTGTTGTTAGCTGTAGAGGGCAGTGTCACTGGCCCTCATATGTGGGATTCAAACCGGGGCCGCTGGCATCCCAAACCAGCACTCAACCGATGCGCCACTTGGCCGGCCCTCCTACACTTTATTTACTTTATTTCAAGGGTTGATTAATGTTGCCTATAAAGGACACTATAATAATAATATTGTTGGATCTGAGGTAGATATGATATCTGTCAAAAGTACTCTACCATTGTACTATAAAAATAACCATGGAAAATATGTAAAAAAAAAAAAAGAAAGAACATGGCTTTTTTCCATTCTAAGTTTATTCACAAAGATTTAGCTTGCAGGCTGCAGTAAAAACATGCTCTGGGTTGAGAGAAAATAAACACAACAGCATCCTTTAAGTTGGGAGAGAGTCTGTGAGGTCCACTAATTTCTCTTCTAGTTGGCAGATGTCACACTAAGTCAAGTATCTTCTACTTCCTACTCATTAAATCTAATCAAAATAAAGCAATCAGTAGTGAGCTGTGCGATGTTTTTCGGCAGGTGAAAAGGATCAAAGTATTTGCAAATGATATAGCAGGGAACAGAATTGACATAGTCCTTAGACAAGACTGTGAAGTTATACTATTGTCCTTGAAGTTAAGGAAACATTGCTTCTAATAATCTTTGTGTATTGATACAGAGAACATAGTATCAGTGAAACCAATAGCTGCATACCTAATGACAGGGGCCAGGAGGATTTGCCCAATAAAGATACTACATCAAAAAAGCATTGTAACTTCCGGTAAGATGGCGCAATAGACAGATGCTGTGCTAACTGTCTCCCAGGATCACACCAAAATTACAAGCAAATTATACAGCATTCAACCCTGGAGGTCCCCGAAACACTGGAGGAACAGAACCACTAAACGAAGAACTTAAAGAGGAGGCCACGTCGGGTCTGGTAGGACGGGCGGAGACGAGCGAGGGCGAGCCCCGTGAGGGAAGCCCCAGCCGTGGGAAGCTTGTCTGGTTGGGGGAGAGACCCTCCGGCCGCACCCCAAGCTCACCAGCCCAGAGCTCCTTTGCCGGGAAGAGGAGTTCTAAGATAGCCAGCAATAAATTAGTAAGGACTCTCTTTCCTCAGCTCGGTGAGGCTAAGAGCAGCTGGAGAATCAGTGGGGCCGGCTCCCGGGCTTGCTCTCCGGTGAGCACTTACCTGGTTCCTGATGGAGGGAGTGGCTGTGTGAGCCGGGAGCCTGCGGGGACGGACTGAGCTGAGCACCTTTGGTACAAAGGCTGGAGGTTTTTGGATTGTTGTTCCCGTGGTGCGGAGCTTGCACGCGAGTGGTGTAAGGAGGGCGCCATTTTGTCGGGCTTGGGCCCTCCCACGAAGGATCAGGTCCGAGACCTAATTGGTCTGGTGGAATTGGCGAAGTGCGTGCGTGCGTGCGTGCGTGCGTGAGTGCATGCGTGCGCACGCGCCTGCGGCCTTGGATCCCCACCCTCTGCCCGGCTTATACTGCGTTGCCAGGGAAACATAGGGTGGTGCCCTCCGGCTCCTACGGCGGCTCACTGAGACCCGGGAGTGCGCGAGCCGCCTCGGATCCCCACCCTCCGCTCGGCTTGTGCTCTGTTGCCAGGGAAACGCCTAGTGGGAGTGATCCGACTCCAACAGGCTGCTCACTGAGACGCGGGAGCTCGCAAGCCGCCTTGGGTCTCTGCTTTCCACACTGCACTTGCAGAGTTGCCAGGCTGGTGATTGGTTGTCAGGCTGCTCGGCCTGATCTGCAAGCGGCTGATTGGGACAGGCTGAGACTGGGAGTTCTCCTGGGAGTGTTGGGCCATGAGCTGTGTGCCTGCGTGATCCAGCCAGGGCTCTCCTGGTGATCTATCTAATACATCAAAGCAATCCCAGAGCGACAGCCAGAATGGGGAAACAAAGAAACATGTCACAAGTAAAAGATCAGAAGAAACCTCCAGAAATGGAACCAAATGAAACAGAAGGATCCAACCTTTCAGAGACACAGTTTAGAACACTGATGATAAGAATGTTTAAGGAACTTAGCGAGGACATAAAGAAAGATAGGGAAACCATAAAAAACAACCTGTTAGAACTAAAGAATACAATAACTGAAATGAAGAACAGACTCGAAGGAATCACCAGTAGAGTAGATGAAGCAGAGGAGCGGATCAGCAATTTGGAAGATAAAATAGCAGAACTCACCCAGTTGGCACAGCAAAAAGACCAAAGAATAAAAAACAATGAAAATAGTTTAAGAGCCCTATGGGACAAGATGAAGCACAACCACCTTCAAATCATAGGGATACCAGAAGGAGAAGAGAAGAAGCAAGGGGTTGAAAAGGTATTTGAAAAAATAATGACTGAAAACTTTCCTACCCTGGTAAAGGAAATCAACATACATGCCCAGGAAGTGCAGAGGGTTCCAAACAAGCTGAACCCAAACAGGTCCACACCAAGACACATCATAGTTAAAATGGCAAAGGTTAAAGACAGAGACAGAATCCTAGAGGCTGCAAGAGAAAGACAGCAGGTTACATACAAAGGAGCTCCTGTTAGACTAACAGCTGACTTGTCTACAGAAACTCTGCAGGCCAGAAGGGAGTGGCAGGAGATACTCAAAGTGACACAAAATAAAGGCCTACAACCAAGATTGCTCTATCCAGCACGGCTATCACTTAAAATTGAAGGAGAAATAAAGAGCTTCTCAGAAAAGAATAAACTTAAGGAATTCATTACCACCAAGCCAGCATTGCAAGAAATGTTAAAAGGACTTTTTTAAACAAAAGAAAGGGGTAAACAAGCTAACCCAGAGAGACAATTTAAGAAGATTGATGTCATATCAAGCAGATATAAAGGAAAAACTGATGGTTGCTGGTTGGGAGGGAGTGGGGAAGAGGGAGAGGAGGAAGGTTTTGGACAGTGTATGTGGGACTACAATGTTGCCGCAGGGTTATGGGGGCAGTTCTGGGAATGTAATTGATAATGTTGTGAAGAGACTATTATGTTGGGAGAAATAAGTCAGTCGGAGAAGGACAGGTACCATGTGATCTCACTTGGGTGTGGAGTCTGAAGAACCGAGTGAACGATCAAAGTAAACAGACTCATAGATGTAGAGGAAAAACTGAGAGTTGCTAGTTGGGAGGGGGGTGGGGATGGGGCGAAGGGGACGGGATTAGACAGCATAAATAGACAACTACAATATTGCCACAGGGATATGAAACACAGTTCGGAGAATATAATAATGTAAAAATTTTGTGGCATGTCAGATAGTCACATGTCTTGTTAGGGAAACCACTTCATGGATGGAGTAGAGGCTTGATCACTGCACTGTACACCTGAAGCTGGTGTTGTATATTATTGTATGCCAACTGCAACTGAATATGTGGGTGGTCACGGGCTGTGGAGTATACTGTGGAGGGGTGTCAGGGGAGTTGTGATGGATATGTATGATATGGGGGGGGGAGTGGGATGGCGAACTGGGGAAGGGGGTTTTCACTTTGGGGGGTAAAGAGTATAACTATTGCATTGTGTTGTACACCGAAAACTAATAAAATTAAAGAAAAAAAAAAAGAAGCATTGTAACTGAAGCTAAAACCAGATCAAAAAGTTGGAAATGATCCAGTTATTATTCATGCACCAAGGTCTATGCAGATGACACAGGTGATATACATGGAATTTAGTTGATGTTACCACCAATGATTTTTTTTACTGCATTTCTCATGGCATGAGCACCTAAGCTCCACCAAGAATATGACGTACTTCTGTTTAACTATCTTGGTAGGGAGGGGGCAGTGGTATGATTGTCATGGTCATAGAAGGTGTTCATGATGGGACCTGAGGTGAAAGAGTTCTCCCTTCCAAGTACAGAAAGGCAAGAGGATGAGAAGAAGCAGAGGGAATATTTCCACTGCAAGGGCAACCAAGAACCCAGGGGTCCCAAGTCCTCAGTTTCATCTGTCCTCAGTTTCAACGGTCAGGGTCCCCTTTTTTTCCTAACACACACCCCATTTGTCACATAAGAAACTTGGTGAGGCTGTAAATTTAGTTGATGTTGTATTTCTGCTGCACACAAATACATTTTGTGTTTATTTTTAGAAAGTTTGGTTTTATAGAAACAAGAAATAGCAGATTATTTTATGGCTGCCATAGAAGCTCGTGAGTGGTCAGACTGAACTTAAAACTCAGAGTTAAAGATGTGAGCCTTCCATTGTCTATCTATAAGGGGTACAGTGCATTCAGATGCGTCCATGTAATATCACAGTCAGGCAGTTGCCCATCATTATTCCCACAGCAGCAAGTAGAACCGCCTCTCAGGCTCTCAAGGCACTGCTTTCCGTTGGAATTTTATCACTCAATCACATATGATAACTTAATAAATAGAAGCCACTGCATGCTGTGGGTCCTCAGCTTCCCAGTGATCACTTGCAATGAATTAGCACTACACCGAATCCCAATCCAATCCCAACTTAGACAGGCTGTCTCCTGGGACCACTCCCTGTGTCAATTCTGTATCAGTCCCATCCAATCAGGAGACAGAAAAGGCTCATAACTGGAAAAAGGAAATTTGAATATAAAGAGTGTTTAAGTAGAAAATGGTGGCCAATGACTAAAAGTAATAAGAAAATACTCCAAAAGATGTAAAATCAGCAAATGCAAACATGAAACTAAATCAACTGACTAAAGAAAAGTGATGGTGGGCCGGCCGAGTGGCGCATTGGTTAAGCGCTGGTTTGGGGATGCCAGCGGCCCCGGTTCGGATCCCACATGAGGGCCAGTGACACTGCCCTCTACAGCTAACAACAGCTCCACCTGGAGCTGGGCTGTGCGAGCCCCGGTGATGGTGTGGGCTGCAGCCCCTGCTCCAGTGGGCTGCCGTAGGCTACAGTGAGTGGCCCGCAGCCAAGCGTGAGCTGCCAATAGCCGCGATGAGCGACATCCAGAGGCCAGCGACCGATCTGCCTCATCCGGGAACAGCGCAATGACGATACCAACAGTGAAGCAACATCCTCCGCAACTAAACTGAAGAACAAGAAGACAGCAACTTGTCTGTTCCCCTTCCCCGATTCCCCAAAGCTGTTCCCCTCTACCAATTCCCCAAAAAAATCTTTAAAAAATAAAAAAAAATAAAAAGAAAAGTGATGGTAAAAAAAACAAAACAAAAAAAAAACAAAACAAAAAAAAAACAAAAAAAAAAACCCTTGCCCAAAGGCTGAGAGTCAAATCTCTTTGAAGAGGATTTGACAAACACAGAAACAAACAAAAAAAATCCTACTGATGTCAAAGTAAGTTGTTTCAGACTACAGGCTGGAGCTGTGCTATAGGAGTCACCTACAGTTGCCACAGGTGTGGGCAGCGTAGATCTATAAACGTGGTCACTGAATCACTGAATTTGGGAAAGTTACGGAGGGTACAGCTAGAGCTGCTGTGAGAGAGACTGCTTGAAAGATAAACAGGTAGCTCAGAACACAGGCCAAGATGGTCTGTAGAGACCACTATTGAGGAGGGAAGGGGATGTTGGAGTGATGATAGGAAGTTGCTCACAGAAATAGTCCTTTAAGCAGGAGAGTGTGGCCTGAGCTTGTAGGCAGAGATGATCTCTACCTAGGGTCCTGGGCCAGGGAAACCATGGCCAGAGAGCTTGAATGAAAACTGCATCCTCAATAAAAAAGCATCCTCTATGTTGGGAGACTCTGTGAGGTCCAGTAATATTCTCAGGGCAATATAATTGAAAAGGAAATCTCCTGCCACCTCAGAAAACCTCTCCAAAAAAAAGCAGAATAGGAAAACAGTTTTATTATTAAAAGACCGTTAAACCAGAATGTAATGTGCATCACAGGCGATCCCTAAAGAGACTGCCAAGACACTAAGAAAAAGCTTATCTTTTTATGTAGTCAAGTGATTCATTGTATACATTTTTCAAGATAAACAATAACCGATCCTTGAGTAAGAGGACTCAAGAGCACCATTTGTTACATATATTTCATCCTAAATGATTTGGTAATTGGAGTAGCCACTTGTTTTGCTAAATGCTTTTTAAAAGAAAAATAAATTCTTGTATCTTTATGACTCAAGGGAGGTTTGTAGCCAGCCAGGCACCAGCTAAGGTTAGGCTTGCATCCTGCCAGGAAACTGGGAGATAGAGCCAATATCTTGCTTGATGATTATATTTCAGAGAGATGGCGCCCAGGCCTTGACCAGATTTTGTGGTTTCTGGGTTACTCATTTTCCCTAAAAGATTTACATACATTTCAAAGGGGCAAAGAAAGAACTGAGAAGTTTTCTAAAATAAATACTCTAAGAAAAGGGAGGTGGGTTGGGAATCTCTTATTTTCAACAGAGAATTAAGTCTCCTCTTTTTTCTTTTTTTTGGCTGAGCCATCCTGCCACCTTTTGGCAGCTCAGCAGCGGCTCAGCTCAGGCTGGGCATCGAACTGCTGTTGCTCAGAGCTCAGTTCACACTCTTGAGCGAGCTCTTAACCAACTGAGCCACTCATCCGGCCCCCAAGTCTCCTCTTTTTAATATGTATTTGTTCTTAAAATATAAGCATCAATGGACCTCAGCAGCCATGCTTAAAAAAAGGAAAAAGGAAAAAATGGAAGCAAGATTAAAACTGAGAAAGGAAGTGACACCCTACCTCTGTCTCCTTACAATGTCACTCTAGCGCTTTCTCTGAGCAAAGCTGAACACTTTCACTAGCTGTAAAGAAGAAATTTTTAGAAGATATTGCTCCACTATCACAAAACAGGACAGAGAATGTTGGATTTGAAGCTGAGAGAAAATAAATACCTTGCCCTTGTACTATACACACTTCAGTTTTTATTTGTAAATTAAGCCTATATATTACATGATAGAACTACACAGACATATACATTATACTCTTTATAGTTGCAAAGTCTCCACTGTGGGGAGTCCCATAATTTATTCAATCTATTGATGGATTGAATTTTAAAATTGCAAACACTACTGCAACAGATATAGTTGTGTGCGTATTTTTGAATTTGTGTCAGTGTATGTAAAAGGGGACGTGTATGTACTTTGCCAAGCCCCCTGTCATAAGGTTGTACTATTTTGTTTTCCTAACAAAAATGTATGAGTGCTTGCTTCCCATAGCCTTGGCAAAAAAACTATTTTTGCAAAATTTGAATGCTTTCCAATCTTATAGATAAGATATAGTGTATAAACAAAGCTTTAATTTGCATTTATATTTGGATATATAATAAATTCTCTGTTTTAGGCAGTTTATTATTTTTACTTGTAATAAGTAAAAGAAGTGAATGTAGAATTTGAGTTTGGAATGTCACCCTGAGCAAGCCTCTTTTATTCTTCTAGACACACGTATTTTTTCTTTTTTTTCTTTTTTTGTTTTTTGTTTTGTTTTTGTTTTTGTTTTGTTTTTTTGAGGGCAGTGTCACTGGCCATCATATGTGGGACCGAACTGGGGCTGCTGGCTTCCCAAGGCAGCGCTTAACCAGCGCGCCACTCGGCCGGCTCCACATGTATTTTTTTTTTTTTTAATATATACTGGTGCAAGTAGAACAAGGCATTTATTGCTGAGGAAGATATATTTCAAAAACACACGTTGTCCTCAGAAACATAATTTTTAGATAAACATTTAATATAGAAACATTAAAATGTATTAATAGAGTAAGGGGGTTGGCAAAGTAAGCTGAGAACTCCATAAAAATGGAAAAATCAATACTAGAAAAGTTATATAAGATATATAGAAAAAAATAATAATATCTGTGCATCTTGGAGAGAAAATAAACATTGGTTTAAAAGAGAAGTTGGAGGAACCAGAGGGGCATTGCTGATTAGAGCTCTCTTGAAGTAAGAGGCATTGCTGAGCCTGGAAAAAGCAGGGGAGGATAGGTACAAATCCCTCTTCAAAAAACATCTTTTTACAGTAAGATTCAATAACTATATTTATATTCAGGAATATATTTTTAGGACAATTTTCATCAGGAGAAAATAAACAAAACAAAGCCCCCCAGTTTAAGCATATCTATCTTATGCCACCAACTCACAATGAAAAATTTTGGATGAGATTTTTTTTATATAGATCATTGAATAGTCTGTTTCTTTTTCCACATCTCCCCTGAAAAATGTCTGTTTTTAAAACTTATTAGGGTATGTATACTACATTTAATTTGTAAGAAATAACTGGTTTCCAATGAAAATATCTACTATATCATTATAATGGCAAACTCATTGGTATTAAATCTAATTCATGTGAACTTATATTTGTTTGCTTAATTACCAAATCAACATGGACAATATCCAGTCCTATTATATATCTGTTTGGAGAGGATGTATATGCAGTATGTGTGTGAATGAAGCATTATAGGTTGGGGGAAGAGAGCTACAGTCAAGAGAGATGTTTATGAATGCAACAACAAAAAACAAAAAGGAAATTTAGTAATAATTAATAGAAGTTGACATACTTCAGATGTTTCTCCCCCCACCACTTTTTTTTTTTTTGGAGGGCAGTGTCACTGGCCTCATATGTGGGATCTGAACCAGGGCCGCTGGCGTCCCAAGCCAGTGCATAACCACCGCGCCACTCGGCCGGCCCCAACACCACCACGTTTTATGTGGGAATGATTCTCAGACAATATTTCTGCACGTATGGTATCTTTTCCAAATTAACTCATCTCAGTCTCAGCAAATAATTTAAAATACATGAAGTATGAAAATAGTTCCCTTATATTTATAAATAAATTTTAAATGCCTTGGCTCATCACCTTTCCAACCAAAATTTTAATTTTAATTTGGCTTAAATACAAATTTTTACATTGAGTTTCATAAAAGTCAACTACTATATATGCAGAAAGGAAAACCTGATCTGATTTCACCAAGTGAAAAATTTGGGGTTTTATTTAAAACAAATAGTATGAATCATCAGTATAATTCAATGGCTTTTAAAAAGTGGATGTAATCTTAGGCATAAGTTATACAAGAACACAATATAGATCTAGGGAAGAAATAGCCTTATTATATAATTGACTGATTAGAATTTATCTAGAACAGGGGAAGAGGCAATCCTATCCCTCACAACAATTTAAAAATTATTCAAGAGCCATAAATATATTTTTACATAATCACCATTATGTGAACAATGTCGTTAAAAAATTTTATAAATGAAATTATGGTAATTTTAGTTTCATTTCCAGTTTTACTTCAGAGCCTGCAGCTCAGTAGCCTCAGTTTGCTGACCCTTGGTTGCTCTGCTTTCTCAAAAGTTTGCTGACCCCGAGCTAGAGATGACATAGAAAAACTCCCAAGCATCCTCATTCTCCATGCAAAGATTTCATTAACAATGTTGGTGTGAGATAGTAAGCAGACACAAGTACTTTTCCTTGTATTAAAATACAAACAAGTATTAAAATACTCTAAACCATTTCTCGATAAATACAGGTCTTGAAGATTATGTCCAGAATGTTAAGAGGTTCCAAAAGTTTACAAACACTGATGAAATGAAATAATTAATCAGGATTTGCACTGAAAGCATGACAACTGAGATGTTTATTATTATCTGAAATATTACCAAAAACATGATTTCTGCCTGATGTCAACATTTTGTAATATATACAACAATATTACATGGGTTTAATCTTAGTGATTGTGTTTAAATGTGACTAGATTCATCATTCCACTTGTTCAGTTATTTTTTAAACCAACAGATGGATGGTCATTTGCTTGAGGGAGAGGATAGAAGGGGCTGCAACACCCAGTTCCTGCTCCCAAGTTCACAGCAATCTATTTTTGTTGAAATAATTTCAGACTATGATTTTTTGGTTAATCAAATGACTTTTACTGTTTCTTTTTAAGAATACCCATTTCTAAACACACACACACACACACACACAGCAATAAGTTTCTGATTATTAAATTTTTTTGACATCTAGCATATATTTCACCTGGATGGTATAAATTTAGGTTGAATTTCCATTGTGGAGTTTGTTTGATTTATAGACATTTTTATTTTCTATATCTATTTTCTCTCCATACATATATGGAGAGAGAGAAAGATGATAGCTAATTGATAGATAGATGATAGATAGATGATAGAGAGAGAGATAGATCGATCGATCGATGTGATCCATGTTCCAACTCTGCTAGCATGGCTCAGACATTCTAAATTCCTTTACCACTTTACAAATTCTGTTGTCTTTTTCTATTTGTAGTTTATCTGGGGAGATACAGATAACATTTATGATCTTTACTTGCCCATATGAGAATTGCTGCTGTTAAAATACCCTGAAAACAGCATTTCAAATTAAGCCAAAAATGATTTGCCCCATGCTGTTGTCATCTTGTGTGAGACTTAAACAAGAAACAGCTGAAATAAAAGCTACTATGTGTTTTGCCCAGAAAACTGAAGAGCAACATAAAGAAACTCAACCATGACTGGACAGTACATTTTCTTTCCCCATGCTTCTACTAAATGAAAAGAAGATGATAATGTGTGACATAAAATTGCTAGTGATCACAAAATAGATTTTAATTCTAAAAATAGTCATAATTTATAAAATGGCTCATAGTATTTTGGTCTTTATGTAATTGAACAATGATGCACTAATGGTGTATTAAATGGTGAACCACTGAATGTGATATTCTTTTAAATTAATAAAACAGTTTCTGAAAAACTGAAATATTTCACTATATGTAAGTATAAATATTAGAATAATGGTTTTATATGTTGCTTGTTTCTATATATTTAATGCTGGATCAAGGACACTAATTTTTAAAACAATATTTTTTCCAAATATTTGACTGCTAGAGTAGTCATTTCCTTGACAATTTTTGCTCTATTTTCCAGGTTTTAAAACTCCAGGCCCTGGAGTCATGTTAATGTAGCACCTGATAGAGTAGGAAAAAGCTGAACATATCTCAAACAACTGCACTTCCATTCAGAGTTCTCTACAGTTATACTAAGCACAAAGGAAATCCTTAATTTAAGTAAAATCATTAGCTCTGTTTCCAACATTATCTTATTTAATAGAGTTAAACACATTTTGCAATGAGTGGTACTATCAATGAAGATGTAATTTGGAAGGGTGATTATTAGCCAGTAAAAAGTGAAAATATGTGTTTAGTTTCATATCTGATCTCCTGTGTAGGCATTTGGGAGAATACAATAGTATCTGAAGCCATGTTTCAACTCAGAAATTATATATTAATAACCATGTGCTATGAAAGCAATTCAAAGTAGTTCTATAAAAATTGATTTACAGTTAAATTTATATTTAGTATTCACTCTGTGATTTTCTCTTATAGAGATCTTAGGAAATCTGACGTAGGGTGCACTTTGCCTAATGTGGAATGAGGTCCACATACTCACCTCATTGTATTATTAGCTTATTATTATGTGAATCATGAATTTTTAAATAAGTAATTCCAATACCTAACATTTTAGGTTAAAATAGACTGAAAACAAATGGGTATTTTGTGGGCTTTTTGTTTGTTTCAAACATTTCTTAGTATGTGATGATTTGAAAATTAACTTAGGCTTTTTAAACAATCTAATATGATATAGGAACTATAATTTGAAAGCTTTTCAGATATCATTACACTATTTTTATCAATTGCATGTTATATACATACATGTTATTGGTCTGGCCCTCATAAATAATTTGTACTGTATATTTAGAGAGTATACACACTGAAGAAAACTTGCCTGAGAACTGGCTGTTGATACATGACAACGTCAAGATTATAAAGTGGACTTGTCTGCCTCCAAATGCTTCATTCTTTGCATCATCATGAAGTATTTGATATTTAAAGTTGGCTTTGGAATCTCTTATGATATTTAATCAATTAAATCTAAATTAGTAGGGTAATATGTAAAACATAGACCAGGAGGGGCATTTAACAACTGAAGTGGAAGAGAGGGAAAGTTTGGATAAAATTAATATATTTACAAACACTACCATTTCGCATAACCTTTAACTAGTCTTAAAGAGTCCTTCTTATTTATGTGTTTGGTTTACTTTCTATTCTGATACTGTAATAGATTTACATCGCTAGAGATTTGTTTCCAAGTGGTGTTTACAAATTGGCTGAAATAAATAAATTAATAATTTTAATGTATCTATGTGCTAATGTCTGTGCTAACCCATATACTTCATTCTAAGACAAGTAAAAATGTCATTACATTTTCAAAATTCAAAGAAAAAAATTTCCATCTGTACTTTTGTATGATGCTATCACTTGGTCTACATCTGATATCTATAACAGATACGCACTGTAGAGGACAGATTCAATAAAGAAAGGGTTAGGACATGGAAAATAAATGAAAGAGACTGATAATCAATCATGGGGTTCTTTCTGACTAAGCCTGGACGAGATTTCAAAATCCTTCTCGACAAGCGCCCCAGACAGCCACTACCAATTGATCAGAGTTGGCATGTGAGCTGAAAACCTATTTACCATCCCCGTCCTCAGTTCCATTCTTAACACAGTTGCCAAACTTGTCTTTCTAACATTCCATTCCCCTAAAAAATCCTTAGTTCACTTGACGTTGCCTTTAGGATGAAGTGCAAAATCTTGAATATATCATAGACTGCTAATTCTGCAGTCTCAATGCCATTCCTGCTCCCCCAAATATACCTCAAAACTGAGGCATGTACATGTACACACACACACACACACACACTCTCCAAAACAGACACACATACACACACACAATCACATACTTTAACATACATTTACACACACACACCTGCACTGAACTCAAATGATAATGATAATAATAGTAATAATAATAATAATTTGTTAAACTCTCCCAAATCTTTCAATAGTTACACATATTATTGTCTTTGTCTGTTTTACTCTCCCATAACATTTCCTACTTTTCAAATTATTTAATTTCTACTTAGCGTTTCTGGCTAATTTCTTTCTTGACTATTTGGGCTGAGTTAAAAGCCCAAGATGCTCCTTTTAAATTACTTTTAAGAAAACTATTAGAACTTGGTGCATATTACTGCCATGATACTGGCCAGATTGAATTTTTAATATTAGCTAATTATCTGTCTCCCTATATGGATTGAACATATCTGAGTAAATATGAGATAATTGATTTCTTGTTTTTTGGTGCATAGAATGTGTGTGCTACATAGTAAGCGTTCAACAAGTTATTTGTTGTATTAATCGGAACATATTTTGTTTTATTATTTTATACTTAATATACTAATTCACATTTATCACATATGTGCTACTTATTGTTATGTGTGTTGCATACAGTAACTCGCTTAACCCTCACAACAGACTTTGACTTAGAGACTGCCTTTCAATTTTAGAAATTAGAAACTGGGAGTCTTATTTTAGTTTTCCCAGAAGAAGGCTCTGGATTGGAAATTATTAAACAAAATGATTTATCTAGAAAGTGCTCCCAGGAGAAACCAGTAGGAAATGGAAGAAGCACCGTGGGAAAGGTAAAGAAACCCAGTACAGAGTAATTTCTTGCTAAGCGTGGCTTTATCCCAGGGGGAGGCTCTGGAGTATAAATTAAGTCTTATATTTTGCCCTGCAGGCAAATGAGCTAAACTTTCACCTTCTTGCACCAGTTAGTCATTGGCTAACAATACTCCAGGCAGCTATAAGCTTCCAGGCATCTCCTGCTCTCTACCTGTAGTCAAACAGCTTGAGCTGCAAATGGGTGTTCTCTGAATAGGGTTTCTGGTGTTGCAGTTTGAAGCAAATAACACATAGGTGGGCATGGAATCAACAGAAACTGTTGAAGGGATCTAGATTCAAGAGAGCCTAGAAGAGAGACTACAGTCTTCCTTATAGGTGGTTAAATAACTTGCCCAAGTTCTCCAAGGTAGACAGCAGTGCTGGAATTCGAAGCATTCGAACTGAGGCAATTCGTTCTCAGTTCTGTGCTCTTAACTACTGTATTGTGCTGCTATATCTCCTAAACTATAAACTAATAAATAGACAAATGATACATGCATTGCTAATATTCGAATTTAGCACTGTAGCACTTAAAGCCTAAGGTCAAATAATTCAGTCTCAAATAGGTAATGGTATATTTTCACTATTTCTTTACCACATTGTTAAAGGTATAATGATTGTTTGGAACTTACGAAATGTAAACATAACTTTAATATTAACGAATCTGATTTGAGATAACACATCTGATTTTGCTTTTTACTTTATATACAAGGCTACAATGATTTTAAAATATCATTGATATACTTGATCCATTTTTTTATGTTCTTCACAATGAAATAAACAGTATTCAACGTTCCAGACAGAATGATCAAATTCAGTCTCTCAGGTGATAATGAATTCAGGCTGAGAGTTTGATTATCTTATTATTTTGCTATATATACACACATATATACTGTATATATGTGTATACTGTGTATATATAAATACTGTAATATATATGGATGTATAAATATATACGACAGTGCATACGTATACTGTAATACATATATATGTATATATATGCACAATTGCAATTATTAAGGGATTTATTTGTGTTTAAATTTTATCCTTTCTACAATCTCCTCTGGGACAAGTGAAGAAAAGTTTTGTTAACATTGAGTAGATTCTTGGATGACACACTTGAAATTTGTTCTAGTATTTACAAGTAAAATATAACCCTAGTATGTGTGTCATGAGTAATGAAGCCACTGGCTTTCTATATTATACCAAAAAAGAATGCATTATAGTTAAAGAAAACCATAATTTCTGGAAGCTATAAGGTATGATTTGCTCTCATCCTTAAAGGATTACAGGATTATTTAAAGGATTACAGAAGCCAGAACTGAGATTTCAAAAGACATTTCATAACACGATATATTTGGTATGTATTACTGGGTAACAAATTAACCCAAAACATGGCAGCTAAAAGCACAAACCTTCTCTTATCTCACAGTTTCTGTAGGACAGAAATATGGGAAAAATTTCATTGTGTGAGTTTACCTAAATCAAAGCTTCAATCAAGGTATTCTCTGGGACTGTAGTAATCCCAGGCTCCTCTGCAGGGGTCACTGCTTCCAAACAGACTCATGTGGCTATTGCCAATCCTCAGGTCTTCACCAGATGTTGGCTTAAGAACACAGGTTTTACCATGTGGTAAGTTCCATAGGAATTCAAACCCTATGGTAAACTTTATTTTCTGAAAGCAAAGTAAGACATAAAGATAGACAGAGATAGAGATAAAACGGGAGATAGAGATATTGATAGATATATAGAGACAGCAATACAAATGAGAAAGTGTGAAGCAAGAAAGAGTTCACAAAATAGAAAACACACTTTTTGTAAAGCCTAATATCAGAAGTGACATCTCATCACTTCTGCCATATTTTATTCACTAGAAGCAAGTAAAAAAAAAAAAAAGCACAGCCCCCACTCAGGTGGAGTAAATTTCAAAAAAGCATGGATAGGGCCGGCCGAGTGGTGAGGTGGTTAAGCGCTGGCTTGGGAAGCCAGCGGCCCTGGTTTGGGTCCCACATGTGAGGGCCAGTGACACTACCCTCAAAAAAAAAAAAAAAAAAAAAAGCATGGATACCAGAAGACAAGATTTATTGGGGAACCATCCAAGAGCCTGTCTACCATAGTTTTCTCCCTGGTTACCAATAAGTCATGTCTTTTTACTATGAAAAATGCAACTAATCCCCTCCAAATTACCTTATAAGTCACATCCCATTATTGCACCAATTCAGTCCATAATCTCATCATCTACATCTACAGGTCCAAATATGAATAAAGGAACCCCAATGTAATCCCTTAAGTACAACACCTCCAGTACAACTTCTCTAGATCTGCTGACCTATGCAGGTTAACAGATAAGCAATCTGCCTTCCTGCCCTCAACAAACACCCACCATATAACATTGGGAAAGGCATAGGATAGGAAATACAGACATTCTGGATCAAAAGGGGGAAAATAAGGAGGACAAAGGAAGCAACTAGTTCATAGAAATTCTGAAATCCAGTCAGGCAAATGTTGGTTGTTCTTTGAATAGGTCTCAAGACCAGGAAATAATTTTCCTGGGTTTCAATTCCTCCCATGAGGTTTTGGTTAGTGTCCTATGGGTTATTGTTCTTTCTTTTTTTTTTTTCTTCCTTATAAAATATAAATGCATCTGCAACCAAATAGCTATCTCAGTTTGCTACTTGCCAGTAGAATTCTGGGGTCTAAGGTAACTCCTAACTTTGTACTGTCTCTGATTCCCTCAGTCCAAACAGCTGATGTCTTTACATCTCAAATCTCAAATCAGTATCATAACCTTCTTCTTTAAGAAACTGAAGACTCCTCGTCAAGATGGCAGAGTAGATAAACACTGTGTTCACATCCTCTCAGGACCACAACAACTACAACTAAACTACAGAACAGCCATAATTGAGTATCACCTGAAATACTCCTGAACCAAAGCCCTACAACTATGGATGTACAGAAGAAGCTACCTCAAGACTGGTAGGATGGGTAGAGATGTGGAACATGCTGATCCCACACCCATGTGGAACCATTAAAAATTGGGAGGGATATATTGGCTGCAGAGTTCACCCCCAGAGGAATGAGGGTCCCAGCCCCACACCAGGCTCCCCAGCCCAGGGTTCCAGTGCTGGGGAGGGAAGTCCCCATAACATGTGGTTGTGAAAACAGGTGAAGATTGTGGCTGAATAATCCTGAGGGTGGCGGCAGTCCTAGGTGCTCCCCTTAAAAAGCCCACTCACAGACTTACTCACTGAGGGACTCACTTGCTCTGAGCTCCAGTGCTGGGGCAGCAGCTCAAAAGGCATCAGGAACATGCAGGTAGAAACTGAATTGTCTAGCCTCAGGGTAATGGCTGAAGGGCAGCTTTCAGAGGAGCTAGTGGAAGCCATTGTTTCTTTGTTGAGCCTTCTCCCTCCTTGTGTGCATAAACAGGCAGAGGCCAGATATGAAGCCCCATCAAACTGGTTATCACTGCCCCACTCCACTCAACTTTCAGGCACACCCAAGCTGCTTCCAGTGTTTTTTTCTATACAAACAACCTGTCGTAGCTCATGATGCAAACTTTCAAAATATCTCAAAGGTTTACAAAACTCAGACAAGCAGCATCTGGCTTCAGTGTGTCCTATACTTCTGGCTGAGTACCCCCAAGCCTAGCACTAGTTACAGCTGGCTTTGGTTGGAGCTTTGGCCTCTCATGGTACCTCCAAGCCCAGTACAGGCAGTGGTCACCTGTAGATTGCTTTGTGGCTCATACCAATTGGCCCAGGTCAGGGGACAGGCTGCAACTAAACTTGGCCTGAAGTGGATCAATTCCCAGGAGGTCCCAGGGCTGGCATACCGGATGGCCAGCTTCAGACTGGTGCATCACTTAGCCACCTCATTGGATGACACACCCAAAGGGCAAACTGGGCAGGCACGAGAGTCTTATAAAGCAAACCCTGCTCTGTAGGGTCAGCCCTTGTTCTAGCTCCTCCCCTGTAATCATGGCCAGTTCTCATAACCAATCAAACCAACTGTCAATCCCTCCCACTGACATGCTAACAGCAACCAAAGATCAACTACAACAGGAGGGCTCACACTACCCACACAAGGGGCACACCTGGAGCACCCAGCTCTGGTGATTTAGGAGATTGTGCCACTGGGCCCCACAGGACAGCTACTACATAAGGCCACTCAACCATAACCAGGAGGCATACATCCCTACATAATACATAGAAACAAGCACAGCCAAAATGGGGCAATAAAGAAACATGTCCCAAATAAAAGAACAGAATAAAGCTCCAGAAAAAATTATACATTGTTTGTGATCCCCCGTACAAGTATACATGTATACATACATATGTATTATATTTTGCTCTTACATATATCATCTCAGTTTTATTTCTCTGGAGAATCATGATAAATACATTATGCAATATCTGAGAAATTTTCACAGTAATATCTAGAATACTGGAAATTCAATAATATGAGATACAAAAAGCTTAAATTTTGATCTAGTTGTATAAATGCAACATTGAGCATAATCACTTATTTGAAATGTTTATAGTTTTTTACTAATTATTCTGTAATATAGTTTGAGTTATGGATTTCTATCAATTTGTATAATTTGTAAATTTTATTTGAATAAAAGCATACTTTATACATGTTACCAAGTTTGCTGGTCAGGTTGTCATGATTTTCAAGCCACAACTTAAAGACTTAAAGAAAACACAGTTATCAGTCTCATATTTTTAACATAAGGCAAAATATGAGTGGAACGGCATATTTTTCCATTAATATGATTCAAAACTCTCTTAATTCATAGCTTTTAATAAAATGCCCTAGCTTTTAAAATATGCATTGTCTTACTGCACTATTTTGTTTAAGATACCTGTTATTAAAAGCATACCCTATTAAGCATAATTTTTTGCAACTCAAATTGTCTTTCACTAGTAGGAGTTCGTTCATACTACAAGAAATAATTTAGTGCTTATTGCATGTCAGGCATTGTGTTAGATTCCACCAGCTGCTGGAAAAGACAAAGATAGAACACTGAGGTGAAAGACCTTACAATGTCCAGTGCCTCATCTCTAAATCCTCTTTCTTTGAAAGAATGCAAAGTGCTGTATTCTAATTTTGTTTCATAGTTAGTGTGTTGACTGACAGTTTAGAGAAGGTCCTAGAGACACTGTTAATAATAAAATAGTTTTGTCTTTATTCAGTTGTTATCAGGTGCTAGACATGAGACAAAATACTTTTCATCTGTTATGACAAAAGCGTCATGCTCATTATAGCAGTATGAATCAGATGCTACGTTTTAATCACCATTTTAAAGATGAAAATAGTAATGTTAATTTATAACGATGTAATATGTTCAAAGTAAAGTCAGTAACTCGGCTCAAACACTACATCAGTATGGATAGAAACTCCATACTGCTATTATTATAAACAGCGGCTTGCAATTACTTCTACTTCCTTATGTTCACCTGATAGATACCATCTGTTTATTTATTGTGTTTTAATATTGATGGCCCATTTTAATATACATACATGCCAATTTCATATACTTTTAAAATTAAGTGTGTATAACATAATATATGCTTAATTGCAAAACTTAGGAGCTAAGTGATAAAAAGTCAAATTAAACTCCCAGATATGAAAACATTAATCTTGTGGGAAGTTTTTCTCCTCTCTCTCTCATTTTGTTTTTCTCTCTTATTATTTTAGATATTTAGTCCCAACTATCCCGACATTTATTTACCTGTGAAATACATGATTAAAACTCAAGTGTTAATGATTACATTATTCATTACTTAAGTGCTCAGATGACTGTGGCTCAACACAATTTCTTAAATTCTGTATATCTAATTAGTATTTGCTAATAACAGTAGGAGTGGAGTGTGAGTGTGTGTGTGTGTGTGTTTGCACGTGCAGTGTGGCAGCTGGAGTTAGCATAGTTACACTCTCTTTTTGTCCTGTGTTTCTGTTCTTCAGTCCCTACTTGTCATTGTGCTATCAGCACATTGTGTTTAATTCTTTTGAAAGAGGTGTTCCTCTTAGGAATGTTCCCATAGAATTTGAAAACTGATTTTGAAAAGAAAGGAACATATTGCAGAAGAAAAAAAATATAGGTACGACATCAGATGTACCAGAATGCATAGATTATTTCAGAGATTTAATGTAAGTAACAATTCCGTGACAGTGGGAGAGGACAGATATCCCCTATGAAAAATAAGGCATAACAATGTCCTTTGAAAAGTATGAAGCTAATTTTGTTCTATCTATGACTTCTGCCTCCTTTAATTTTACTAGATCATGTTATTCTCTTGACAAAAAAAAAAAAATGATCCCCCCCCTCCTCAAGATTCCATTGCATCTTTTAATTATGTGGTAAATTTTGAACTAGGTTTTTAATATAGTGTCTGAATAGCAGCTCTGGTTCATAAAAGAACTAGATGGAAACCAAAAATCATCCTACATACGCTGCATAAATAATTCATTTTCAGAACTCAAAGAAGCAGAGAAAGTTGCTGGTAAGTGTTTTGTACTAATTATCAGAAGAACTGATGATTAGAAGAAGCTTTCTAAAAATGTAGGACACCACAGCCTAAATCTTTTCATGGAGATAGTAGCTGGCAAAGCAAATGAATAATCGCAAAGAAAAGTAAGCTGGGGACAATGGAAAGGCTATCATGTGAAACAGTACAATTGGAAAGGATGTGTGATTTTAGTTAATAGAAAGGTGTGATGTTAGTTTAAAGAAAGCTAAAGAAAATGGTGAGATATTTGTAGTATCATCGTTAAACAAAGTTAGGAAGTATGGAAAGAAGTGAGAAATGCTGGAGGGTATGAAAAAAACTGTGGTGATCATTGAATAAAAAAATAAAGGATTTGAAATCCAATGTGAATATGGTTATGAGTAATAATAAAACACTAAGAGGGCAGGCTGAGTAGCATGGTGGTTAAGCGCTGGCTTGGGAAGCCAGTGGCCCAGTTCGGGTCCCACACGTGAGGGCCAGTGACACTGCCCTCAAAAAAAAATAATAATAATAATAATAATAAAACACTAAGAGAAAACTAAGGAATATAGAAATTTATTTTAAAATATTGACAAATATATTGCAGAATAAATGATAAATATGGAGGAGCTAAATACCACTTATGAAGGTCATTAAAATTCTTCAAACATGTGTATGCTAACTTACTCTTGATGTCATGTGGTAAATGTTAGTTCCTTATGGATTGTTATCATTACATAGTTGTTTTTCCCAGTAATCACATCTAAATCAAGGTTCAAAGTTTTTTTTGTTTGTTTTTTGTTTTTTAATAATTCATATGATTTAAAACAGATTTCTCATTGAAAAACATACTTTTTATGCTAAAGACATTTATTAAGAGTTTGAATCATTCTCAGTGAAAATTAGCTTGGCCTTTCAAGAAATATGAGTTAAATAGCCTCCCTGCCCCCTCCTCGTCCCGCCAGCATGTGAAAAAAAATAACCATTCTTCTTTAATCCTACTGTGCTGCATTTGATAGACTTGACATTTTTCTCAACATTCAAAAAATATCTGGGGAGAGAAGAACATGTTCTTTTTTAGAGAAAGTTGATAACTGAGAATTTCGTTGATCCTACTCTAATGAAGCACCACAAATTCCTAATGGCAGCCAGCAGAAGTTATGGCCGAGTTAACAGAAAGAAGAAAGAAAAGCTTTCTTGAATCTGCCCTGAAATCCCAAATGTTTTGTCATAATATACATTCTCTTATCAGAAGATCATTCTACTTGTGGAAATCAAAATGGATGAAGTAGGTCTTTGTGGGTCACTTGTTTAGAACGAATTTATTTTCCTTATAATCTCCCACATGATTAATGTAGTATATATGAAGTCAAACCATGATAAGTAGAATTATAATAAGAGGTAAATTTCATGGAACTCCTAGGCTATGAGGAAGCCATCGGATGTATCCCATGTATAATTATGTATATATCTGCATTATCATTAAAATGGGAACTGAAATTAAACATCTACTTATGAGATATATAACTACAAACAATGAAAACATTTTATGCAAGTGTTTTATCATTTAAATTCTATAAAATGTAATAATTGACAGTCATATTCTTATTTATGTACATTCTCATTTATGTTCCTAAATATGAGATCTGACAATTAAGTTCATGAACTCATCCTAGAAAAAGTTCTGAATATCATATCACTACAGTCTCCTTTGAGGTACTCCCTTTGGGAAGCTGTGAACTGACGTGAGTGCCTAGTCCACATTTCAAAGCAATTTTGGAACTCTTTCTGGAATGGCCATCAGAGCTGTTGTCGTATTAACCTTGATGTCCTGGATGTCATCAAAATGTCTTCCTTTCAATATTTCCTTTATCTTCAGATAAAGAAAGAAGTCACTGGGGGCCAGATCAGGTGAGTAGGGAGTAAGTTCCAATACACTTATTTGTTTACTGGCTAAAAACTCCCTTACAGACAGTGCCATGTGAGTTGATGCACTGCTGTGATCCAAGAGCTCCTTTGGGACCATTTTTGCACACACCTTTCTCATGCCAGCATTTTCAGTTAAGATTTTCCTGTTTCTCTATCCATGTTTACTTCGTTTGCTATGTTTCTCCTAGCCACCTGACATTTTTTATGCATAATGAGGCCAATTTTTGCAATGTTTTCATCAGTTTTGTTCATTACTGGCTACCCTGACCTTTTTTGATAAGTGATAAGTTCTCTCCCCTCAAAAACAGGTTTAATCAATTTGTACAGTACCATTTTCTTCATGGGGGCATTATCCCCATAAATTTGGACTACCATATTCCTAATCTCACTACCACTCTTGCCAAGTTTAACAAGAAATTTAATGTTTGTTCGTTGCTCAAATTGAAGCTCAGACATTCTCATGATAGCACACAAAAACACAAACAACAATAATGAACACCACCCAGTAAGACCCCACTACACATTCACATGAACACAGCTGTAAGACACTGCTATACCTAGGTTATGAAACCTTACCGAGCTGTTTGTACAGTGCTGCCAATGTAAGCTCATGGTGGCAAGTTCACAAATTTAATTGGCAGAGCTTCGTATAGTAAATCTTCTTGCTTATCACATCACTTGAAAAATCATTTATTTTGTTCTTTCTATTTAATTTAAAGCATTGTCAAAGAGAAAAGTATAGCAGTGTACATTTTAAGAAGTAAATATTTATTATTTGGCATAATAAATACCACTACAAAGATCATTTACTGCTTTGGTGCAGGAAGGCAAATGGACAAATTGACTGACATTTTTTTTATATGGTTGGTCAACTTTGATTTAAAAAAAGTAGAACTTCAGTCTCATGACTACCTATGTACATGGTAAACATTCATTGAAATAAGGTTAAAAGCTTTTAAAGGATTATAACATTAACTACTCAGTAGGATATTGCATTCACAATCACTATTATTTGTATTTTAGAATTATGAATAGAGTAATTTTGTGGTATATTTTCCCAAATATTTCTTTAGAACAACTGGTAAAATCAGGTCTGTTTGCTTTAATTCTTGGTTTAGTATATTGATTTCTTTAAAATATACTTCAAATTCAAATGAAAACTTTGAACTATCTCAATGGAGATGAGATATATAACAATACTTGAAGAGCAATACATTTTCAATATCAGTGTCACTAAAACCCTCTGATTCTCATTTACAGCTACTACTGTGCTTTCTGTATATACAGTGTGCTGGCAGTGAACTAATATTATAAAGAGAAAGATTCCAGGTTGAAAGTTGGCATTATTTTTTTTCTTCTCTTAAGAAGCCACCTGTGTACTCTCATAATTATACCACTAGTAGTGAAATCCTTTAAATTTTGATTGCTCATGGTTTTGAAATATGGTTAGAATGAAAGTGAAGAATATATAGTGAAACTGGATAGAAAACATAGATAGTTAAAACAACTAATTGAAACATATACCTTAAAATCAGGCATAAAATAACAATAGTGACTAAAATAAGTAGAAAACTATGAATGGAAGAATTTATCAACTAATTTAGATTGTACAATGGTCAATGACTTTATAAACATCTGAGTCATCTCTGTTTTTAAGCTGCCATTGTAACACTTTAATGAAAATCTGAGATGTGCTTGGGATACCTTGTTTAGCGATTTAGACCACACCAGGATTCACTGCTTGTAAGATTGTAGATCTGGAAATATTATACACTGTTAATGGGATTGCAAGTTGGTACAACCACCCTGAAAAATGGTTAAAGTGGCTTATAAAAAAATATGTTTAATGTGTGACCCAGAAATCCCAATCCTGGGTGTTTACTCTAGAGAAATGAAAACATATATTCACATAAAAACCTACAAATAAATGTTTATAGTAGCTCTATTCATAACTGCAAAAAAATACACTGGGAATTGCCCAAATGTCCTTCAACTGGTGAATACATAAATAAACTGTGATGTATCCATACAATGGAAATTTTCTTGGCAATTAAATGGAATGAACTATTGATATATGTGACAACCTGAGTTAATCTCAAGACATTATCCTGAGTGAAAGAAGCCAGTCTCAAAAGGTCACAGACGATATGATTTCAATATGACATCCTCAAAAAGACAAAAACTATGGTGATGAAGAATAGCTCAGGTGTTGCTAGGAATTATGGATCAGGAAAGAATGTTATGAAGGTAATTTGAGTGAGTAATGGAATGATTCTGTATCTTGACTATGATGTCTATGAGCATATTATATTAATGTTAAAATTCATAGAAATATACACTAAAAAGTTAAATAGATGATTTAAAGTATTTTTACTTCAACAAAAAGCACACAAAAAAATAAATGCAACTTTTCCTCTAACAGGTAAGAATTTAACACAAACCTGGACATTCTGACATCCTCTGACTTCTGGAAGCAGAGCATTCCACAGATACAGGGAAACGGTTCTGACCTATCTATAATGTGACAAGCAAAGCTGCTACTATTTACCTATTACAGGCAAGTGCACCGGAGCAAGGCCCTGTCGTGATAAAAGTGACCATTTCACCTGGGCTATACAGCCTGGCACACCTTAGGGTATTAGAAGATAACCCTCTAGCATATACAGTAAGATAACTTGTAGAATTTATGGCAAGCCCCAAAAGAGAAATAACAGTGCAAATTCCTAGGGTTAAAAAGCAAGGCTACCCGAGGCTATCTGAGGTAGAGAATTAAGCACCTTTTTAAAAACATTACTTGGCCTGATAATTGGGTTCTGGTCTACATGGAGAACCTGACTGTGGGATATGAAATATTCATACATCAAAAACTGCTGTAGTGAACTGAACTCTTTTACAGCCTAGCCATGAAGTTGGACTAGCCAAACAGCAATCTATAGGAATATAGCAGTGACATATCAGAATCATATATGAGCAGAAAACGTACATAAGCTACATGGGCAAGTAGCCGAGACTCTTAAGGAATTCACCACTATCAAATCAGCACTTTTTCAAATGGTTTGTGAATGGATCAACTTTGTGTGTGTGTGTGTGTGTGTGTGTGCACGTGCGCACGCGTGCGTGCGTGCGTGTGTGTGTGTGTGTGTGTGTGTGTGATGTATATGTGTAGTTTTGGTAATAAGATGATGCTGGCCTTATAGTGTGAGTTAGGGAATGATTCCACTTCTATTTTCTGGAAGTATTTCTACAGAAGTGTTATTTTTTTTCACCCCCACCCCCACCCCTCCAGAAGTGTTATTTTTAATCCCTTATGTGTTTGGTAGAATCTACTAGTAAAAAATCTTAGCTCCAAATATTATTTTTTAACAAAGCTTTTTAAGGACAAATGCCATTTATTTAATAAACAAAGGACAGTTCAGATTAATTATTCTTGAGTTAGTTTTGTTAGTTTGTGACTTTCAAGGAATTGGACCATTTGCTGTGTGTTGTGGAATTTATGTACATAAAGTTATTCATAATATTTTCTTATATTACTTTAAATATATGTAGGATTAGTAGTAAATTAATGTCCTCTGTTTCATTCTTAATATCAGTAATTTTGGTATATCTTTTTTCTTGGGTAGTTTGTCAAGAAATTTATAATAATCTCTATAGTCTTAAATTACAATATTTTGTGGGACTTTTCAGTCAATAACATTAACTTTTAACTATAACATAGGCATCGGATTTGCCATTTCTTTAATAAATATAAAAAAAATGATTTAAAACTGTAAAGTCTTTTTTTCTGCCTGGCTACCTAAATAGAAATTAATATAATGCTTTTATGATTAGTGGTATCTACTCTCTTGGCAGTCTTCAAACTTTTTTATCTCAGCACATTGAGATGTCCCAACTGAGTGTTATATGACTTGGATGTCACTCGTACCACATAGCCAAAACAAGTTTTCCCATAAAACCTTTGGCAAATGTCTGGAAATATGCCAGAAAAAGTGGCTTTTTGATAAATATCCTCTTGCTGGCTGATTATTGTAAAGGGATTTCTGTGGCTTTGGATATGGTGTAATGTCAGTTGTTGGATATGTTCAGATTAGATTTCCACAGTATTTTATTTCGTCCTGTAAAATGCGGTTTCTACATCAATATCATTAACTTGTCTTTCATTTAAATTCTTGAATACTTGGGCTCTTTGAGATATGTGTCTCTATTTTAACATCTGCCTATTCGTATCCCTGTGGGCATGCCCTTATTCAAACCTCTTACTTACAAATTGCATTTGTAAATATGGTTTACAAATGTAAACCATATTAGTCACCTTCTATTGTTCCCTTGGTGACTCTGCTTACATTTTCAGGTCATGCATGTACAACCACACTTTAATTATCAATTTAGTTGCCACTGGTCCATTGCATAAGGCCTGTTTCTTCTGTGTGTAGTACAAGAATTGACTGACAGCAAGATCAATGGGAAATAGTTAATCAATTCTGTAGTCGTTGTAAAATGCCCTTATTTATGATTGAAAACATATTGTCTACTGACTCTCATAAACACAAAGGCTTATTGTTAGAAAGAAATAACTGACTTTTCTATCAGTTTTGCTTTTTGAAATTTATGAACATAATTGCAATAGGTGGGATTGTTTTCATCTATCTCTCACAGTATCTATCTTCTTTTCTCTTCTCTCCCTCCCTCTCCTCTTCTCTTATACTTCCCCCTCCCCTTTCCCCCTTTCATTCCTTCCTTGTTCTATCTCTAAAATATGAAATGATGTATTTATTGTATTATTTCAATAAAATGGAAACAGTACTACAGTTACTAGCTTATGATTTCTTATCTTTCCATTTTAAACCAAAACTATTAATTAGTTCAATAATTTTAGAGAAAATACAACTTCATTGTAATTTAAAAATACAGTCAATGGAAAATACTTTGTATATACACTCAATTTATACAGGCAATCTTCTAAAAAGATAGTTTATAGAGTTATTTGCATGGTTAGTACTTGTATTAAAATCTAATTTAATAAAGTAATAAATGAATTTAATACCCCCCAAAACTCTAAGTTGTAAAAGTCCTCCATGGCTATTATGAGATAATATTTTTAGTTTTTCAGCTATTCATACTCAGTGCTTAGATGGAAATAAAAGAGTTTTGTGTTGGGTTTTGTTTTTTTTTTCTCACAGAGATATCAATACCTCAATTTTTTTTAAAACTTATATGACATACACTTTCAAGCTTGTAAATAAAAAAAAGAAAACAGTTGTTTATCTCAACTGCATAAAATGAAGATGTTGAGTTGGCTGGTCATAACTTTTGTATTGATTATCTCTTCTTCACCCTGTTCAGGGAGAGGGATTCCTGCCTTAAGATTTGAGGGTGACCAAGCACATGACATCCAGCACTGAAAAGGTGGGACTGGCAGCATAATCAGCCCAGGGTGGAGGACACTGCATACCACGCAGGGCCACAAGGGACCTATGCCGTGAAGCTGAGTAACAAGCAGGAGTAGTGAGGTAGAGGATGCTTCAGAGTACCAGGAAGGGAGGTGATCTCTGGTTCCTGTGCAGAGGTGTGGTTCACTTCACTGAGTAATTCTGGAGGCTGGAGGGGAACTGCAGTCTGCTATTCAGCAATATGCAGGCGTCATGCCTGGCCCCCATTATAAGAAGGGTGTTTTGGCTAGGGGTCTTTACTGATGAGAGGTCAATGGGAGAAAGGAGCTTGTGCTTAGGCCCTCAGAGCATCTGAAGCTCTCTGGGTTACAGATGTCAAGGTTGTAGATGATACAGTCGCACCCCCTCCATCCATGGTTTCAATCTGTTTTTTCAGTTACTCAAGATCAACCACAGTCCAAATATGTTAAAGGGGAAGTTCCAGAAATAAACAGTTCACAAATTTTAAATTGTATACTGTTCTCAGTAGCATGATGAAATCTCATGCATTCTTGCTCCATTGCACATGGGTGGAGAGAATCTCTACCTGCAGGGAGTCACTCAGTAGCTTTCTAGATTAACAGATAAGCTATTTGCCATGGTACCTCAGTACCTATGTTCAAGTGACCCTTATATTACTTAGTAAAGGCCCCAAAGTGCAAGAGTAGTGATGCTGGAAGTTCAGATATGCCAAAGAGAAGTCTCACTTATTTCCTTTAAGTGAAAAGGTATACATGTAGAAGAAAACACATAGGATATAGGATTCGGCATTATCCACAGTTTCAAGTATCCACTGTGGGTCTTGGAAAGTGAAATACAAAAGTCAAGAAAGGTGAGTGGAAAAGGAAAGGAGTACAAGCCATTTGTAGTTAAGCAAATCATTTCAAAACTACCAACAATGTTCTATTTCTTTATTTCTTAATGACCAGTTATAAGCTGATCATCTTATTAATAATTACGCAATTTAGTCTGTTATATTGTCAAAAAAGAAAGTTCCACATTCTCCCTATAACTGACTCCAGTCAGTCTGCCTCCTTCATTCTGCTGTGCTGGCTTAATACCAGGTATTATTAAACTGTACACAATCATGTCCCTACAGTTAGCTAAAGCGTCAGGGGACATCCATATTGGCAAATATTGTTACCATGAGCTCCTAAGTGTGCTGTCCCAACCCTTCTTTCAACATACCATGGCTCTTTCAAACCCACTTGAAGGGTAAACACTTGCCATAATAGAGGCCTCCAAGACCTTCTTCTGGGACTACAACAGTATCTATTCTGATTGGCTGGTGATATTGCTAATCTGGTGTTGATTATGTTGAATGTTCTTTTTGCTTATATCCATGTCACTAGCTGTGTTCCTGATGCAAAATTTATGAGGCATTTTCTTTCCCCACCTAACTTCCCATTTGAATAGTGTTTGTCACTAGTGGCTAACTTTTCTGTCTTGAGGTTATCTGCCTTTTAAGCTTCTATTATACCACACTTTTCCAGGTATCCTCATAAGATTATTTAATAGTTTGTCTCTTTCTTGCTATCCAATTTTTTAGTTTCTTCATGGCATACATTAATATTAACTACCTATCTACCATTCATAATGTGTGTGTGTGTGTGTATATATATATATATAAAACAGTTACATTTCCTTTCATTCATTCATACAGTATTCATAAAACACATCTTTATTAAGCTGCACCAGGTGCTGAATTAAATAAAATTTTCACTGCCCTTTTTAAACTTATAGTGTAGTGAGGAAGAACAGCAAATAACAATAAAATCCATAAATAAAAATTGTGAAAACTACTGTAAAGAAAAAGATCAGGATGCTGTGAAAGGCACAGATGGAAAAAGACAATTTAAGATAGGATAGTCAATGCAGAACTGATTTTTAAATTATTATTTAATAGGATATTTCACTCAATGTATTTATACCTATATGCATATGCCTTGACATTTATTGCTATAATGTAACAAATGCATTCAACTGATCACATCAGGTGTTTAAAAAAATACATACTTGTATTCGCTTTGGCCACCATCCACCTTTTAGTTATGACCTAGTGTATTATTTTACATTATTTCTATGCTTTCACAATATCTAAACACACACATATACAAATGCATATATCACTGCTTTTTTTTTGAAAAAATGGTTATCATACTTTTTTTCACTTATCTGTATCTTGTTTAAAAGTATTATGATAATCTCTCTAGCTTAAATGGCATAATTCTAGCACATTAATTTTAATGAATGTATAATATCCCATGGGATGAAAAACTGTTAATCATTTCCCTATTGTTGGTCATTTATTTTCTTTACAGTTTTTGTGAATGAGAAAAAAACATCACATATCAAACATAATTATAATGAACCACATGTATGCATGCCTTTATTTATATGAGATCCAGCCACAGGAGGTTTTCGTGGATCATTGTACATATGTCTTTATGGTTTAATCGATATTGATCATATTCTTTACAAAATGGTTGGGGCATGACATATGTCCATCAGTAGGAGAACCTTCTCTGAACATCCTCCAAGAAAAGTCTTTCCAGTACTTTTGTAGTCTATTTTGTCCCAAGGTAATAACATACCGAGTTTGTCATATTACAATGTTGTTAAAAGAAAGTGTATTCATGGATAGTGTGTGGATGCCTGACCACTGCACTATACATCTGAAGCTGAAGATGAATAACATTGAATCTCAAATATATATATATATATATATATATATATATATATATATTTTCACAGGATGTAGAGTACAGTATAGGGAATGGAGCCAATGGAATTGTAACAGCTTTATACGATGTCAGAGGGATAGTAGATTGGGGGAGGGGGCTATCACTTTGTGAGGGGTATAAATGTCTAACTATTACATTGTTTAGTATACCTGAAACTTATTATTTATAGGAATGAAATGTGAGAACTCTTATAATTTTGGTCTATGATATTTTTTCACTAAATAAATCACATCATATATTTTTTTCTAAGGATCAACTGATTTGTAATTTTATTTACCCATAATTTGCCCGTAACGTGCATTCAAATGTATATGGTAAGACAGGCCATAGACATTGATAAACAACATGGGTCATTTCAAACTGCCACAAAAAAATAAGAAGAGATGATAGTGGAAGCAAGATTGAAAAATCAAATGATTTTCCAAACTGTCTTTATTTCTGTCTTCCCAAGTACCTCAAATCACAAGAAAAGCATTTCCTAAAATAATAAAACTTATTTTCCAAACTTCTGGTAGCTAACAGAAAAGGTCAGGGTCTTTTCAAATGCAGATTCCATAGTAGCCAGAATTAAAGAAAATGCTTTTTTATGACCTAGACATATGGCATAGATTAGAACATGGATAAGAAAGGGTTTTGATTGGCTGGCTAATAGTCTAATGAGATAGATTAATCAATGTAAACCACATAGCTCAGTTGAAACTGCCTTTCAAATTGCCAGTTTCATTTTCTTCCAGCAGAGAAAATGCCAATCTTTTCCTGTGTAGTAAAATTGTCTTGTTATAACAACTAAGCAAATCCAGAGTTGCTGTTATTGTGGAACATCTGGTAACTACAAGATGTGGCTTCTCAGAGGAAACCACATTGCTGGAAAGTAAGATCATGCTCAACCTAGTCACATTTCATGTTTTGTTATATTCTAGAGTATGGCTGCCTCATAATACAATAATCACTTTTCTTCAACACCATAAATGAAACCACAGATGATACAATTTCGTATAATTGGAGTAGCTTACCATAAATAAACAATCAATATAGCAATATATGTATAAAGTATATGCATGGTTTAAAGCTTGGATTGAAATAAATAATTACAAAACGATTACCTGAGTCAATAAGACCATGCCTATTTACATTTATTCCTTAAGAGTTAGGAGGTAAGCTGAATTTTCCTGACCTCAATCTTTTTCCACACTATGCAATTTACTCTAAAATTCATTCCAACAATGAAATTACCAAAGATCTAGAAGTGTAGCAACCTCTTATACATAATTGTCAACGTGCTAATTTATAATTTAACTTGATGACAATTTAATGGTTTGCCATGTTTCTATTTTGAATAGATGTTAGATGTATTCCTCTCTATGGTATTATCTTCTATTTCTACAAACATTTCTGTTTTTGGATTTGATGCCATTCTTAAGAAATTTAATCAAATTTTATTTTGTTGAGCTGAATATTACGACAAAGTTAACTCTGTAATTCTTCTAGAGCTCAAAATAAATATTTTGTGTATTCTTTGACTTATATAACCTTCACAGTTTCTTTAGAAATATAAGATATTGAGAGTAAGGCAGTAGGCAGCTTGGATATCATGCATCAGCAAGGAGCCAATTCAGGGTGTGTGGGAAAAACACATTGTGTGAGAATATTTAAGGTATAGACAATATCTGATTTGTTTAAATACAATAGAATCTTTTTAATAAATGACTTGTGAAACCTAAAAAGTCCAAATTCTACATGACAACTTTTTAAAAATGTAGTGTCGTAACAATATTTTGTTTCTCATAATCAGATTAACTGTACCATTGGCTGGAATTCATAAATAGCTTAAAAGCCACAAATAGAAGAAAAGCTCAAATAAGAGTTCATGTAGCATTAATATGATAATAAATATGATGTGTGTGTGTGTGTGTGTGTGTGTGTGTGTGTGTGTGTGTGTAATATCCATTATCAGTAGGGATTTTTTGTTTTTGTTATGTTTTGGTTGTTTTTTTCATTTGAGTGTTTAGCCACCCACATACAAACAAGTGTGAATATGTTATATATGTGTAATTGGTAAAGATTTGGTACCAGTACTTAATAAGCAATGTGTTTCTTTTGCATTAATACTTCTCAGCCTTATGTTGTGTTAATGTGCTTGCCTTATCTTTCTGTTTTTTTAGGTAAATGATTTGGGAAAACTTAGTAATATACAAGGTCCATATAAAAGAGTTCCCAAGGATCCAAAAATGGTCAGAGCAATGTGAATGCAACACAGTATAGGTTTTCCTCTCTTCCTTAGCAATTGGTCTTTAGCATTTTGGTTATATGTTTATGCAAAATTGTAGTTGAGAAATTCATTTGAACAGCTCTAAATCTTGGAAAAATACCATGCATTGATGATTTTATAAAATATACATACATATTTAAAAACAACTTTCAACGAAATCAAACTATTAGGCACAGTTCCAAGAATTTAAACATGTTTACTACTTCCTAATTGATTCTCTGCAGAAAGTTTTCTATACAAAAAAAAAAAAAAAAAAAAAAAAAAAGACAAATAACCAATTGCCCATTGGGTGTATTCCCAATTGTGTTTTTATGTTAAAATCTGTCTGTGTGATAGATGGTAACTAGACCTTACTTTGATATATTTTTCAACATTCTGATTGTGCAATAACCAAATCACACAGGCTACAGAACCTTCCAAATATCATGGATATAAAAATAATTTAAGCCGGCCGAGTGGCTCAGTTGGTTAAGAGCTCGCTCAAGAGTGTGAGCTGAGCTCTGAGCAACAGCTGTTCGAGGCCAGCCCGAGCTGAGTTGCCGTTGAGCTGCCAACAGGTGGCAGGATGGCTCAGCTAAAAAAAAATAAAAAAAAAATAAAAAAAAAATAATTTAAGCTTTGATATTCTACAATAAAATCTAGAACAAATGAATATACTTACTCATGTAGGATTTCCAATAATTTGCCTTATTTTTGTTTTTAATTTTTAGAATTCTGTGTGATCTTAATAAAACCAAATTACATAAGGTATTTGAGAATCTACAAAATCCAGCATGCACTCTAATTCAGGTTCAATTAAAACAGAATTCTCTTTATGCATGGAAGGGAACAGTGTACTCATCTTAAGTTACTTATCTATTATATTTTGGTCCATGTCATTAAAATTCCTGCAAAGTGAAGGTTGTAAATCCTTCAACTGATGATGTAGATGTTTCATTAAAAGTATGTGAAATTTGAGTCATCATTTTGTTGACTCAGAGCTCACACAGATTCCGTGAGTTTTTTTACTGCACACAGATGTCTTCTCTCTGCAGTATGACAGACAAAATTAGCAAGGCCAGGACAAAGTGGGGCAAGTCATGATCACTTTAAATTGATACATTATAAATAGTCCTGTACTAAAAAATTTCAACTACAATCCAGGAGATAGATTTTTGAGCCTGAAAAGTGACATGGGATTTTGGTGAGAATATGTATCATGTACTATTTAGTCTCTAGGGCCCAATCTACCTTTCCCACCTTCTGATTAGTATAGACAGGTATTCATGGAAAGGAAAAGTGCAATGTGAGCTTTACTTATGTTTCAATGAAATGATTTGCTCCTCCTAGCTGATTTCTATCATATTAGCGATGTTTCTTTATAATGCATGGATATTAAATTTGTCTAATACAGTATAAAATTATCTTATTAAGAACTCAACTTGTTATAATAGTGGGAAAGAGAACTAATGCAATATAGCACTAATTCAATTTGATGAAAGTTACTGATACAGAAAAGCAGCTCATTTTTCACATAGATGTCAAAAGTATTTAGCATGACTCACTACAAAGAATTTCTTCTTTAAAACCAAAAATATTCCAGCCAATTATATGACAGACTGAGGACTTAGATATAGTCTAGAGAGACAAGCAGGTCTATACTTTGTTCTAATTGAGAAGGTAGCTGCCATTTAACAATCTGAGAAATATGGAAAAGGAAGACAAATCTCGAAAATGACGAATAACATAAAAATATTTAATGGAAGATTCATAATAAGATGGGAAATATTTGTAAATGGGAATGTTGCTTCCTCAAGAAATAGGAGAAATAAGAATTCCAGAGATAAACTTGTTTTACAATTTCACTGGAGACTGGCTGTAAAAATAGAACTCATGGATGTATGTATGTCCTTACTGCTATAAGGATGCTCGTTTCTAAACTAGTCCTCACAGTTTTCTTTTTCAATTTCCATGATTAGTGGGGTCATGTCTATATAAAGGATTCCATACACAGCCTTTGTCTCTGACCATTTATTTTATCTTAAATTGCAAAGTTATTCCTTCTAAATGAAAAGACCTTATTTATTTACTCAACCAAACTAAACATCTTTCCACTTTTCAAATTCTGCCTGAAGTTTGATCTCTTCCCTTAAACCAAATACTGATAGTTTTACACAAGTGTGGAGGCACTATGTATTGAATAGAAAGCCAATGGATTCTGTATATATTGGGCTCTATGTAAAGCAAAGGGCAGGAATTAATTTGACCTGATTACAAAAATAATATTACTTGATTGCCAAAACATTATTTATGAAAACAGCAAGGATGACAGCAAAAGTTTCAGAATTAAATCAGACTGGCTATACCAATATATAGGATATCATGTAAGTTATGTTTCACCTCTCTCGACTACTACAGTTTCATACGTATAAAATATTTTTCAATATTCTTTACTAAACTTCTTTACCACCTTCCTTTCCACAATTTTACATCATAGTTCAACTTCCTTTCAATCTTGTTAGTCTACCTATAGCCTAGTTTCAATATCTTCTTACATCATTTTTGAAAATCCAAGGTCAAATTGTATTCATTATTTATAAATAACACCATAATGATAGATACCACTTTATATTATAGTTATTTATTTATGAATGTCTCTCTTTCATTAGAATGCAGTTCTGTGAGGTAAGATATATTCTTTTTCCTCTTTATCTAATGAAAAGTATCTGGCAGAGTGTCTGATACATAATACAAACTCATTAATTGCTTTAATTTGATTTTAGTTGTCAACAACTTTTCATTCAGGCTTTTTAAATCAGAAAACTAATTTCTAACTTACAGTTTACTATTTTAAATATCAATATGTTTTACTAAAATAAAAAGGATTATTCCTTTTAAATGACTTTCTTTTTATATTTTTGCTGTGTTTGCTTATTTCATATAATCCTCTTTTAGCAATCCATGATTGCTCTAAAAAGCTGACAGTAAATGGGCTTAAAACTACTATTTCTTATTGCCGCAGGGATAGAAGAGACAGTTTGGGGAATATAATCAATAATGTTGAAAATATTTTTAGGGGACCAGATGGACTCATGTCTTGTCAGGGAGACCACTTCATGGACCGTGTAGAGGCCTGACCACTGCAGTGTACATCTGAAGCTGCCGCAGAATGATATTAGAAGTTAACGACAATTTAACACATATATAGTCATGGGATGTGGAGTATAGTGTGGGAATGGAGTCAATGGAATGGTAATAGATATGTATGACATCGGGAGTAGGGAAGCAGTGGGTGGGGGGGAGAGGGCGTCACTGTACTACTACTAATAATAATAAAAAAAGGAAAAAAGGCAAAGATTTATTTGAAATAAATATGAAAAAATGTTAACATCATTAAATGCATGCCTGATTCATATTTCCTATACTTCTTTGTAAGTTTGAAATATTTCATAATTAAAACCTTTATATTAAAAAGAAATTAAAATACAAAGCAAAAAAAAACACTATTCTTTTCAGTTTTACATCTTTGTGCATCTTGCAAAAGACTTAATAAAATGAAATACATATGATGGTTTTGATAAATATCTGCTTGCTGAATGAATGATAGGTTGATATTTGCTTATGGAGATTCACATTTAATAAGAAATTTAAGACAAAAAAAAGAACTGATCTTTCAATAGAGTAGGTTAATACTCTTTGTAAGAAAGAATCCATAATTTAACCATTCTAAGCCCAAAACAAAACAAATTTGAATGTGTGCTAAATCAGGATAAAGAATATAAAATTTTTAGTCTTGAACATTTTTTTTTACAGTAGTCTTATAATTGACTACTGGTATGTCTTGTTTTATTTTATAAGTTTGTTGCACTCATCCTAACAATGAAATACTCAGTGTGTTGTTGAGAGAAAGAAGATAAAGTAAACATTTCACAGAAAGAAGTAATTTCTTAAACACCCAGTATGATAGAAAAAAACTGTAATATAGTACCTTTGATATTAACCTTTGATTATAGTACCTTTGAAAGAGTTTAAAAACTATATTTAGTAGCAAATTACTATTTTAATTAAGAGAGATAACTCTCATCCATTCTTAATAGGAATTTTCTTTTGAATTGTATTCTTCTTTACTAATATCAAAATCTTTATCCATGTATTCTTAGGTTAAGAGAAGAGACTAAAATACTGTTTCTTATTCTTTGAAACACTGAGGAATAATTGGTCCCTTAGACTTAAGCTCCACTTCTCTGCAAGCAATTCTCTGATCCAAAAAAAAACTTTATTTAAATATATATATATATATATATATATATATGACAGGAAGATGTCTTTGTTCAACATCCCAGCCCATTTCAAAGGAGGGTAATTCATCTTCCAACCTCCAATCAACTGTTGGATTTGCTACAATGTGGTGATCCTGTAGTTCTGTCTTTAAAAAATTCTCACCAAATAGGCATGAATATTGTAATAACTATGTGTAGTACCAGGTGGGTACTAGGCTTATCAGGGGAATCACTTCATTAATTATATAAATGTCTAACCACTATGCTATGCACCTGAAACTAATATAAAGTAATAATGAATGTCAACTATAATTGAAAAATTAAAAAAATAATAATAGTGAAAAAAAATTCTCCCTGAATTCCAATGTCTCAGTTTCTCAGAAACAACCTTGCTGAATAAACACCTCTGGTGACATGGAGACACAATGAAAAGAAATACATAAACAGGCCAAGTGGCTTAAAGAGGTATTCCCCTCTTTGGGATCGTGTGATCACTTATTTGATTCTAGCTGGTTTGGGTGATGGGGAGCATTCTCCAATCCATGGGCAACCTTTTGTTGCTAATAATTTTTATTTTCTCCCTGATATGCTGCATTCTCTCAAAAGTTTTAAAAGCATATAGACAGCCACTTCCCAGCTGATAGAAGTTATACAGGTTAAAAAAGACCTCATGTAAAACTATCGAAATAGAATTTAATATTGTATGTCAACTGTAATTGGAAAAAAAATTAAAAAGACTACTGAAATAGATGTGATATATTCAGCTCAATTCCACTGAAACAAAAGTTTGGAGAATTTGAAAATGGCGGGACTAGCCAATGGCAAAGTATTAGAGGACATTCATTAGGAGAGAGTTTGGTCAAGGGGATGAGACCCTCTGTGTGTTGGCTTATTGTTCCTTTTCAGAGTTAGGCTTCTTCCCTCTTCTAGAAACTTGGGGATGGGGTACTATTATCCATAGTGGTTTCATTTCAAAGGGATGGCCCCAGATCCTAAAAAGAAAATCCCAGGGTTATAGAAAATTTGCATGTCAAAGGGGCAGAGAAAGAATCCATAATCACAAGTTTTCTAAAGTGTTTTGTTGCTAAAGTAAATGTTTTAAGAAAAGGGATGTTAGGGGCTTATAGTCAAGAGGATGCCTGTTACAAGTTTAGTCAAGCTGAGGGGAAAATGTGAGGCGGACTTGATCGCAGCCTAAGTCAGGAAATTTTAGGAAACTATTTTCTATCTGATGATCACAGAAGAGCAGCAGTGCTGAAGCAGATAATTCACCGGGAAACAGCAAGAGACCACTGTGAAACATGTTCTTTAATGACGCCAAAGAGACTCCTCATACCTGCACAAAAGACTAACTTTTCCTGTAAAAATGCTCTTTGTTGCATCTCACAGGTTTTTCATTTATGGTTTCCTTGTTATTGTTAAGTTCAAACATTTTCTAACTACATTACAATTTCTTTGCTGAATTAATTTTCAGTCCTAGTTAACATTCTGCAATTAATTTCTAGCAAACTTTTTCTCATAATGTTTTACTTATATTCTTTTACATTTGTTTGCTCAAAATGTATGTTCAAATCATTGATATTTTGCTAAATGTTTTATGCATAACAGAAAACTCTTTATTCTGCTCTTGGGGAGTACAATGTGATCTTATATAGCCAATTCAAACAAATGTTATTCCTGTATTCCTGTTATTAAAATCATCCTCACTCTCATTGACATTTTGCATCCTTTTTCTGTCAATTACTGAGAGCAGTATTTTAATATCTCCCACTCTGAAGAAAGATTTTTGTATTTCTTCCAGTATTTCTGTCAAGACTTGCTTTAAATATTTTGAAATTATTTTATGCACTCTAAAATGTTTATTATTTAGCAAATGGAATATTTTCTTTTTTTTTTGAGGGCAGTGTCACTGGCCCTCCTATGTGGGACCCGAACCGAGGCCGCTAGCTTCCCAAGCCAGCGCTAAACCACCGCGTCACTCCGCCGGCCCAAGTTTGCCCTTTTTTATTATTCAATTATCCCCAATACTCTTTGAAAGTTATGTTTTCTATTTCAGATCATTTCAATCTAATTGTGCTTCATTATTTCAACAATTCTTTCTTCTAGCAGTCTTTTTGAAATTCTCCTTGCCTTTCACATGCTATACTTTTTCTCGGCCAGTGATTGTCAGTATCACCTTCAGACGCAGCAGTGTCAGCATCACCTTGTCAGAAATGCAATCATAAGATTTAGTGTGAATTTCTTCATATTTTTCCTCCTTTGAACTAGTTCAGCTTTAAATCATTTTAGGTCTGTTTTCTTTGTTGCTTCTCTTGGTTCTAGATCATGATGCTTTATTTCCTTTTATATTTACTAATTCTTTCCCATATGCTGCTACTAAAGACTTCTAATGCACCAAAGAGTTTTAGTATACAAAATAATTTTATACATTAATAGTTTTTAGTAAATTAAAGTAGATGATTTCTTGAGAAAGTTTATTTACATTTCTTCTATAATCTTTTATGGAGCTGCTATTCTGGTATCATTTTAAATCATATTCCTATCAGAGGCATACTAAATAACCAAAGAAGTACTCCATTAGACTATACACCTAAAGAGAATTCATCCATCGCTGTTCAGTGTTCAGTGATATACATATATGAGAAATGCTGTTAAGGAAGATTCTGGCCCAATAAATATTAAAAGTATATTTGAATAAATATTGTATAAACAAAATTAATCAGTGGGTTTTGCATATAATCTAGTATTGTGGGACATGAATAGCAAAAGCACTAGGCCACATTTCCCGGCATATGTGATTGATTCCTTACTTTTACTCTTATTATATAAATCATTTTTAACTTCTTCTGATTCTCTGGCCTGTGAATTCATTCTCACCAATCAAAATTCTAATAATAAGTTTAGTCCTATTTAAATGTTACAGTGCAGGGAGCCCCTACAGGGAACAGTGGGCATAGATAAAAAAAGTGGCAGAGTTGACAATTGTGGTTTATTGTAATTTACCAATAGAACATTGAATGCATAATATAAATATTCTATGAAGTGTTTGGGAGTTTTTTAAACAGATAATTTTTTTACCATCATTTTATTGCTGCATATTAATAGATTGGTTGTCATTCATATACATTATCTGTGTTAGTTTGTTTAGCCTCTAAGAGGCTGAATATTTCTGAATAGACTATTAAAACTGAGATTTTGGCCCTCAATCCTGATGACCCTATATTTAATTATAATAATGAGAATGAGGGGCATTCAGTAACCTGATGCATTGTCCAGATAGGATTAGTCACTTACCATTCTTTAGGGTCTGAGTCAAAAATTGAATCCTCTACCTAAAGTTTACCTTCTCTTAGTGCCATAACAACCTGCTACATTCCATGACTGCATACATGGCATTGATACTGCTATACATTAGGGAGGGAAGGAACTTAAGTTTTACTTAAGGGTTTTGAAATTATTTTTAGTCATTCGCAGGAAGAGATAAATGCTCTGAGTCACCTTTCATCTATTCTTCTTTCACATTTTACGTTCATCTATCTTGTCTTTCCATCTTCTTGGGTTGCCTTCATTTAAACTCCATTTCCTTTCACCTATTCCATAATGTTATCTTTAATCAAATATGATCAATAGAGAAAAGGGTTTTCTTTTTTTTTTTTTTGCAATGTTAGGGTATGGTTAAAACTCTCAGATTTCAGGAGATTTTTATTGTAATGCTTCACTTTCTCCAATTTTAAGTACTACCTTTACCTGAGAGAATATTAAGTTAAAAAATTGTCATAGAAATACGTATTTGCCAACACTAATATAAATGTTCATATTTATAAGTTAATATACGTGATCTACTGGATAACTGTATATATATATATATATATATATATATATATATATATATATACTATTTGTTTCACAACACTCCTTTTGTGAGCTTATGTTCTATAATTTATGTATTATGAATATGGAGTACAAAATAGTTTCTGAATAGCTGGATAAGTGGACTATTTTTTAAATTTTATTGACACACTAATTTTCTTTTGAATGCGTTCTAGGCCATATACCGACATTAAAATCCTAATAAAGTATAAATTTTAGAATTGAGTATCCCCTTTCACCCAAAATAATTCCTATTGTTCCACTCTACTAAGCCAATGCTCACCTTTAGGTAATGAATTTTCAGAGTAGTTCAAGTCTGTTAACTTTAACAGGAGCTTAGTGGAACAGTCATAGTGAGCAATGTAAGAATTGTGCCACTGAGACTCAATTATAAGGTAGAATACTGCTCAATCTTGATGGTTACAGTGCAGCTGGGATTATTTTTTCATCATTCTTATCTAGTTCTATGTCTCCAATTGGTATTTCCATCTACACACGTAGGAAATTCAGTTATTTTTAGTACGTGTGATTTGAATCCATGTTTCTATTCTATTTTACTCTTTTTTATTCCTAAAATATCACATGGAAGCTGACTAATGTTTTATTTACCTGAACATTTCTAGCTACTCTATGACCATTTAAAATATATTTTTTTCACTAGTAGGACAATTTCAAATGTGACTATAAACATATATTGATATCTTAGTTGCAACACTAAACAGTACCAAGGTAAAAAGTCTCTCAGGCTATCTTTTTAGTAACAATTTTGTTGTTTCCATATTAAATCTGTTATTTTCATACTATCCCAATATATCAGTGGAAAGCCAGACATAATCATGAGAACATATTGGGGATTACATAACAATGTATTTTTATTTATATTATGTTCAGAAATAACATTTCATGAATAATGAATCATTATGGAATAGAATATTGGGTAAAAAAAATGAAACTGGTTGTTCCATATATTACCTTTTTATTTTTCTTCATTAATATGGGAATAAAATAAATCTAATTTATGTGACTCCTGAATTTACAGAAATCAGTGGAAACTCTAAGAGAAAAGATAGATTAGAATGTAGAGGAACTCTGATATACAAGCCTAATTAATGAAGGAATTGTTGACAAAGAATATTCCAAGAATTGCTTTTGATAATCAAGGAAATTTGATCAGTAGCTAAATATTAAGAGATTATTGTTAATTTAACTTAAGCTTTATAATACTATCATGGTTATATTAAAAATTAATCATTTTAGGGGCACTTAAAAAAGGAAACTAGAAATAATGTCTTCTTGGATTAGCTTTAAAATAATATCGATTGGAGAATTGAGTTAGAAATCAAATTAAAGAAGATTGAAAATATGGTATGGTGTTAATTTTTAAAAGTGATCATGGTTAAATAGAGGTTTTTATACTAATGCATATGTTTTATTTTAAATATGCCTGATCTAAAATGTTCTAATATGTAAGTATTGACATGTCTATTCCTGGGTTGCTGATCAAAACCTGGAGAGTGGAAAGATCATGACATTTGTATTCAAACAGACATAGATTTAAAGCTGATCTTCTATAATTACCAGTTGTGTGATACTAGGGACATTAGTAAACATTTAGAAATATTAAATTTCCATCTGTAAAGATTAATACAACAATATAACTATATAACTATACATATATATATCATAGTGCTAAAAATATAACTAAAGGAGGCCCTGTTCTAAGAATTCTGAATATACTGACTTATTTTTTTTTAAACCAACCTATGGGGTATTTATTACTGCTATGCACATTTTATGGTTAAGAAATTAGACAGGGAGAGTTTCAGTTTTTGCCAAAGTTTACACAACTCTTAAATTATAAAATCTGGATTCACTCAGAGCAGTCTGACTCCAAATATGTTCTAAATCACCATACTACCAAGTCCTTGCTATCTAACGAATACAATTGTCATATGAGATATATGCATATATCTATTGACATATATACACACACACACACACACACAGGTATATGCAATTTTGTGTAAAATACACACACACAGGTATATGTAATTTTGTGTAAAAAATACACATCATATAGCAAGTTATCATTAAAAGTGAGCTTCTTTCTACCGTGTTATATTTCTTTGCACTTTTCAACAACTAAAATGCATTTGGAACATAGGGGAAAGTATTCTGAAGCTTTCTGAAATTTGCCTCTAATAATAAACAAATGCTAATTCTCCATGATTAGAAATCTTTCATGATTTGTATAAGTATCAATAGCTGAAAAACTATCATTTCTTCCTCACATGGACTACGTTTTCTTGATTTTTCTGTTAAATGATGTACTGCAGCCTTGTAAATTCTTGCTTTATAGAAAAGAGCCAAGAGCAAACATTGAATTTTATTTTCCTTTAAATTTCTCATATATGAACTAGCTTGCCATCAGAAGAATTATTCCTTTTGCCTTCTTTTTTTTTTGTGTGGTTTTAATTATTATGCAATATTTGTAAGTCCATTAATTTGTCCACTGAAATAGTAATTGCCAGGCACTGCTTGGTGATAAAGATAGAACAAAATAAACATGAATTTTACCATTATGAAAACTATATTATTTTGTGAACTAAAGAATAATAAACAAATTGTTTCAAAGTGATATAAAAAGTGCTAGAGTAGGAGAAATATAGAATGATATATTACATAGGCAATATCCCTGAAATAGCTTTTGCAAGAATGATGGAAAATTCATAGGGAAATTGATTTTAAAGCTAAACCTTGAAGAAATATCACACTGCTGTAGATTAGGTAAAAGTGTATGTAAAAAAATCAGAAATAACAACATATATAATATTCTTGAGAAATATTAATGAGCACAGATATAGATTTAAAATGAGTTAGAATTTAGGCTCAAAGGAAACACTAAAAGATATGGCTAGACAGCTAAGCTGAGACCACAAAATGGAAGGTGTGTAATCTATGTCAGAACTATGTGCTTTATCATAAGAATACTGAGCAATTCTTTTAATAAAGAGTGTTAAACAGATGATCATATTTTCATTTTGCAAAGATTATTCTCACTTCAGTGTTAGAAATGACTGGAAGAAATCAAGACTTTATTCAGGCACACCACTTAAAAGGTTGTTACAATTACTCAGGAAAAGATTATGGTTCTTGCCTCAGACTATCTTTACTAGTCTTTTAAGAGTCAAAAAGAATCACATTGTAATTGAAAATACTGAAATTAATAAAAATCATTGAGTAGAACGTGAAATAGAACATGACTTATGCTGAAGGGAGGAAGAGAGGAAGACAATTTTCCTCAGTACCTGAGACGGTATAACAGAATACTAAGTGGAAAACCATCGAATTGTCACGCCCTGAAGTCAAAGGAAGGTAGTGGGTCAAGAAAGAAATAGTCATTTAAAATGTTGTCTAGAATTTAAATAGGTATTTTCATGAATATCCCAATGGGATTATATGGGTAGAAATAAGTTTTCAAGAAGCTGATGTGTTCACGAGAGTCAAAAGAGAAACACAGGAAACAGGAAACTGTTTAAATGAGGTCTGTTCACGGAGAATGTTTATATCTGTATATTTACCTGAGAGAATACTAGGTTACACCTGTCACATGGACTAGTTTTTAATAAAATAATTTTTCATCTTCAAAAGTATGATAGCCACTACACACCTATTGGGACAACCAAAACCTGGAACATGGACAGCAGCAAATCCTGGCAAGGATGTGGAGCAACAGGAATGCTCATTCATTGCTGGTGGAATGTCAATGGTGCAGCCACTTTGGAAGACAGTTTGATGATTTCTTACCAAGCTAACCATACTTTTACCATGTGATCCAGAAAGCACATTCCTTGGTATTTATCCAAGCAGTTGAAAACATATGTCCACACAAAAACCTGCACACGGCTGTTTATTACAACTTTATTCATAATTGTCACAACTTGGAAATAGCCAAGATGTCCTTCAGTACCTGAATGGATAAATAAATGGTGGTACACCCAGACAATAAACCACTATTTAGTGCTAAAAGGAAATGAGCTACCAGGCCATGACAAGACATGGAAGAAACTTAAATGCATATTACTAAGTGAAAGCAGTCAACCTGAAAAGCCACATACTGTTATTCCAACACTACGAGATTTTGTAAAAGGCAAACTATGATACAATTAAAAGATCAGTGGCTGCCAGGAGTGAGATGAGGGAGAATGATAAGTTGTCAGAGCACAGAAGATTTTTAGGGCAGTGAAAATACTCTGTATGGTATTATAATGATGGATATCTGTAATTAGACGTTTGTCTAAACCCATACGATGTACGCCACCAACAGTGAACTCAATTGTAAACTATGGACATTGGGTGATTATGATGTGCTAATGTAGGTTCATCAATTGTAATAAATGTACCAACCTGCTGCATAATGTGGATAATGGGGGAGACTATATCTTTGTGGCAGCAGGGAGTATATGGGAAATTTCTACCTTCTTCTCAATTTTCTTATAAACCTGAAACTGCTCTAAAAAAATAATGTATTTAAATTAAAAAAAAAAGTGTGGCAATGATGTTCTGGTTGGAGATAAGATAGTCTTGACATTGTATTCTGTCTCTTGCACTGAGTGCAGTTATAAATCCTGAGTAGACTATGTGGACAGCCAATTGAAGACTCTGAAAAGTGAAGAGATGGGAAAAAGACCCTCATTCAAAGCATCACTGAATGATTGATCGTTCAGTTTACTAATTTTACCCTTCTGATTACTTATGTTGAACTCAACACATCCACAAACTTCAGAGGTGAAATTACCATAGATAGAAAGGAAATCAGAATTAACAATAGTTCCGCCGTAAGTATTAAGAAGGAGGTCACAGAGAACTAAACTTCCCATATTTTTTTCTTTTTCTTTTGATTTTTAAAAGAGTTTATTCATTTTATAAACTCCAGGCCTCAATTAATCTTGTGGACTGCAGACAGATGAAATCTCTAAGAAAGGGGACCTTCTCTCACAGAAGTTATGACCCCAAGATGGGGAGGCAAAATGCCTCTTGCGTGCATGTTTGTTTGTTTGTTTGTTTGTTTCTCTGTTTCCTTCCATAACTTTCCCACATCATAGATGTGGAGATGAATGTACAGAAGAGCAGGAGAATTAAAGTTCTTGCTTTCTAGTGGGAAGACCAGACCAGGGGATCTCTGAGAAACTGGAATATAAAAAGGAGAGTGTGAATAGAAAGGGTCTCAGAAAAACATCCTATAAATTTGTAGATAGTGAATTTTTGGATATTAGAAAGTATAGTAAATAGTGTGAAGTGGAACAATCTCTCTTACCACAGGAAGTTCTTTAAAGGTAGAACCCTTACTGATGATTTTGCAAAATTAACTCTTCTATTTCTCCAATCACATAGTTTGAAAAATCCCTGTTCGATCAGTAATGTGAAGGTAACTACATATTTTATTTTCTACATTGTGGGGATGACAATTTTGCACCCTTCACAGGAGATAAAAATGATAAACATATGTAACTTTGCTAACAATTGTCACCCCCAATAAACTTTAATTTAAAAAAAATTTAACTTGACAAAAATCTTTTAATTTTGACCTTCAGTTTCATATTTTACAACATATAGTAATAAGTATAATTAGAGTAATAATAATAAAACTGGCATTTATTGAGCATGTGTTATCTTCACTAAAACCACATGCGGTAGATAATCTTGTGAGGAAGTCATTAGGATACAGTTTTGGTTTTGTTTTGTTTTCTTAATTTCCCAAAGTTCATTTATTTTGTATATATAGTGTGTCCCTGAAATCAGGACAGTGGTTTAACAAGAAAACATTAGCTAAATTTCTATTCAAAGTGCAAAGCAATGTAGAAAAATAAGATAAATATGCAAAGAAATATTAATCCAAGGTTTTCTTTAAAAAATAAACATTCTGTGTTATTAAGAGGAATGGTTCTTCACCTACTGGAATAAGGGAGAGTAAAAGGAAACTACTAATAATATGACACATTAAGTAGTTACCACTTAGAAAAAATAAAAGCTTAAACAAACAGTTCAGTAACATGGAGTTCAGCAGTGAATATCAGAATGTGATTTGACAACCAATACAGAATTTACCTTGAGTGCTCTGGCATAGAAAAGCAAAACAAGCAACGTTAGTTGAATAAGAATTTTCGTGTATTAGAGAAGATTTAAATTATTGTACTTTTCAAAGGACTCTGTGTAATGACTTCAAAACAATATTTTTTTTGGAGGAATACCTTAATTCCCGAACGAAAGATTTTTATTGTCTATAGGAGTTAAATAGGTAGTATAGTTTATATAAATACAAGGCGTCATTGCTCAATATAGCATATTAAGCAGAAATATTCAAGTTAATATTGGGTTGTTGGAAAAGTCATGATGCATCTTTGCAATGAAAAACATAGAAAAAATATGTCATGAGTTTTCTGACAACCCAATATATACTTCAAATGCCAAGCCAACCTAAGAATAATTTATGGCGAGTAGGATGATTACAAAACACTGATTTCATGATTTTAATTATACCTGTAATTCTAGGAGCCCTAGTTAACTGCAAAATGGTATGACCACATATTCTTACACATATCCTGAAAATTTAATTTAACAAATGAATCCAAGAATCAGGATAAATACTAATGTCCAAACATGAAGGCAAAGATGACAATTTGTTAATACCAAGTTATGTCACAGCAAATATTCCAGCATGCATGCACCTGGATTCTCTCTCATGCTGACAACAGTAAAAATAGATGATAGTATTACTTCCTTTTTCTTACTTCTAAGATTAAGAATGTGCTTTTCTGCATTAAGTAACCATTAACATGACAGAAAACACACTGCATGAAAACTAGCCTGCTTCTTCTAAAAATGTGTTCATCCATATAAACTTTCATGTGTTTTTTAATGAATTTAATATTTAGCAGTGCATTGAAGTGAAGGGTTGGGAACATATGGATACAGAATAAGGCCCCAGATTCTAATGTGTGGGACAGAAAAACGGGCAAAAAGCCAAAATGGAATTTTGGTGACACATTAACATGAAGTGATTGAGAATTATGGCACAAGTATGGGTTTCATGTCAATAAGCTTTGATAGTATAACTAAGATTCTGACCAAATGACAGCCTTACATTGGTGTTTTGGTGCAGCTTCCAATAAATTTGACTTAAGGTGAGTGGCTGCTTTTTACAGAGGCAACCAGGCATAAAGCAAATGATGACCGTATCAAATATAACACAGACTTCAGGTATCACAAAAGTATTTGCTTCTAGGTAACACTGAAATCATTGAGGAAGACAGCCAAAAGCCATGGGAGACCAGCCAAAATTTGGCGATATTATGGCCTCAGAAATGGTAGCTGATTGGTGTCCAACGAGCAAACCACAGAAGCCTGGGTTGTGAAAGCCGAAGATGTAAAAGTCAATGGCATTAGCCTCAGCAAAGACAAATATTTTTAACAAAAATAGATGCTGAGTAGACAGAGACTGTCTAGCTCTCAGGCTGCTGACCTTGAGCAACATAGATAAAATTTGGCTTAGCATTGTGAATGAGGCTGATTTAGATTATTTTTGGAGTTGGCTGACAACATAATTTTTGCCTTTAAACTTCAAAACAGCTGAATCTAGGCAAAAGAATGCTAGAGATATTCTTGAAATTTTTTACCGTGAGCCTAAGTAGGAATATTTAGTTGCTTAAATTCCATTCTGTTTGGGCCAAGAAGGGAACTTTGGATGGAAGTAAGGGGATTCATAAGCTTAATAGTCTCATCCTATGTTTCAAATTGGCTCTGCATTGCTTAGCATATACAACATAAAGGGAATCTTCCTAATGCTAAACAAACTCATAGCCAGCAGCTAGTAGAGTAAGCTGCTATACCACAGGAATAAAGGGGGCTGTGGAAGCTATTACATATCTAAAGCTCACAATTTACAATTGGAATTACAAAAACACAGGTACAAAGAGGAGGTAATAATTCAGAAGATTTGAATATACTAGATGGAAATAAAATTCACTCAGATAAGCTATATTGACTGGAACTCTGACCATGGTTTATTTCTAAAACTTGGGAGAAGGTGGCAACATCTCTATATTAGTCTGAGGGCAGAGTATACAGAGATGAAAACTTCTACTCCCACTACTTAAAAATGTATAATGTCAACATTAACTACCTATTGGAGATTTCTGCCAGTTGATTTTGAGTTCACACTGGCAACTTTTGACATGTTTGTTCTTTGGCATTTTTTTCTTGGTCCACCCTCTTCTTTCAGATTCTGAATCTCTGCTACAGACACTGAAATCCATGGAGTTAATACTGAGCTGAAATAGTGGGTTAACATTTTTTTGACTGGAAGATTCTACTTGGAATAACTGCACGAGGGGTTGGAAAGTAACTTATTTTATACATTACACAGGGGTGGTGCCAGAGGTGAAAAACTTCAAGTGTGACTTATTAACTCTGAGCTCTTTAAAACACAAGACTTATTAGACAATTTTAACTAAACTAATTATTAAGATTTTGAGGGAATGATACCCATTTCCAGGGATGATAGCTCAAAAAGCAATTTCTGAAAAAATTATTCTTCCTAGCCAACAAAAACTTCTGAAGGTAAGACTGAGCAAAAAGTGAAATGATGATAGACTCAGATTTATCTTTTTAATACAAATATGGTTAAACACTGATTTCAGATTTTAACGCCTTCATATATGACATTATATTTTCATCTGCAAGATAATTAAAATTTTAGACTATTTTTCCCTAGGAATATTATTTTTAAAGAAGACACCCTATATTTGACATTTTATTTTTGGAATAGCATTATAAATTGGTGTTTTGAAAATGCTTTGAGACTATAAAGGATAACATTTGAATAAATATAGATGGGAAATTGAAAGTTGTAAGACTTGGAAAACAATGCTGTTAACACTTTCTGACGCAGTTTCAGAAACATTTGCACTGACCACAGGTGGTCTTAGGAGGAAAGCAAAGGAACAGTGGATGATATTGAGACAATCCCCTCATGAAAATGTGTAAAGAACTGTCTAGTACACTGCTGGCTGCATTGCTGGTTGATCATGTCCAAAACAATTAAGTTCAATAGATATGGATTAGAAAAAGTTATGAAATGTTTGAAGGGAATATTATTTTCCACTACTAAAATGTTCTCCTGTAAGGAAGGAGTTTCATTAAAATAAAATATGTAGGGGAAAAAATGAGTGTATTAGTGATGATAAGCTATTATCACATTAGCAGTACCCCCAAATTCAGTGGCTTAACACAATAAAATTTACTTTTTAATCATCAAAAGTCAATGGTGCCTTCTGGGGCTCTGCTCTATGCAGACATTCTGGAACCAGAATCCCTCAATCCTTGGGATCTCTAACTCAGCAGAGGTTGACAAACTGGGAGGTAATAAACATGGCCTAAAATTGATGCTGCTTTCACTAACATTTCATTAGTTAGAGTTCAATCACAGTGACAGAGCTCAGGCAGAAGAGGCTAAAAAGATGCAGCCATGTGGGCACCCAGGAAGAAAGGGAGAATATTAGAAGCCTTTCTATCTTGGTAATTCTATTTATTAAAGCCCTGGGTAAAGAAGGTTGTACCTTTTCAGTTCTCTTTTGCAGCTGTGAGGAAACACATCTATTTTTTTTTCTACCAACTGCTTAAAATATGGATGCAATTTTTAGTGCTATGTCAGCCATTTTGTATTATGAGTGATTTTGTAGAAGATACTTAGTACTGAAGATGGTAGAGTACAAATATTAAGAACTTGGTTTCCTGATGACACCATGGGATTATCAAATCAGCCTTGATAGTTTTATTTTAAATTTTATTTGGTGAGGGAATAAATTATATTGTATTTTCACTTTAAACACTGCTATACAATTGCTGTGGTTATATTTGACCAAACCTAATTTTGATTAATATACAAATCACTTAAAGTGAAATTTAGGAACTGGAAGCAATAAGTAAAATAGTAGATTGTAAATATCACTGTAATATGTTGAAAAAGACTAGAAAAATGAACAGATTCAGAGAAACTAGCTATCAAATCACTGCAATGGGTTACATGAAAAATCACAGCTGCTTTGGCTTGGAAGATACAGGTGGAGAGGAACAGAAGAGGATGGATTAAAGAATGAGTCGAAGAGAAATTAGACATAAATATCCTTCTGGCTATAAGTCAATTATTTAAGAGCAAATTTTGATACCCAAATATATATATTAATTTTCTAAAAGATATGAATCATTTCCAGGTAATTCCCATGTCACAAACCTTATAGAACTTATATAATAGGAATTTCAATGTCATTTTATATGGTATTTAGTGTTGCAAAGTATTTTGCGATTTTTATGGTGAAATCATGAAGTAAAGGCAGCAGCATTATTATAGTGGCACATAGTGAAATAATTAGTATATTGAATTTGGTAAAAGATTTCTTCTTCTCAGAATCTTTGAGGTCATATTTTAAAAGCAAATAATATCTCATCTATTTTTAAAAATACTAGGATAAAATTTAATAGATGGTATCCGCCAAATACATTATACATGTGAGAGCAATATATTTTAGCCTTTATATTTCTATGTCCTGCCTATCTTTTGTACTAACATACATTATCCACAGAGATACAAAAGTAGTCATTATTTAGAGAAAATGGAAAATAAATTTTAAAGTTTTAACTATAAAAACCTTACCAATTAACTAAAAATTGCATTTAGGTGCTTTTATCTTTACAAAAACATATATATATATAAAAAATCTTCCAACAATATATCCACTATAAATATGAACTATTTCTCAATCGCATATTTAAAAGGTAGACTAAGATAAAGGGACATAAAAATTAAGTTACTTTTGGATGGTTTTCATTGTTTTCCCTGAGAAGCAGGATTCAGAAACATGAGAGAGAACAGCAGAGCTTACAGTCAAAACTAAAAAGAAGTAGATGAAGCTAAAAACTTTTTAAGTTGGAAAATGAAACTTTTTTTTTTCTTACATATATTTCCTTTCAACAAGAAAGTTTTCTCAAAGTAAAATGCAATCTGTGGGCAAAGACCACATTGAAGGCATAACTGTGTGTTCCTTTGTTAATATTGTTTGAAAAGTTAAAGTGATATATGCCCTCCTGGGCAAAAAGGCTTCCAGGAGACTGATGGGCCATGTCCCCTAGCAGCATCACAAGCCCAAAGTAGCCATGGTAGAGGTTGAAGCATGACTTAAAAGATTGTGAGTGTGGCTTCTGACACATGGAACGGAATAAATTTAGATTGATAAGAAACATGTTTTCAAGGGAACTATATTAGCATATGTGTTTCTATCTTGGATTAAAAGGGCATAGAACATTCAAGCTGGAAATACACCTTAGGCCCCCAAATTTCTCCAGGATGGAAACAAGCTGAGACTGTTTCTCAAAGAGCAGATAAACACATACTTTATTCAGGAGTAGCCAAGAAGGGTAAAAAGGACTGAAGCTAAAGTTGCAGTGAAAAATGGACTGGAAAGTCTACCTCCAAGAAGCTGAACCAAATTAAGGAACATGACTTGCTCATATAGTTTGGTTACTGCCAAATACGCCTGCCAGATTGTAGAATGGTTCTGGGCCAGAGACAGTGTCTCCCATGTTTCCCCTATTCAACTGAAGTGCTTATAAAGTATCCTCTGCCTTAATCCCCATTGTATTTTGGGTATGTGAGAAGCAGATAACTGGTCTTTTAAATTCATAAATATACAGATCAAGAGGAGCAACACACATGATGTTACATCTGAACCAAAGGTAAATCATAAGATCTTGAACTCCAAGTTCTACGATATGATATGATGAGATGTTCATGGTCTTTGGATAAATGATAATATAAGTTACGTAAGGGTGGGGTATAAGTAATTGTGGCCAGATGTGAATTAACATAGATTAATTTCACTGATGTCTTGATACCTAAAAAGTGTTCCTCTCAGAATTCGAGAGGGCTCTCCTGTGTGCTTGCTTTGTCCAGTGGGAACCAGTCAATAACAGCATAATCAGAGATGTGAAATGCACTTACTAATTGGTGCATTCCTCATTTCACTGTTTTCCTTTGCCATAAACACAAGAAAATGTCCAGAATTGCTGATTGAAGCATATAATAGACATGTGGAACAAAGCTAGAATATTGTTTTAAGAAGGTCCTGAGTTTTATTTTAAACAACATTAATAAAGACTTTTTAAAAACAAAAATTAAAAATGTACCATTTTAAATAACATGAAAACATATTGAATATGTAAGAATATAATTTAAAATATGTATGATCCTCCATAGAAATTTTCAAAATATTATTAAAATAACTAAAATGAGCTAAATAAACAGTGTGGATCAATTGGATAGTCACAAGAAAAATGAAGACATCTGGTTTCTACGTCAAATCATACATGAAATTCTAAAATGTTAGATTGTAAACCAAAATGTAAAAGGCAAAACAATAAAGCTTTTAGTGTATGATATAGTTGAATATTTTTATTTTCTCTTAGAAGATGAGTTTCTTAAAATAACAATACTAATTATAAATGGAAAGCTTGATAGAGTGCCTAAATTAAAGAGAATTCATGCCACCATAACTCATCATTATGAGAGTATGAGAGTAATAAAAAAAAATCAACAGAGTGGGAAAAGATATTTGTAACACTAAAGGATCTCAAAGCTGCTGTCCTGAAGATATATGTGAAAAATGATAAAAATCCATAAGATAATGAATTGGATTCAAATAAAAGTCTGAACGTTAACTTGAATTTACATCCTACTAAAGATAGTCAAATGATCAATAAGCATATAACAATATTCTAAATCTTAGTAGTCAACAGAAAACCCAAATCAATCCTCCCCTACAATTACAGGACCTAGAGTTGGTGAAGTTGTGGATAAGCTGGAAATCTTATAACCAAAAGGGGAGTATAAAATCACAAAACCAGTGAGGAAAGTTAATTGACATTATCTGCTTCAAATAAAGATAAGCATATGCTATGTCAGAGAAATTTCACTCCTATGTATATACTCAACAGATATGCATTTGCATGCATATCCCAAGAAATACACACAAAGCACAATGACAGCATTATTTATGTTACCCCCAAACTGAAAACAATCCACGTAAAATGGATAAATTAATTAGGTATTGCAGACTAAACAGCAATGGAAATAGAAAAAATAAAACCACACATGAACACACAAAAGCATAGATGAGACTCAACATAATATGGAACACGGCACTTAATATGGTATACTATTTTTAGAAATATATAGAAATATGTAGAAGTATGCAGAAATTCATAGAAATTGTAAGGTATAGGATAAATTAAACTAGTATTTTGGAATATGTGCTTATTTGTAAAGATATAAAGAACATCAAATGGTTATGAATAAAAGGGGCGACATCGCTTATCCTGGGGCAAATCATAAAATCATGCTGAAAAGGATGTTTTGTTGGTTCCATGTTTTGGTACTGTTCTCACATTACATCTTTATCTTGGTGTTGCTTACATAGATGACCTGCTTTGTTCCATCATTAAGCAGTGACATCAAAATAATAAAAAAATCTGACAAAATTTGTGCAAAATATGTTTGAACCATTACTGAGATATTCCAGTACAGGTAGCTTTTAAGCATTATTGACATATATTGTGCTTATTAATTAAAAGAATGATCTAGAGATGTCAGTTCACAAAAATCAAAGAATCAATATATTCTTAATTAGATTGAGTGGAAATTGAAAAACTGATTCCAATATTTATGTAAATGCTAACGTCAAAATAGCCAGAATACATTTGCAGAAATATAAGGTGGTGAACAAGAATTACATTAAAGTTAAATTAATTAAGACAGTGTGGTATTGGTACAAGGATAAACGAAGAGATCAGTGTAATAGGGAGCCCAGAAACAGATCCAAACACACATGGGCACTTCATCTGTATGAAACAGCAGCGATACCGAGAAGTGCCTTCAATACATCGTCCTATGAAAACCGGGGAGCCATTTGGGAAAACTGATCCTGCCTCACACCATTACACGCAAATGATTTTTAAGCAGATATTATATATACGATATAGAAGAGTGAATGTTTTGTTAAAGGTACAGTAATTATAGTCTTTTTATTATTTAATTTACCTTGGAAAAAATAAATAGCCAAAGAGATATAATGAACTTGGGTGAAAGTGAAAAATAGCATTGCTGGAAATCAAACTGTGAAGCTCAGAAGTCTGCATCTGAATCCTTTGCGTAAATATGACAGACACAAGGCCACTTAGCAACCCCCATATGATTAAATGTCATCTTTTTTCTGGGCTGGCAGAGTGGTTCAGTTGGTTAAGAGCTTGCTCAGGAGTGCGCGCTCTAAGCAACAGGGGCCATTCAATTCCCGCATGGGCCAGAGATGCTGCTCCCGAGCTGAGCTGCCGCTGAGCTTCCAACAGGCTCAGCTGGTGAGAGCACATGCTCCTAAAGACAAGGTTGCCTGTTTGAGATGGCGAGATATGCCCAGCTGCAACTAAAGACTAAACTCAGTACCTTGAGCTGACCTGCTACCTGAGCCTCTCAGGGATAGAGCATGCATGTGCTCTTAACAACAAGGCTGTCTGTTCCTCTCTTACATGGGATGGTGGCTATGCCCACCTGCAACTAATTGAACACAGTGGTGTGACTGGACTTGGAGCTGAGCTTGCTTTGCTCTCCACAACTAAGACTGAAGGACAACAACTTGGCTGTTCCCCTTCCTCAAGTCCCCAACATTGTTCTCTTCCCCCAATTCTCCAATAAAAATCTTTAAATAAATAAAAATAAATATCACATTTTTCTGACTAACCAAATCAATAGTCCCACTTTTAGTCTCTTGTTTCATAAATAAAATTATTTAAAAATGCACTCACTTGGGCCAGCCGAGTGGCGCAGTGGTTAAGCGCTGGCTTGGGAAGCCAGCGGCCCTGGTTCAGATCCCACATATGAGGGTCAGTGACACTGCCCTCAAAATAAATGCACTCACTGAATTGCCCTCATTTCTTGACAGCATCTGACTGATAACCATCCTCCATGAAATGTCTCCTTAAAAGCTCTACCATGGTGCTAAATTTTAAAAGAGGTCTCCCTTCTCCTTTCTTGAGATGTCCTAAATTCTTCTGGGGTATATTCTCCTTCTACAACACAGTCAACAAACTTAGTTTTATGTAAACATGAGTGTGTCTTTACTTCCTGGCTTTAACAACTGAAGAGGAAAACTTGACAGAGTGTTTGGGCATCTTCTCCTGATAGTGTGAATAGGTCATTTGATTATGTGACTGCTTTTGAACTCCCAAATTTCATACATATGTTAATATAGTATAAAATAGTGCTTTTATAAATCGTATCAAGTACAATGTTAAGTACTGCATTTCAGTAATCTCTAGGTGATTTGTTCAATGATTGAGATATTAAAAAATTGTTCCCCAAAGAGTTAAGCTTTAAAAAGACACATTTCTGTGATTTCAAAATCTTTTAATTCAAAAGAAATCTCATGCCTACCAAATGAGATACATATTTAGTGTACAATTTGTGATAATTATATGTCTCCTTATGGAGAACATGCTTATGCTACAAGAGTATGTCAGCTATCATTTTCAGTGTCCTGATTACACCCTTTGTAATGTGCCTTTCTAATTCAGAGGGCAGGCACATTTTGTCTTACCATGTTGATTAGTTTCTCTCCAATAATACAGATTTTTTTGTTTATATAATTTATTTCTTCCTGTTGACTTTTTAGTAATGAAATTAATCTGTCTGGTTGCCTTCCTTCTAGCACAATCTTATGCTTCAAGAAGCATCCCCATTAAGAGTTTAAACCTCATTCTACCAGCTTCTCTATTTTTCAAACATGGAAAGGTTATCTTATTTAGGGAAAGGTCAGTAGGCATACTTTTAAAGAAGTTTTTACATTATCCTTGCCTTATAATTGTACAAAATGAAATCCCATACCAGTACATATGTACATATAATGCACAGTAATTTTATACTAAAATACAGATTTTGATATTCTGTTGAATGTGACTGAATAGGGATGTAAAAATGTAAAAGAAGGTGAAGTGCATATGTTTCTTCTTTCACATCTCAGGATCAAGTTCACTCTTTGCTACCCCAGTCTTGATCCTTGTATATTTCTTATTTTACTCAGGAACACATGTTTCATAAGCACCCGCTTACCCAAGGACCAGTGAGCTAAATATGATTTTCAACAAAACACACACCTAAAAGTAATTGTGGTACTTACTCTTTAGCAGTGATATTAAAAGTGTGTGTGGTGCTAGTGTAGTTGTAGCTAATTTGTTAATCAAAGATTATTAATGGGAAAGTGCACAAGCAGATTCTAAACATAAATGTATATCACCCTCAAAAAAAACAAAAACAAAAACAAAACTACTTTGGGCTGACGGAGTGGCGCAGTGGTTAAGCGCTAGTTTGGGAAGCCAGCGGCGCCGGTTTAGGTCCCATATATGGGGGCCAGTGATACTGGCCTCAAAAAAACAAAACAAAACACAAACACTTTTCATCATAAACATAAAGATATATCAAACAATTAAAAGTTATTTAGGGGCCTGCTGAGTGGCACGTTGGTTAAGAGCTGGCTTGGGACACCAGCGGCCTCGGTTCGGATCCCACATATGAGGGCCAGTGACACGCCCTCTACAGCTAACAACAGCTCCACCTGGAGCTGGGCTGCCATGAGTCCCCAGGACGGCATAGCTGCAGCCCCTGCTGCAGTGGGCTGCCACAGGCTACAGTGAGTGGCCGGCAGCCAGCGTGAGCGCCTGGCAGCCAGTGTGAGCTGCCAAGAGCCACTGTGAGCGGCCGTCTCACCCAAAAAGAACACAGTGATGATACCAACATGGGCTAGTGAAGCAACTTCCTCCACAACTAGACTGAAGAGCAAAAGGACAGCAACTTGTCTGTTCCCTTTCCCTGGTTCCCCAATGCTGTTCGCCTCCTCCAGTTCCCCAATTTAAAAAAAAAAAAAAAAATCTTAGCAAATAAATAAATAAATAAATAAATAAATAAATAAATAAATAAATAAAGTTATTTGGATTGGAAAGTGTTGTTTAAGTTTCCAAGACGCATGATTCCCTATATTGGCATAACAAGGAACCCTCAAATCCATACTCCATTCACAATAAATCTATATTTAATTTGCCTCAAATAAAATTCTATTTTTCCTAATTTGAAGTAATTAAAAGGAAAAGTTAAAAAAAATAAACATTAATAGCTCATTAAATGTACCTTATTTCTATACTTTTCAAATATAATACAACTATAACTTCAGAACAGGGCTTAGTAATTTTTTTTTTTTCTTTTCAAAGATTTTTTATTCCATTACATCAACATCATCTTTAAATGATAGTTATTCTAGAATGCAATTAAATACTGAACAAGAAAACAACCATTGATAATCCTTGTTTATTTATACTGCCCTTATCTATCGAATTCAGTAAATATATCCAGAAAAAATTTTGGATCATTATTTATCTATTTCTCAGCAATATTTCTTTGTGATTTTGATGGAACATGTAAAACTTATGAATTACTGTTTGGGGAAAGAAAGTAATATATAATACATAATTATATATGAATGTTATCAATACGGTGAATGTTTAAATAAAAAAATTATAACAGTAAAAGACAAATTGCCATTAATTCCTCTCAAAATACTTCCCCTTTCTTGGAACATATTATCCCATTGTTTTTGCCTCTTTCTGAACAGTTCTGGAAGTCCTCTTTCTTGAATGTCTATAGTTGCGCTGTTGTGTCTGCCTTGATGTCCTGAATCTTTCTGACTTTGGGGAAGAGCCAGAAGTTGCACAGTGCCAGATCCAGTGAATAAGGTGGATGAAGACACACTGTAATGTTTTTATTTGACAGCAATTGCCATACCAGAAGCAATGTGTGACATGGAGCGTTGTTATGATGGACAACTCTCATGAAAGAGGACTTCCAGAACTGCTTCAGAAATTTGCAAGAGCGATAAGTGTGGTGGAGTGTTTTGAGGGAGATTAATGCAATGTGTTTTTTATAATGTATCTGTAATATTTTTTTTATTTAAACATTTATCATATTGTTTTATCACACCTTGAAATATATACTATGCTGTTATCACACATGACATTATACTATTACATTGTAAATTATTATATGTTGTACATTATATATCATGTATCAATATATTATAATAAATATATATTGTTCTTAATTTAGGAATATTTTATAGTTATCAGGTAACATTTGGTTCTGTGCATATTAATCTCTTTCTCTCTCACTAAAACACACCAATTATAATGTGATGTATTCCTCCAGATTATAATACTTCTATCTTATAGACATATATGTGTATATGTTAATAGAAGGTATACAATAATTATAAATTATAAGGTTTTGTGTGAGGGCATGAGAGAGATAAAGAGAAAGAGGACACATTGTGATGCTTAATTTTGTCAACTAGCCTAGGCTATGGTGCCCAGCTTTTTGGTCAAACACTAGGTTAGATGATGCTGTGAAGGTAAATAAATATGATTAATAGTCACAATTAATTAAACTAAATAACAGATTATCCTCCATAAAGTAGGTGGGTTTCATTCAATCAGTTGAAGGCCCACAAACAAAGAATGTGATTTCCTTAAGAAGGAATTTACCTCAAGTATGAAACAAAAATCCTGCTTGAATTTACAGCCTGATAGCCTGCCACATGAATTTCCAATTCAGAATTGCAACATCAACTGTTACTTGAATTTCTGGCCTGCTGGCCAGCCTTACTAATCTTAGATTTGTCAATCCACAAAATTGCATCACCAATTTATAAAAATCAATGTTACTCTCTATCCATATACATATGAGTCTAATAATTAAGTTCATGAACTTGTTGCAACAATGATGCTAACCTTTTTTGATATCAGAGGGATTACTCATTATGAATTTATACCAACTGGACAAACAGTTAAGCAAGTTTACTATTTGGAAGTGATTAAAGGGTGCATTAAAAAATTAGATGACCTGAACTTTTCGCCAACAATTCATGGCTCTTGCATCATGACAATGCACTGTCTGTGAGGGAGTTTTTAGCCAGTAAAAAAAATAACTATATTGGAACACCCTCCATACTCACCTGATCTGGCCCCTAATGACTTCTTTCTTTACCAAACAAAGGAAATACTGAGAGGAAGACATTTTTTTTTTTTTAAGATTATATTGGGGAATTGGGGGAGGGGAACAGTGTTGGGGAATGGGGGAAGGGGAACAGACAAGTTGCTGTCTTTTTGTTTTTCAATCTAGTTGCGGAGGATGTTGCTTCACTGGCCCATGTTGGTGTCGTCATTGCGCTCTTCCCGGGTGAGGCAGATCGGTCACCGGCCTCTGGATGGTCGCTCACCGCAGCTATTGGCAGCTCACGCTGGCTGCCGGCCACTCACTGTAGCCTATGGCAGCCCACTGCAGCAGGGGCTGCAGCCCACACCGTCGCCGGGGCTCACACAGCCCAGCTCCAGGTGGAGCTGTTGTTAGCTGTAGAGGGCAGTGTCACTGGCCCTCCTATGTGGGATCCGAACCGGGCCGCTGGCATCCCAAAACCAGCTCTTAACCAATGCGCCACTCAGCCGGCCCAAGAGAGGAAGACATTTTGATGACAATTTGGACATCAAGGGTAATGAGACACACAGCTCTGGTGGCCATTCCAGAAAAAGTTCCAAAATTGCTTTAAGGGTGGACTAGGTACTGGGATCGGTGCATAACTTTAAAAGGGGAATACTTTGAAGGTGACCATAGTGATATTCAGTAATGAGGTATGTAGTACTTTCTCTAGGATGGGTTCTCTAATTTAATTGTCACACCTCATATACTTATCTATTCTACAGTTCTGCTTCTCTGGAGAACCCTGGCTAACACAGACACACAATTTTTATGACTAGAAACCCAACCTTATTAGAAGATTATAAGATTATAAAACTGGCTATATCAGGGTACATTCGAGGGGTGGGTTTCCTAATTTAAAATTAATTCCATTGTATAATGTATCCAGTTTTTTTCACTGATGATGCTTTTTGCAGTTACAGAGAAAACAGTTATAGTTCTATTTCTGGCAGCTGATTATTATAGAGCAATGTGGCACAAAGATATTGAGGCTATTTATAAAGTATTATTTAAAAGGATAAACCAGATACTTTATTCTTGAAACTTCAAGAGAATTGTATTTTATAAATAGTGAAAACAGTGTTGAATCAATACTCTTGATGTCACAATGAATTTGAAGAATTATATCAGTGGTGTTTCTAGAAATTACCAGAGTGATCAAGATTTTGGAAATTAGTGTTTTGGTGTTGACACTATAATTATGTACCTATGGGAGCAAGTCTCAGCAGTAAATAAGAGAAAAATATCCCTGTGGATTCAGAGATCAAGCAATTATGATACCAAGGGTTGGAAGACATATGTACATGGCTAATTTCTATAGTTAAATCTAACACTTTTGTATGTGATACCTTCTGAATGTCCTTTCTTAAGAATTCTTAAGTAAATAAGGATGTTTTCTCTTTAGGGTAAATAAACTAAATAATAACATCTGTCAATATAATAAAGGAAAATAGTTTAAATAACAATGAGGACATCAACCCTATATGACACTTAGCCACTACTAATTTCAAAATGATTGAAGTACATGCATGGCTTCTTTTAGCCTAGTAATTAACATCTATAGCAACCTCTGTAGGGATTTGGGATTTGAATTTTTATCCAAGTCTAAAGAGTCTGTTCTATTATGTTTTTATTAGATATCGTTGAAGGTGTATTTGTGAAAATCACATACATTTTCTCATATATAACATTGATTACGGATTTTCTCCTTTTGAAGTCTATTTTAATCATGAAAATAATTTTTGATCTATAGGTTCACCATTTACATATTTATTTATTTTTTTTTTAGCTGAGCCATCCTGCTACCTGTTGGCAGCTCAGTGGCTGCTCAGCAGCTGCTCAGCTCCTGCTCAGCTCAGACTGGACATCAAACTACTGTTGCTCAGAGCTCAGCTCGCACTCTTGAGTGAGCTCTTAACCAACTGAGCCACTCCGCCGGCCCTTTTTTTTTTTTTTTTTCTTGAGGGCAGTGTCACTGGCCCTCATATGTGGGACCCGAACCGGGGCCACTGGCTTCCCAAGCCAGCACTTAACCACCGCGCCACTAGGCCGGCCCTACCATTTACATATTTAAATCACATCATTATCTTTATTCGAATGAATAGCTAAAACTGATCCTATTATCACAAGTTTTCAAAAAATCTGACAGTTGATAACTAGAGGGAGATTATATTAATTTACTTGCCATCAGCTTTTGACATAACTATTTCTTTAACATTTTACCTCTTAATAAGGTAAGAAAAGCTGGATAATGGGGTTTTCATTAGTTTTCTCTCCAGGGTCAATGATAAAGACTCCTGGGATAATTTCTTCAGGTTTTAAAAACTCATAGTCTTAACTTGATTTCTCCCCCAAATCATGTCTTTGACACTGAGCCATGCCAATTTAACTGTTATAGTGTATCCTTTTATCACATTGCCTCTCCAGAGAAACATAATTGGTATCATTCAAGGTCTTTTTAAAATTTGTAATTAAATAAGAGTACTGTAAAACAAGCTTGTTATTATATGTTACATTGTATACTGCCATTTGATATAAAGGAAATACTATTAGTCTTTTAGTGAGTATGGGACTCTATTTACTGACTTCAAGCAAAATATGAATAGTAAGGTTTATGGTATCATAAATATGCTTCAAATTGTACTGTTTCTGCAATGTTGAGATTGATTGGCTAAAATGTCTATTTTAACTCCATAAGATATTTATATTTTAAATCTGCAAAACCATAAGTTTAGATCTTGCGTTTCAGAGATTTCATATTTGCTCAGTATATAATATTTTTGTGAATTTGGATAATAAATTCCCTTCTCATATGCCTAACTGTCCTTAGTGTTTAATCATGTCTGCCCCAACCCAACTTCTCAACAGTAGGCTTCCATCCAAGTTTTTCTATTATGTGTTCAAGAACACCTGTTTTATGACTAATAGCTTGCATCTATATTGAGAGCTTATAGATGTAAGCTCTCACTAAAATTCTCTTCAACAATTTTTGCCAAGAAACAGGCCCATACTGAGAGGACCACCCCTCTCAGGAAAGATCGTTCATTCTTTTAGAATTGGAAAACAAGTGTCTAAGCTCTCCTGCATCCTCATTGTCTTGCCATCATATTGGGCCACTCTTTACCCCTCCTCATCACTGTTTTCTATCTACTATATAATTAGACCTCATTCAGCATTCACAATACTTTTGTCTCAAGACGAAATTGGCAGTCATAGAATAAAGTCTACACACCATTTCCTTGACCTTGTGAATTCCCAACACTTTAGCTTAACTACACATCAGCTTCCCATTCCCTGTCATGAGCTGACTTTTTATCATACAAAATCACTATACTTCTGAAATTATAAAACAGTGAGCTCTAATATTATAAATGTATTTTCTTATATCCCTAACATTCATTTACTCCTACTTATCCATGTCCTTCTTGGATGCACTCAATTGTGAAATGTCAATGTGGCTGAGCTGAGAACTACACTACCCAGAATCCCCTTCCCTGTATGGTATTGGGTCAAAGGAGGCACTTGAGTGGGAATTGGAAGGTAGTTGTGAAGCTATAGATCTTATTGTCAGAAAATCATTGCTATCAGATGTGCCAGTAGCCAGAGTAGTCTTAACCACTTTTTCACTAGTTTGCCTGCTGGTCCTAATGATCAACAGCCACTCCAGGCTCATGACCAATAAGGAATAACTATACAGAGGCAATAGTAAGATGACTAATCATGCCAATTTTCCTGGGACTGAGGAAATACCTTGGAGATGGGACATTCAGTTCTAAAACTGGAACAGTCGCAGGAAAATTAGATGGCATGGTCAACCCAGAAATGGTTTCCAAAGGCCTCTCCATGAAGTTCTCATCATGGCTCAAATTCAATACTAGATATGCGTGGCCTCTGATTTCCCTACTAGCTCATAGCTGACCACCATCATTTGTAGCTCCGGAGGAAAAGGTGGTGCTCCTTCCTCTTATCCTTCATCATTTTCTTCCAGTCATTTACTTTGCTGGCTACTTTTAGATTTGTTTAAAGTTTATGTAGTATATACTTATTCCCGTGATACTTACAGTGGTTTTGGAATTCATGTGTGAATAACTATATGATAACAGGTGAAGAAGAATCTTTAATCACTTTTCCATTATTATTTACTCCAATCAATAGCCTGCTGTATTATCTGTTTCTCTATCTAGAATACTTAAAACACATCTTTCACAGCTTCCTTCCCAATATACCCAACTCTCTTGCCTTGTTGTACTATCAGCTCCATCCAACCTGGATGACAAACTTCCAACAAGGATGAATCTGATAATTGCTTTGTGTTTCTAAATGATAAATGCCAAATAAGGTTGAAGAAAATCACATAAATCTCATATAATATAATGGACCCTGATGTCATGTTGAACTGATCATTCAACATGCTTTTACAAGCCGTCTATAATTTGAGCCAAATTTCAAATTTTCTTAAATATTCTCAAAATATTTATTCCCATTCAATACCTTCTTTTTTCACTTCAATTTCACAAGCAATGTGAAATGCATTAAATTAAAAAATAAAAAAAAATCCTCAATTTACATCCATTCTCCTCCCCCAAATATATACATATATGTCTGCTGATTTAATACAAAACCTCCCATCTCAGTGACCTTGATTTATTAATTATTCTACCATTTGGCATCTTTAGCCATGCTATAATTCCTTTCTGTGGTCACATAGCACCAAGCCATCTGCCTCCATGCACCTTTCCATAACAACAGATTCTTATGGAGACAGTACTTTCACTATGCTTATGGCAATTCCCCATGGGATCCCAAAAGAGGTCTGGTTAGTCAATGATAGATACAACCCTAGCTGCAGATAGGGCAATCCAAGCCAGACACAGTCCAGAGGGTACCATGGGAGAAATCACGGAGGTGAAGAACATGGGCAGAAGTGCTTCAGTGCTGACAGCCTGCATGAGAAGTGAAACTTAACCAGGTGATAACATCTTTCCTCCTTGCATTCTTATCTCTAAGCCTCAGCATGAGAATTTTCTGTCTCTCAGGAGGTGCATGTACACAGGTTATGGGACTTTCGGTAAAGGCAGCCTGCAGGCCATGGGGTGATTTGACCTAGAGCTAAGTTCTCTGGTATGATGTATGTGACTTACAGGCCGTGGGGGAAAAAAAAAAAAATGCTACTTTCCTGTGTGTATCCCAATAAAAGCTGCAGTCAAGATAAATTCGGGGCTCTTTGTCCTAGAGGCACTGAGTCCCCTGGCTAGCACTGCTTTGTCTCTTGTCTATATCTTCCTGTTTCTCAACCCCCGCTGTCCCTTCCAAACTCCTACTACCCTGTCGTGTGGGACGCAACACCTTTCCACATATTCCTTTCCACAATTTATCACATCTATTATATTTATTGTTTAAATAAATACAATAAACTCATTCTACTAATAATGCACAATCTCATTTTCATTTCACAGTTGAAAGTCTTCAATGTTTGATCTATACTCTGATTTCATTTTCCTGACTCCAACTCATGTTTTCAAACATTGAATTCTTTCTTCAGCTGTTATTGCTCTCTTGACTTTGACTTTTTCAAGATTAACAAATCCAGGGATAACCTTTAAGGCTTATCTATTTTTCTTTATTATATGAAGTTTCTAAGAAATTTCTTGGTTTGACTTCTATCTCCTTGCTTATATCCTATAAAATGTGCCTTGCAAAATGGAAACGATTGCTTCCACCTATAATTGTATATAGATTGTTATTTTGTTATGAATAACAAGAAAGCTGGGACTTAAAAATGAAACAATACCTTTAAATATTAGACAAGCGTCAACAAAGAATTATTTCCCAGAGAAGGGAAATAAATATGGTAAACTTCAAATTTTCCCCAGACTACTGCCCAGAAGAGATGTTCAAGCTACAAAGTAAAGAGAGAAGGAGGAGATCTTACTGCGTTTAAGAGTCAGATATCACAGCTTATGGAGATTGAATGAGATAGATTGTTCAGTGCAGAGAATCAGGGAAGTGGGCCCTGCACACTGACAGAGTTCTGGAGATTTGCAGAGGGGTCCCTCATGTCTTTGGTTGAATACGACGTGCACATGTGTGAGGTAAAAACTCATGACAGTGGAGGAAAAAAACAAACACACACAGAAAAGCAGTAGGCCAAACATTTCTGGGAACTTACATAGTCCCAGTGACAGCTTGTGTTACCACCAAGCAGAGGGGAAAAGTCTCATAATAAATGGGTCATGGGGTAGAGTCCTTAGAAAGTCACACTTTAGAAGTAGAACAAATTAATTCTAAAGTAAAGATTATCTTGGACTTGCCATAACAAAGCAAACCCCAAGAGGTTCAAACTGATTAGGAAGCTATTTAACTGTTCACTAGAACAAAATATAACCCCTTTAAGGAAACAACCTCCAATAAGGTGAAATTTACAGATCCTAGAAACTTAATAAATCTCCAAGCAGAATATATCTATCTCCGTCACAATAAGGGGCAGCATAATCAAATTTCAGAAAACAAATGATAAAGTCTTACAAGCAACCAGGAAAAAAGACACATTATGCATAAAGCTGAGGTTGACAATTCAGCCTATTGTGTTTTTATAGGTTTCATGAGTCAGAAATTGTACTTACATTTTAAATGGCTGTAAAATATCAAAGAAGATGACAATGAAGTCGACGAGGAAGAAGAAGAAGAAGAAGAAGAAGAAGAAGAAGAAGAAGAAGAAGAAGAAGAAGAAGAAGAAGAAGAAGAAGAAGAAGAATTGTTACAGACGCTGTAAAAGATATACAATGTCTAAAACATTTACCATTTAATGCTCTAAAGTGCCAATCCTTGGTATTGAAGAACAAGATAAGAGTAAATGTAGACTTCTCAGAAATAAACAGGCCAACAGACAGAATGACATATTTTACCCTTTTGCTGAAATGGTCAGATCTATCCGATGAATATATCCAAAATTTTTATACATAAAAATAATATCATTTATATACAAAGCAGCTCAAATTATTATCATTAAATGCATAAAATAGTCAAAATATCAACTTTTTGTTTTTTGTGGATTTCTAACTCATTTTGAAAAACAAACAAACCTTGAAATCAATTAATGCAGTGAAATAGTTAAAGTGCTGACAGAGAGAAATAAAATAAATAATTCTGCCAGCAAACTGATTCTTGATAAAAGTGAAGTGTTTTCTTTATCTATATGGAATGAAATTCGTATCGAAAAAGAACTAGCTAGTAAATAAGCAAATGAGATTTAGATAGAGATGACTTGCCTTCAGTATTTATAGTTACCCTATTTTTTAGTAAAATAGAACAATGGTCTTGGTATGGCTTACTTAAGAAATACTATCCTTGTCAATTAGTGTTACTGGTTTAGTTAGTAATAACTAGCAGTAATGTATAGTAACCTCACTATACAATGCATAATGGGGTCTGATGTTAAATTTTGGAAGTTTTTCCCTAAGTGGTTCATTTAATGTTATGGGAAAAGTACTGGCAGGAAATATTGATACATTTAAATTATGTTATACATATAAATTTAGTTATTGGAATTATATTTGTAGAACAGAATAAAAAGTATATCCTTATATTTTGAGTATTTAGAAAATAATAAAAATATTAAAAGTATAAAGAATGCAGCAATATGTGAAAAAAAGAAAAAACTTCCCCATAATTTATAACAAGGTTTTAATAACCTTAAAAATTAACAAGTGAATAATGTGTTTTGTAAGCATATTTTAATAAGGCAAAAAAATAAATAAATAACTGCTCTGCGAGGTGGAAAGAGAAAACAGTGAAATGCAAAGCAAAACAAGAAAAAAGTGGAAACGATAAAACCCAGTTCATATATCAGGAGATAGCAAATGCAAAATAATTGAAAGCAAGAATTCATATAAACATAAAATAAAGAAGCAGGATTTAAAAAAGAAATTTATATATAAATGTGAATGGGATAAACTCACCTATTGGATCACAAAAAAAGAGATATCTTTGGATTTATGCAAGGTATTGATATAAATGGTGATTTGGAGATTTGAAATTACAAGGATGGATGAAATGAGTAGCATAATACTAAAAAAAATTAGGTTTTCCTCACATAAATGTCAGAAAAGTTTAAATTCAAGGCAACAAGTATTTAATGAAACACAGGAGGGCACAAAAAGAAAGTCGAGAAGGATGATTTGATTTCATGAAAGTTAAAAAGCCAAATATTAAAGTATTAAAATATACATGAAATATCCATAGAAAATATACAAAAAAATATATAAAAAAAACAAAGGAAATTCATTATTGGAATACACTTTTAGAATTAGAATTCACTCCTCTTAAACACTGTTTTAGCAGAAAAGAAGTTAGTAAAATATGAGGGCTCTGAATAAAATAATTATCAGTATTAATCTGGTAAACAAATTTTTAATTTCATTTTAAATTGGAATAATCCTTCGTTTTAGAGACATGCAAAAGATTTACAAAATATGACTACATGTTACACAAAAAACAAAATTTACATGCATTTCAAAAGGTACATCAATAAACAAAACATTTTCTGCTCATAGTGAATAAAAATGAAAAAGAAACATTAAAGCCAGTATAAACAGACAAATATAAAAATAATCCAAAAATAAAATAAAAAAAAATAATCCAGAAATTAACAACATTGACAACAATTGTTTTTTATAAAGTTTTATGGTGAAAGAAAAAAATCAATGCTAATAATCCAGGATAACTAGAAAATAATAATATAATTCTATGAGAAAATGTAAATTAAAGCATGGACAACTCTACATCTTAATCAGAATATTGTACATGTGTATATATATTGGGTTGTCGAAAAAGTCATGACATATTTTTTTCTATGTTTTTCATTGCAAAAAAATGCATCATGAGTCTTCTGACACCCAATAGAATGATTCAAATAGGAGATTCAGAGGCAACCCTTTTTGTATTGTCTCTTTATTTTTTATTTTTTTATTTTTTTTTAGCTGAGCAATCCTGCCACCTGTTGGCAGCTCATCTCAGGCTGGGCATCAAACCGCCGTTGCTCAGAGCAAACCGCCGTTGCTCAGAGCAAACCACCGTTGCTCAGAGCTCAGCTCACACTCTTGAGTGAGCTCTTAACCAACTGAGCCACTCGGCCGGCCCTGTATTGTCTCTTTAAAATGTAAACAGATCTGCTTGAATCTACATGTTCATTTTTCATTCATTTATTCCACAAATATTGATGTACCAGTGCCATTCTATGTATTGAGAATAAAGTGGTAAATAAGAAATATAGAGCATGTACATGTGGTGGAAGGACTGGTCTGTAAATAGGAGTGAATAAAAAAGATGAGAACAGTTCAGTAGTGATATACGCTGTAGGAAATGGGGAACGTACGGCGGGAGGGGCAGGGCACCCAGGCTGATATAATTTAGAACAAATAACAAGAGACTGAAAGTCGGACTTTGATTTCGTGGTTGTGGGAAGATTTACTTCCACATTTGGTCTTAAATGTCTGTAAGTATCGGGCAATGAGACTATCTAGGGCAAAGAATTACAGATAAAGGGAATCATGCAACGTGCACATAAGCATACAGAAAATGAACTTGAAGCCTAGAAAACTAGGTTGTTTGGTGAACATAGTGTGAAGAAAGCCAGGACTAGCCCACACAATTTAGGAGTTATCTTTAATAAATAATAAAAAGCACAGCCTGGAAATATATAAATCCCTTTCATCTTGTTAAAACTATCTTTCTCCTCTCTCATACATGATTTACAAAAAAAAATACCTTTCCAAAGAAATTTCCAATGGCTCCTTTAAGGGAAATCACAGTTACTAAAGGAACCCTCCATGAAAAATCATAAAACCTTTGCTGTGTAACACGGCACTTTTTTTTTTTTTAATGTTAACTCACAGCTTCTTCTAATTAAGAAACTGAAATGACCATACTGAGTCCCTCAGGAAGCTAATGCCTTTTCATCTTGCCATTTCATGCCCAAGGAAATGCAACAGGGAACATGGTCAAATCATAGCAGTTACTACCTTGATTGAGAAATGACTTTAAGAAAGCCTTATACCCTTGGTTGTATTTGATGGATTATCTATTCAGTATTTCAGGACTTAGTTCATCTATAATTGACCAAGAAAGTGATGAGCTACAGATGGTCCAGGTTTTTTTTATGGCACTGAGGCAGAATGCAACAGTTTGTATGCTTTTACACATGCAAGCAGTAAAGTTTCACAAGTAAAGCATAAAAATAACTTCTGCGCATAGATAACACAGTTCATCTGTTAAAATGCAGAGCAAAACCAAACCTGAAGAGCCTCTTGGTTGAACAAACAAGGAATTACAATAAATACTGTTGCTGTAATATAACAGATGTAGGACAACGACAGTCTGGCTGATACATAAACATAAAAAAAGGTTTTAGACAGAAAGCCACAGAGCACTGCTGTTTCTCATTATTTACTTTAAAAAAAAGTTAGAATCTAAAATCAACTTAGTGATACTTAAGAATAGATCTCTGCTTGTGTTTGTTTGTGGTTGGGGTTTAATTTTTTCAATATTAGATTTAAGGAATAGGCTTCCCTAAATAAAGTGAAATTAAAGTAAACTAATAAATATTTACAATAAGGTTATGTGAAATGCTTTTTTTTAAATTAAGTTTATTGGGGTGACATAGGCTAGTAAAATTATATAGATTTCAAGTTTACATTTCTATAATACTGAGATAGGAAAACTATAGGCAGTCAGGGAAATTGTCTAGGTAGAGCGAATCAGGGTGGAAACCATAACAGAGCCAGGAGAAATAATCTTAATAGTTTACTGATGGGTTTAAATCACAGGACCCTACCAGACTGACAAATTTGGGAGGGAAAGAAGCAGATGGTTTTTTTCTCAAAGCCTATAACAAAGAAGTCAGAAGTTTCACCTCCAGAGTAGGGGATTAAGACAGGTTAGTTAACATAAGACTGTCAGGAGTCCTTTCTTCAAAGCCAGTCTCTGTTAACATGCTCCTCTCAGAGCAGAGACATCGATTAAACTGATTAAACTCTAAGGAAATTAGACAGTTTCCAGAAAATGCCTCCTCCAGGCTAGGCAACAACGTAAATCTGATAGTAGTTGCAAGAGGGCCCCCTCCACAGACATACAAAAGGTATAAAACTAAGGATTTTGACCTAACTAGTGGGGAACCCAATCAAGACTCCCTCTTTTTTTGAGAGCTGTTACTTTCTACTCTAATAAACTAACCTCTGCTGTAAACTAGACCTCTCTGGTCTGTATTTCCATTCTTCGGGTTCAGGAGAATACAATCCCGGCGCAAAAAATATCCGACATCAATACATCATCAATATATTGCATTATGTGTTCACTGCCCAGAGTTAGCTCTCTTTCCATCACCATATATTTGACCTCTTTTACCCTCTTCTACCAAACCCTTCCCTTCTTACCCTCTGGTAACCACTAAACTGTTGTCCATGTCTATGAGTTTTATTTTTGTGTTTGTTTGTCTTGTTCCTTAGTTGCTTTAAGTCCTATATTCCACATATGAATTAAATCACATTGTTCTCAGATTTTGCGGTCTGACTTATTTGCTTAGCATATAATCTCAAAATCCATCTATGTTGTCGCAAATGGCAGTATTTTAACTTTTGTTATGATCAAGTAATATATTCCATTGTATATATGTTCCTCCTCTTCTTTATCCAATTATCAATCAAAGGACACTTTGGTTGTTTCCGTGTCTTGGCCACTGTGAATAATACTGTAATGAACATAGGGGTACATCTATCTTTATGGATAAATGTTTTCAGATTTTTGGGGGAAGATACCAGGAGAGGAACTGCTGGGTGGTATGGTTATTCTATAATATTTTGAGGAACCTCCATATTGTTTTCCATAGTGACTCTACCAAATTACATTCCCACCAGCAGTATATGAGGGTTCCTTTTTCTCCTTTGATATGAAAAATAGTTTATTTATTTACTTTTTTGTCTGTAGGCCTGCAAATGCAAACATACTTTTTGGTAAATTTATGTTCCTTATGATTGTCATTGAACATATTTTCCAAAATGAAGTTAATAAGAATAATGTTGGAGGGCCGGCCAACTGGCGCATTGGTTAAAAGCTAGCTTGGGATGCCAGTGGCCCTGGTTCAGATCCCACATATGAGGGCCAGTAACACTGACCTCCAGTTAAATGGTGAACAACAGCTCCACCTGGATCTGGCCCCGGCAACGGCGTAGGCTGCAGCGCCTGCTTCAGTTGCCTGCCATAGGCTACAGTGAGTGGCTGGCAGCCAGCATGAGCAGCTGGCAGCCAGAGAGCTGCCAATAGCTGCCGTGAACGGCCATCCAGAGGCTGGCGACCGACCTGCCTCACCCGGGAAGAGCGCAATGACGATATCAACATGGCCAGTGAAGCAACGTCCTCCACAACTAGACTGAAGAACAAAAAGACAGCAACTTGTCTGTTCCCCTTTGTTTTTTAACAAAAAAAAAGAATAACGTTGGAGATATGATCTATTTTATTTATGTCAGTAATATCTATATGTAGATTAGTGTCAAGCATTCAATAAACACTTGTTGTTTAAACCGTTCTAATGGTGTTAATAAAAATCAGTTTGTTATAATGTAAGGGGAGGGAGACAACAGTGTATATATATTAAAATCCTGGTAAAAATTATGGCTAGAGAACTGTAAGAAAGGAAGCAATCTAAAAGTTAAAACTATTTTCTGTTTAAGATAATTAAGAATAGTTTTTTTGTTTGTTTGTTTTTCCTTCTGTGCTATTTCTTGAATTTTGCAGTGCTATGAAATTCATATGTAAAAAAGCATATATGTGTTTTTAAGCCAGGGAGATAATTAGAGTATTCATGGAACCTGCCAACGAAAAAAAATTTTTGAGTTTACATAAAAATACTATGAAACTTCCAAAGCAAAATGCTTTAATTTTATCTTGCGCAGCTTACATAAAATCTACCTCCCATGGAGAAATATGTAAGTGTACATAATATTGTCACAAGTTATGTAATAGTAAGGAAATAAGAAAATGATTAGTGAAATAGCTACCTTAATTATTTTATTAAGTTAATTGAATATAAGTATTCAAATGTAATTCATATCCTTCTGTCAAACATTTGAAAAGATTAAGGTTCTTGTTACTTTTATTTTTAAATGAAATTATATAATTGTATTTATTTTATATTTATGCAAAAAATGGTAGTTTTGATAAGATGATTGAGAATTTTAAAACATAAGCATTTCCTTGTTTCACTACACTAGATGTTATTATTGTACGACCCATCTTATAAGAATGTGTCCTTTGGTTGCTTGTCTGAGTTACGATATCTTTTCCCATCTGTCCTGCTTTCTTATAAAATTTCCATTACTTGCTCAAGCATAGATTTCTAAACATGTTGGTTGTGCATGAAGACCTAGATAGTTGGTGATACCTTTAAAGACAGACTCCCCTTCTCCTGTGGATTCTTTATTCACTGATTTATTTAATGAACAGACCATCTATGAAGGCTCTATGATGGGTTGTGTTGTATACTCTGCAGATATAAAAAGCCCTCACAGGAAATGAACCTATAGACTTGGCTTTCTGACTGTATTTTTCTAATGAGCTGGGCTGCTCTAGGCAAATTCATGAATATAATCTACAGACATCCTTACACCGAGATCACACATGTAGGCACCTATCCATTTATAATGTGTATACTCAAATATAAAGTCACTACTAGCATATATACATCACCCACTAAAATATGTCCCATGAGTGAGAAGTTTCTCAACCATCATCCAGCCCATACAGCAAGAAGAATCTTCATTTTGGGGGTCTATTACCAGTATACTAAGCAGTTTCATGATAAGACAATGCCCAGCCAATTCAAACAATGTTCCCACTGTAACACTTGGCACCCATAGTCATTAAAGGCTATTGAGACTTTATCTTTCATTCTATCAAATTAGGTGTTGTTAGCCAATGCTGATATGTGAACACCAGCCCCTCCTGCACACAGAGTTTACCTCACCACCACCTGCATGTTGATATGTGCTTTCTTACCCTCTACCCCACTTCTCTTTCTCTCCTAAACCCAAATCCATCAGCTTTGTTCTGTGGGATCATTATCCCATCATTAAGCAAGTTTCCTATATCCCTAAGTTCTTCTTAACAAATTTCTGTTGTCTTTTGTTCTTAACTGAATCCTGGCTCTCACTTGATGAAGCTACCTTCTCTGAGGGCCTTCCCAGATACCTCTAAGAAATCATTCCACCTTTCTTTAAGACATCCTGCTTTATTATTCCATAAATTTCTAAATGGCTGTGACTATTCTACCCTTAACCCCACAATGGTTTATATACTTATTGACATCCGGTGACCATCCAATTTTTTAAGGATCCAGCAACTGGCTCACAGGCTTTGTTCCTAAACTATGCACTAACTTTTCTGGATGTCTTCAAAATTCACTTTTATTACTTCCAAATCTCAATTTCTTAACTCTTTTAACTCCTTTTTTGTTAAAGTACTATTCTCACCTCTCTCTGTCTCTGAAACATGTTTGTTTGGTTGTTGTTTTTTTCCAAATCTCTATTAAATATTCAACAGTATGATCATAACATCCTCTTTTAGCTTTCCTTTAGAAATACCGCCACTGAAACTAATTTTTAAAGCAATGTGTCTTAATCCAACTTTATTTTTAAGATACTTACATTTTAGTTTCATTTAGTTTATAATTCACTTTTGTAAAGTGTGATATTCTTTATCTCACTTTACTGCCCAAGACTTTTTCTGAAGCTGAGGATTACTGGCAGCCAGCTGGTAGCAGCAGGCCTCAGGTTGCCCTGGGACTTTTGCTGAGCTGCCCCAAACCCAGTACAGGTGGCAAACAGCCTTAGTTCACAGCATAGCCTCTCCCATGTGCATCCAGGTCAAGCACAGGCAGTGATGAACCATGGATTGCTTTGTAGCTCCTACCACATAGCCCCTGGCCCAGGCACAGGCAGCAGCTGACCTTGACTTGTATGGGAGACCCTACCAAGAGGCTGTAGAAGGAATACATCCAGTGGCTGGCTTCAGATCATAACAGAGCATACCCTGATTAGCTCCACAAGTAGCACACCCAAAGGGTGCACAACAGGAACCAGAGCCTGCTAAGCTGAATCCCACTCAGTGGGGTCAGTACACACACTGCAGCTTATGTGCTGTGGTGTGGCCAGTCCTCACAGCCAGTCAGCGTGAAGGTTAACCCATCCACTGACAGGCCAACAGCAATCAATGCTCAGCTGCAACAGGAGGGTACACATAACCCACACAAAGGGCAATCTTGGAGCACCTGGCTCAGGTGATCAGGGAGACTGCCTCACTGGACCCCACAGGACACCACTGACATAAGGCCTCCTGCCAGGACTGGCAACAGGCAGATCTACCTAATCAAAAAACAAACACAAAAAAGGAGCCCAAATGTGGAGACAAAGAAATATGCACCAAAGAAAGTGACAATACAAATTTTCAAAAAAAGAACCAAACAAAATACAGGCAAGAAATCTATTAATACCAGAAACAGCATTCAAAACATTGGTTATAAGGGTGATCAAGGAACTTTGTGAAAACTTCAACAAAGAGATAGTAAGCATAAAAAAGGATATAGAAATCATAAAAAGAACAATTTGTAAATGATGAATATGATAACTAAAATGAAGAATACACTACAAGGAATCAACAGCACATTAGATAATGGAGAGAACTGAATCGGTGATTTGGAAGACAAGGTAGCAGAAAACACCCAAACCAAACAGCAAAAAGAAAAAAAGGAACAAAAAAACAAAACAAAACAAAAAGATGAGGATACCTTAAAGGAGCCATGCAATAACATCAAGAATAATGACATTCACATCATACAGATATCAGAAGGAGAAGAGAGATAGGAAAGGAGTGATAACCTGTTTGAAGAAATAATGATGGAACATTTCCCTAACATGGCAAATGAAATAGACATACAAATTCAGTAAGCACAGAGTACCAAACAAGGGGTACAATAGGATACATTGTATTAATAATTAAAATGACAAACATTAAACACAAGAGAAAATCTTAAGAGCAGCAAGAAAAAGACAGTTGGTTACCTACAAGGGAGGTTTCATAAGACTGTCAGCTGATTTCTCAATAGAAACTTTGCAGGCCAGAAGGGATTAGCACAAAATATTCAAAGGGATGAAAAGCAAGGATCTATAACCTCAGCCAAACTATCATGTAAACTTGAAGGAGAGATAAAATGCTTCCCAGACAAGAAAAAGATAACGGAGTTCATTACCTCCAAACCAGTATTACAAGATATGTTAAAGGGACTTCCTTAAGAAGAAGAAGGAAAAAATAAATAAATAAACAAACAAATAAATAATTAAATGGCAAAACTACTTACCTAACAATAATCACTTTAAATGTAAATTGATTGAATGCTGCAATCAAAAGACATAGGTACCTCATTGGATAAGAAAACAAGAACCATACATATGCTGTCTACAAGACACCTACTTCAGATCAAAAGACACACAGATTGAAGGTAAAGGGGTAGCAAAAGGTATTTCATGGAAATGGAAATAAACGAAAATCTGTTGTAGCAATACTTTTATCAGGCAAAATAGACTTTAAAACAAAGACTATAAGAAAAGACAAAGAAGGACATTATATAAAGATAAAGGGATCAATCCATCAAGAGGATGTAACCCTTGTAAACATTTATGCACCAAACATAGCAGCACCTAAATATATAAAGCAAAAATTGACAGATATAAAAAAAAGAGATCGACAGCAATACAGTCATAGTAGGGCCTTTAATATTCCATTGACACCACTGCATAGATGTTCCAGACAGAAAATCAACAAGGAAACATTGGCCTTAAATAATACAATAGACCAGATGGATTTAATTGATATTATTAGAGCATTTCACCACAAAACAGAAAAATATACATTTGTTTTAAAGCAGCACATGGAACATTTTCCAAAGTAGACTACATGTTAGCCCACAAAACAAGTCTCAATATATTTAAGTAGATTGAAATAATATCAGGTAGGTTTTCCAACTACAGTGGGATGAAATGAGAAATCAATTACAGGAAAAAAATAAATAAAACTGAAAAACACACAAATACATGGAGGCTAAATAAAATACTTCTGAAAAACGAATGGGTCAACAATGACATGAGGAAGAAATCAAAAGATACCTTGGCACAAATTAAAATGAAAACATGACCCCAAAAAATCTATGGGACAAAGCAGTTCTAAGAGGGACATTCATAGCAATACAGGCCAACCTCAGACAAGAAAAATCTCAAATAAATAATTTAGCTTTACACCTAAGGGAACTAGAAAAAGAAAAGTCCAAAATGAGTACAGAGAAAATAGAGACCAGAGTGGAAATAAATGAAATAAAGTCATTAAAAAAATACAAAAGAGCAATGAAACTAAGAGAAGTTTCTTTGAAAAGATAAACAAAATTTACAAATCTTTAACCGGACTCATCTAGAGAGGACCCTAATAAATAAAATCAGAAATGAAAGAGAAGTGAAAACTGACACCACAGAAATACAAAGAATTATAAGAAAATACTATGAACAATTATATGCCAACAAATTGGGCAATCTAGAAGAAACAGATGGTCCTAAATTTCTAAATTCCTAGGAACAGGCAGTCTTCCAAAACAGAATCAAGAAGAAACAGAAAATCTGAATAAATGGTTTCTACTAACAAAATCAAATCAGTAATAAAAAAAGCTCCCAACAAACAAATGTCCTAAACCAGAAGGCTTCACAGTGAATTTTACCAAACATTCAAAGAGGAATTAACACCAACTCTTCTCAAACAATTGCAAAAAATTCAAGAGGAAGGAAATCTCCCAAGCTCATTTTAGAAGGCCACCATTGCTCTGATGGCCTTGACAAAACCAGACAAAAAAATGTTACCAAAAAAAAAAAAATTAAAAAAAAAAAAAAATATATATATATATATATATATATATATATATATATATATATGCTGATATTCCTGGTGAACATGGATGTAGTTTCTCAGCAAAACATTTGTAAGCCTAATTCAGCATCACGTTAAAAAGATCAGATACCATGATTAAATGTATTCATTTCCTTGGATGCAAGTTTGTTTCAATATCTGTAAATCAATTAATGTGATAAACCACATAAACGAAATGAAGACTAAAAATCATATCATATCAGTAGATGCAGAAAAAGCATTTGACAAAATTCAATATCCATTTATGATTTATAAAACTCAGCAAAATGTGAATAGTGGGAACATACCTCAACATAACATATATGACAAGCCCACAGCTAATATACTCAAAAGGTTAAAAACTAAAATAGTTTCCCTCAAGATAAAAAATAAGACAAGGGTGTCCACTTTCATCACTTTTATTTAATGCAGTTTTGGAAAACCTGGCCAAACCAATCAGAAAAGAAAAGGAAATAAAAATCATTCAAATTGAAAAGGAAGAAATAAACTGATTATTTGCAGATGACATAATACTATATAGAGAGAACCTTCAATATTCCACCAAAAAATATTAGATCTGATAAATGAATTCAATAAAATAGCAGGATACAAAATTAATATTCAGAAATTGGTTGCATATTCATATACCAAAAACAAATTATCAGAAAGAAAAATTAATAAAGCAATCCCATTTACAGTTGCATAAAAAAAAAGAAAGAAAAGAAAATACCTAGGAATAAATTTAACCAAAGACGTACAAGACTTGAATCAGGAAAATTATAAAATATTTAAGAAGAAAATTGAAAAGGAAACAAATAAATGGAAGCATATGCTCATTGATAGAAAGAAATAACATAGTTAAAATGTCCATACTACACAATGCAGTATAGAGACTCAATGCAAGCCCTATCAAAATACCTATGACATTTTCACAGAACTAGAACAAATATTCCTAAAATTTATGTGGAATCACAAAAGATCCTGAATGGCCACAGCAATCTTCAGAAAGGAGAACAAAGTTAAACGTACTATGCTACCTGATGTAAAACTACTCAAGGCTATAGCAATCAAAACAGCATGGTACTGGCATAAAAGCAGACACATAGATCAAAGAAACAGAAGAGGGACTGGCCGAGTGGCTCAGTTGATTAAGAGCGTGAATTCTGAGCAACAGGTCGCCGGTAAGACTCCCACATGTCCAATGAGCCACGCCCAAGCTGAGCTGCTGCTGAGTGGCCAACAGGGCAGGAAGGCTCAGCTGGTCAAAGCACATGCTCCTAACAACAAGGTTTCCGGTTCAACACCCTCATGGGATGGTGGGATATGCTCACTTGCAACTAAGATTGAAGATGGCACCTTTAGCTGAGTGGCCACGAGCTGCTGATGGGTGGCCAGATAGCGACTGAACTTGAAACTGAGCTAGCTGCGCCCTCCACAACTAAGATCGAAGGACAACAACTTGGCTGTTCCCCTTCCTCGATCCCCCAACACTGTTCCCCTTCCTCAAATCCCAATAAAATCTTTAAAAAAAAAAGAAAGAAAGGAAGAAAAAGAAACAAAGAGAGAACCCAGAAATAAACTCATACCTATTTAGTCAATTAGCAATGACAAAGGAGGCAAGAACATACAATGACACAAAGAGTCTCTTCAATTAATGGTGCTGGGAAAACTGTAAATATACATGAAAAAAAAAAAAAAAGAAAGAAACTGAGCCACCTTCTTAAACCACATGAAATAATAAACTGAAAGTGAATTAAAGACTTAAATGTAAGACCCGAAACAATAAAATTTCTGGAAGAAAACACAGACAGTAAATTATCTGACAATTAATCTATCTCCTTGGCAAAGGAAACAAAAGAAAAATAAACAAATAGGACTACATAAATCTAAAAACTTTTTGCACAACAAAGGAAACCACCAACAAACAAAAAGACAACCTACTGAATGGGAGAAGATACATCTGATAGGGGTTTAATATCCAAAATTTAAAATGAACTCATACAACTCAACACCAAAGCAAACAAACAAGCAAACAATCCAATTAAGCAATTGACAGAGGAACTGAATAGACATTTCTCCAAAGAGGACACACAGATGGCCAATAGGCATATGAAAAGATGCTCAATGTCACTAATCATCAGAGAAACACAAATTAAAACCACAATGAGATATACCCTCACACATGTCAGAATGGCTATCATCAATAAATTAACAAATAAATGTTGGTGAGGTTGTGGGGAAGAGGGAATCCTCACATACTGTTGGTGGGATTGCAAATTGGTGCAGTCACTATGAAAAACAGTACAGAGGTTCCTCAGAAAATCAAAAACAGAACTACCTTATGACCCAGCAATTCCACTCCTGGATATATATCCAAAGAAATTGAAAAAATTCAAAAAAGATACATGTATCCCTATGTTCATTGCAGCATTATTTACAATAGCCAAAATTGGAAGAAACCTAAGTGCCCATCAATAGGTGATTGGATAAAGATGTGCTACATATATACAATGGAACTAAAGCATAGAAAGAAAAAAAAAGAAAAATTTTACTATCGATGACAATTTGGATAGACCCAGAGATTATTATGCTAAATTAAATAAATCAGAAAGAGAAAGACACATATGATATAATCTCACTTATTATGGAATATAAAGAACAAAATAGAAATAGACTCACAGATATAGAGAAAAAACTGATGGTTGCCAGATGGGAGGGAGTTTGGGGACCTGGGTGAAAAGTGTGAAGGGATTAAGAAGTACAAATTGGTAGTTACAAAACAGTCACAAGGATGTAAAGTAAAGCATAGAGAAGATAGTCAATAATATTGCAATAACTATGTATAGTGCCAGGTGGGTGCTAGACTAATCCAGGGAATCACTTCTTGAATTATATAAATTCCTAACCACTATGTGTATGCTTGAAATTAATATAAAATAATATTGAATATCAACTATAATTGAAAAATAAAAATGAGATATTCTGCATGACAAAGCAAATACTATAATACTTGATACAGTTACCCAATTAATTTTACATATATCTGTTTATGTATACACTTATGTATATATGTATGTAAATCCTCAAATTGCAGTTATTAACTACCATAGTTCCATTAGGAAGCAGGCTCGTGCTTTTTTTTTTTCTTTTCAGCCTTTTCTTGCTTATTTCTCTTTTTCTTAGATTTTCCCCATCTTATATAGTTAAGTCTGTTTAAGATAACCTTTGTCTTTCTTTAAATTATTTTATTTAGCCCCATCTAACTCCTCTTGTTCCATGATATAACCCTCCACCCCAACCCTAATTTAGCGTATGTCCTGCTCTTAGCTATATTGCTTGTCTCGGTATTAAAATTTCATTGCCAACGTTCTCATTCTTGTAAGTGAAGCTCAGCTGTAAACAATAATTCATTTATGCATAAATAATAATTGAAATAAAAATTTTAAAATGAAATAAAATGCACATTTTATTAATCCATTAAATATTTTGCAGATAGAAAAATATATATATTTTAGTTAAAGTATTCATCATCTATCACACTAAGGCATCCAAAAAGATTCATTTATAGTTTATGGAGTACTGTTTCCGTTTCAAAAAGGAACTCTGAGCCTATTAGCCACTCAGATCCAATAATTTGCTCCTTTCCACAGATCAGGCTAAGCAAACTCCCCTGGCAATAAGCCACCGCAAATTATTGTTACTGCTGTATTCCTTCACAAACAAGGCCTGGAAAGCACCCTATTCCTCTTAACCAGCTTTAACCTGTACCCAAGTAAAGGCTAAAGGGTAGATAAAAATGTTACATAGAAGTATATTTTAAAAATTGAAATGTATACTTACATGATGGAAAGCTGCTATTTAAAGTATATTCTGCTTTATTTTCTCAGATGTAAAAATATTCAAAAGCAGTTTTAATAAATTAGATTTAATAAGTCAAGAAACTACTGAAAAGATAGAGAAATACTGTACATTAAAAAAAAAAAGCTTTACTGGGGGAACAGTGTGTTTTTCCAGGACCCATCAAATCCAAGTCAAGTCATTGTTTTGAAACTAGTTGTAGAAGGCACAGCTCACTGGCCCATGTGGGAATTGAACCAGTAACCTTGGTGTTATGGGCCTGCGCTCTAACCATCTGAGCCAACCGTCTGCCCCCATAAATTCTTAACATAAAGAATAGTTCTCTGAATTCATGCCTCACTCTTCAGTCTAAGTTAACCCCCTTAAATTATCTCCTCAACCCTAGGGCCTTGATACATGTTGTTCCTTTTTTAAGGAAAATTTTTAAATCCCTTCTCACCAAGTTAATTCCTACTATTTCTTCACATTTCACATCAGTCTTCACTTCCTCAGGAAAATAACCTCAACTTCCTCTATAAGTCAACTTTTCTTAGAATATGTTATCATATACTGATATAACTCCTTGATTAATGGAGATCTCCATTAAATTATAAACTCAGAGAACAAGTTCTTTTTTTTTAAATTTCACCAATATATCATCAGCAACTAATAAAAACTTGACAATTAGAGAAAATTCACTATCACTAAATTACCAACACAAGGAATCACACACTAACACACCATAAGTCTAGGCAATGACTTGCCTTACTTATCTACTTAAGCATATATTAACATAGAGGAAGACATATTATAAAGATTTTGAATGTATCAGAATAAAAACAAAATACATGAGTCATGTGATGAATGAATATAGGCTTAAAAAAGAAAAGCAATGAAGGTGAACAGATGGATAATTAGTTGAAAATTACAGTAGTTACACAAATTGATATGTGAAGAAAATAGATTAACAGCAGTATAGGTATTAAACAGTAAAATTTAGATCACAAGAAAAGAAGGCATTTTGAAATTATCACTTGCTCAAAGACTTTCAACTCAAAGAATTTATGACTCAATTGAGTTTTAAATACCTGAAAATTGAACAATAACTAAACAGATGACAATAGTGAAAGGAAGTTTCAAGACTCTACCCCAAATCAAAGATTCAGATGCAAGAGGAATCAGAGAGCATAGGACTCAATCATTAAGTTTTACTTCACTTATCCATGGAGAGAATGCAAAGGGATGCAACTGAAATCTGGAATGCCCTTGTAAGTTTTCTACTTCCAACTTCAACTAATTCTCTAGTGGTAGTTTTCAGGTGACTGAAAAAAAGTTGAGAAAAATCAATTTTTGTATCCATGGAAATCTTTTTATGAAGTTGGTTGGGATAAGGCAAGGTTTTCTATATTTTTGGTAGAGGATGAACCCTGCTACCGGTCAAAGCAATATTAAAAATTCCCTAGGGGGAAATAAATCAAACGAGCAATTCTTTATTTTTTTTATTCTTTCTTTCTTTCCTTTTTTTGTGCTGTGATTATAGACATTAGTCTTTTAGCTGAAAAAAAGCCTGTCTTACAGGAAGTGAAAGTGCCCGTCAATGCTCAGCAGCCTTGAGAACAACACAAACATTCGAAGGGCAGTTTGCACACCTGAGGCATCATTTCAAGTGAAGTCTATTTTTTCTCATATTTCTAACTTTTACTTCTTTTAGTGCTGTCTTGGTAATTCTCATTTTTCTTTGCATCTGTTATAACCTACAAATTACATTCACTAAATACCACTGTGCCATGATATGTTTTATTTTATGCAAAACAAGTGAAAATAACATGAAGATTTTATTTTCAATAAATGTGGGATCTATAGTTGACATGCTTATGAAGATTGATACATATTGAGCATGAGAAAAAGATCTACTTTTCAAAAAACAGAGTGACAGTAATAGACTGAGTCTTCAAAAATACAGTGGATTCTTATTATTCATAGTAGTGAGGTACTATAAAGTCACTGCTAATACTGAATTAGCAAATACTAAACCATTGCTCCCGGGCGTTATATACATACATGTAAAATTTCACATACATTATAATCTCAAATCCTAAAATCAGCTGATCCTGGTAGTTTCACTTTGCCTTGTTTATAAAAGAGAAAACTAGATACAAGTGTTAAGTGACTTGCCCGGGACCACACCACTAAAAGGTGCCAGAGTTAGGATTTAAACCCCATTCAAATGGCCCCAGAACCAGAGCTTCCTGCACTACACTTAAGCTCCCCTGCACTAATCATTCTCTGACCATTTCTGTATGAGAGCTGAAGCCTAGAGAAACCTTGTTGGAATTAAGCCGGGTGTCTCTTATTTTTCATTCCTGTGCAGTTGCCCCTGAATGACTTCAAAAGCCAGAAAGTTTCACTCCAGAAAGATTCCTCAGCTCACTTTTAGCTGCTCACAACGACTGCCAACAGAGGTAATCACTGTTCTTATTTGTGTCATCATTGATTAGTTCTAGAACTTAAAATAATTGGAATAATTCTCTCCCTTTCCCTCCCCTCCCCTCCCCTCCGCTGCTCTCCTCTCTTCTCTTCTCTTTTCTGCTCTCTTGCTTATATTGCCCAGCAAATTTGTTTCTGAGATTCATATAGGTGGTATATTAACAGTTCACTTTTTCTGCTTTCTCTTTAATTCAGTTTAGATTATTTATTTTGACCTGTTCGAATTCATTGATGCTTTCGTTGGGTCCCATCTGCTCTTTATCCAAAACAAATATTTCCCTTTCATATATAACTTTTCAGCTTTTAGGATTTTCATGTGATTCTGCCTTTTCAATTCATAAATCCCCCATTTAGTATCCTTCTATAGATTCTTTAAAATAATTATTTTAAGTTTCTCAAAATTGTTTTCTGCTAATTTCAACATTTGGGTTGTTGTTTGTTGCAAGAGCTTGCTACTATTTGCTTTTTTTTTTTTTTTTTTTTTTTGGTTAGCCATCCTGCCATCTGTTGCCAGCTCAGTGGCAACTCAGCTCAGGCTGGTCATCAAACTGCTGTTGCTCAGAGGTCAGCTCTCACTCTTGAGCAAGCTCTTAACCAACTGAGCCACTTGGACAGCCCCTTTGCCTATTTCTTTTTTATTAGGAATATTGTGAGGTAAACTGAGAAAATTTAGGAAATTTCACTTCAAGATATTTGCAAGGAATTTGGTGCATGCATTAAAGCCTTGCTATTATTCTTTTCCAACTCTATCCTCTCCAATTGTTCAGTTTTCTAAATGAATTGCACACTTTACTCTAAGAATGTGGAAAAATACAGCTGAATATGCTTAAAATAAAAATACCATATATGCAAACTGGAAGACATATTAAGAATTATAAGGAGTCCACTTACAGTTATTGCAGCCATAGTATGGATTTCAAAAACAAGCCCATAATACATACAAGGAAACTGTTTGCCCAATTTAAATACTGTCAGATTTTATCATTTGGTTAGTTTAAGATAAACACACTAATCTTAGATGTATTCTTATTTCACAAGAGTGGCTGATCTACATTTAGAAAACAATAAACTTCTGGCAATTAATTAACTTTTACCTAATAATATAATGACTTATATTGAAACATACTTTTTTCAAGCACAGAAATAGTTTCCCCAAAATGCCCTAGTATAATTTAAAAAGCAGGGTATGATGAGTGATGTGAATCTCAATGAGGAAATAATAAGGATTATATTATTATTATTATTATTATTATTTATTTATTTATTTATTTTTTACAGTAAGAAAACTTTTATACTTAGAATTAGCCAGCTGGACTCAGTTTAGATGATCCCAATTTTGTTGGCAACACCTAAAGCATCCTAGTCAGGAGCCAGCCGAACATATGCCTTCTTCTCTCCATCAGGCCTGATCAGGGTGTTGACCTTGGCCACGTCAATGTCATAGAGCTTCTTCACAGCCTGTTTGATCTGGTGCTTGTTGGCCTTGACATCCACAATGAACACAAATGTGTTGTTGTCTTCTATCTTCTTCATGGCTGACTTGGTAGTTAGGGGGAACTTGATGATGGCACAGTGGTCAAGCTTGTTTCTCCTAGGGGCGCTCTTCCGAGGATATTTAGGCTGCCTTCGGAGCCGCAGTGTCTTGGGCCTTTGGAAGGTGGGTGATGTGCGGATCTTCTTTTTTCTGTGGCTGTGGAAGCCTTTCAAAGCCGTTGTTTTGGCTTCGACTTTCGGAGGAGCAGGGGCTTCTTTCTTCGCTTTCGGCGCCATCTTCGTGAAAAGGGGATTATATTATTTTGATAACTCAGACTGTGCATAATATATTATACTTTACCCACTCACTGTTTTTAAATATCATTGGTAATTATATAGAATTCTTAGTGACATTTTATTTATTTATTTATTTTTGTAATTGGGGAATTGGGGGAGGGGAATACGTTTGGGGAATTGGGGAAGGGGAACAGACAAGTTGCTGTCTTTTTCTTCTTCAGTCTAGTTGCGGAGGACATTGCTTCACTGGTCCATGTTGGTATAATCATTGCGCTCTTCCCAGATGAGGCAGATGGGTCGCCGGCCTCTGGATGGTCACTCACCACAGCTATTGGCAGCTGACACTGGCTGCCGGCCACTCACTGGAGCCTATGGCAGCCCACTGCAGCAGGGGCTGCAGCCTACATTTTCACCAGGGCTCGCACAGCCCAGCTCCAGGTGGAGCTGTTGTTAGCTGTAGAGGGCAGTGTCACTGGCCCTCATATGTGGGATCCGAACTGGGACCGCTGGCATCCCAAACCAGCTCTTAACCAATGCGCCACTTGGCTGCCCCTTAGTGACATTTTAAAACAGCAGTACTCAATCATTCTTTCTATAAGTTAGGTATCAAATATAATCTATTATAACTTGACATTTGATCTCAATAGTGAAAATATTTTCTCAATACCAAATCATTTTATTAATAAGAAATGACACTGAAATGACCTGGAATAATTGATGAATTGTTCTTATGTGTGCCTTTGATAAATGAAGATTTTCAGTATTTAATTCTAAATTTCTCTTTAAACATTATTACTTGTTTAAAAATATAAAATTTTGAGTTTGGATCACAATATATGTTATCAATCAAAAATAGTCTTCTTCCCTCAGATATATCTAAAAACACCTTCCACCTCACATGTACTACTTTTTTCTACTATATTTCAGATTTTACTCTTAGTCTTTTCTTCTCTTTCCTCTCCTATTGTAAAATCAGAAAATTACATTTTTGTTGGGTTTTTACAATTTCTTTTTGGTGGAAAGACTAAAGGTCAGGCAGCATTCCATTTCAGGAAGATAGTTAAATGGCTGGCATTAAAGTGTCTGCTAAAATGATGGAGTAGTACTCATTTTTATTTTTCAGTGAAACCATATGAAATCACAAATAAAAGCACTCACTACTTTTAATGTCAAGATTTAAATTAAGAAATCTTTCATGTTCCTGCCTGCTGAATCAAAACTTATTATGAGTGATTCATATTGACTTCAGTGACTTTTCCTTTTTAAAATAGTTTCAAAATTGAATTACAGCAAAATAATTTTAAACTCAAATTTAAAACAATCTTATTTAACAGGAAGATGAATGTTTAGAAATATATGTTCAGTATTTAACTTTTGACCTTATTCATCATTAAAACATTGGAAAAAATATTTTAGATGCAAGTGGATCAAATACAGTACAATCTACATCCTAGTTGATAGTGTATCAAAAGGAAAAGAAATAAACCATTCTTTATGTTTGGCATTTTTTTGTTTGCTTTTTAAACCATTGTATGTTAAATCTAAATATAAGGAATAATAGTCACTATTACAGAAATGACAAATCTAATAATACAAAATAAATAATACCATAATAATAATTAGTATTGAGTGCTTATTATGCATGAGACACAATCTCAAGTGATTTATTTAAGTGACCTCTTGTTTTTAATAATTACAATATTCTCTAAATTGGTACTATAAAAACAAGAACATAACAAAACTGACAGTGTGAAGGGTCCCCTTAGATCTTTCCCCTTTAAGTTACAAGTTGAGCAGCTGTTGTTCAACAGAGAATCCCCTGCTCAAGATACAAACATGTCTGAGAGATCTGCACATCTAAACATCTGAAGGTGGGGAAATTGGGGTGAACAGGGAAGGCAGGAAGGGAGAAGAGAAGAGATGGGTGTACAGACACAGCTCAGAGCTCCCTGTGGTCCTGGGAGGGGAGAGGATTAAGGCTGCAGGTACACTCTAGGTGGCCCCGAGCATTCCTACCTGAGTGATCAACATATAATATGGCTGAACTCAGTGACTGGGGCAGAGACCTTGGGGCAGAGACTGAATACAGAAGTGTGACAGGTGTGCTCTAGCAACCCTCACTACCAGGCAGAAAACAAAGCCACTGTGCTTGCCTGCCACTCGCTACCTTCCCAGAGCTTGCCTCCCTGCACTCCCTCAGGCCTAGCAGTGGGTCCAGGAGAAAATGTAGCAACGAGTGCTGGATTAAAGAGTAGAATATCTATTGCCCTAATACTGGAGAGAATTCCTGAATGGCAGACACACACTGCAGCTAATCCCAGTGATAAGGTTGCAGATATAGGGGCAAATAAGCTGTGGTCTGGCAGTCACTATTACTCAGAGAAGAACAAAGCCAAAAACATACCAGTGGCCTCTCCCAGACCACCGACTCCCCATCTTTCCCAGCTGATTATAGCAGGGGCACCCAGGACTGCTCAGACATTGAAACTTTGCTTCTCCCTAAAAGGGCAGCACTGGGATTTCAGGGGCTCAGAACTCCATCACCCACCACATTCTCCCATGTGGGTGGTGCCCTGACACCATGGTGACCTGGTCACAGAGAAGACATCCACCTCCCCGGGAAATCCTCCACTGTGAGAATCCAAAACAGCATACGAGAAAATAAAATGCTCTAGTGCCACTTACTTAAACACAAAAGAAAGACCTCTTCATATCAACATGCTGCAGAATTCATTCGCATAGATGACTAGAAAGAGAAATAATCCATCAATCACCACGCACTACTGAGGCAACTTGGCAGCACAGAAAAAAAAAAAAATTAAAAATCTTCAGAAAACAAACTTAAAGACACAGAGATATGTGACTTAAAATATAGAGGACACAAGTATGATGTTCTGAAAAAACTCAATGAGATGCAAGAAAACTCAGAAAGGCAGTTTAATCAACTAAGCAATTAAATCAATGAATAAAACAGCTGCTTGACCAACAAGACTGAAAGTAGAAAAAAATAAAATTCTGGAGCTGAAGAACTCATCATGATCAAATGGGATTCACTCCAGGGGCACAAGGTTGGTTCAGCATATGCAAATCAAACATTGTGATATACCACATGGACAAAATAAAAGAAACAAAACAAAACAAAACAAAACAAAAACAAATATATGATAATATCAATAAATGCATAAAACACATTTGATAAGATACAATATCCTTTTATAATTGAGGACATTTAATACAATGGGTATAGAAGAAAAGTATTTCAACATAATAAAGGACAATGTGACAAAACCTCAGCTAATATCATACTTAATGGTGAAAAAAAATTAAAGCATTTTTTTTCCTCTACTATCAAAAACAAGAGAAGGATGCACCCATTTACCACTGTCATTCAACATGTATCCAAACTCCTAGCCAAGGCAATCAGGGAAGAGAAAAAAAATAAAAGGCATACAAATTGGAAATGAAGAAGTCAAATTGTCACTTTTTGCAGATGATAAGATTCTTTAAATAGAAAACCCTAAAGATTCAATCAAAAAAATTATTAGAAACAATAAACAAATATAGTAAAGTTGCAGGACACAAAATCAATGTACAATACTCCATTGCATTTATACACACTAACAATTAAATTTCAGAAAAAAGAAATGAAAAAACAAAAACAAAACAATCCTTTTTGCAATTACAACAACAACAAAAAATAAAATAAAATACCTAGGAATATACTTAACAAAGGATGTGAAGAACCTATACAATGAGAACTATAAGACATTATTAAAATAAGTTGAAGAAGACACAAAGAAATGGAAAGATATTCCATGTTTATGGATTAGATGACTCAAAATACTTAACATGGCGATATTACCCAAAGCAACATATAGATTTAATGCAATCCCCATCAAAATCCCATTGGCATTCTTTAAAGACATAGAATAAAAATCATCAGATCTGCATGGAATCACATAAAACCCTAAATAGCCAAAGCAATTCTGAGAAAAAACAAGGCCGGAGATATCATACTCTCTGACTTCAATTTGTACTACAAAGTGACAATCAAAACAGCATGGTAATGGCTAAAAAACAGGCACAGAGACTATGGAACAGAACTGAGACCCAGGAATAAACCCACATATATATGGACAGATAATTTTTGATAAAGGAGACAAAAGCATACAAATAGACAGAGGAAAGCTACAATGTATGGTGTTGTGAAAATTGGAACTTCACATGACAAAAAAATGAAACTAAACTGCTATATGTCACCATATACCAAAATTAACTCAAAAGGGGTCAAAAACCTAAATATAAGACCTAAAACAATACAATGCAAAGAAGAAAGAAAAAGTACTGCACTTATGGACCTTGGGTTCAGAAAGGATTTTATGAATTTGACCACAAAGGCAAGGGATGAAAAGCAAAAATAAATGACATCAAACTGAAAAGGTTCTGCACCGCAAAATAAGTCTTCAACAAAACAGAGGCAACTAACTGAATGGGAGAACATATCTACAGGGAAAACCTCTGATAGGGCCGGCCAAGTAGTGCATTGGTTAAGAGCTGGTTTTGGGATGCCAGCGGCCCCAGTTCGGATCACACATATGAGGGCCAGTGACACTGCCCTCTACAGATAGCAACAGCTCCACCTGGAGCTGGGCTGTGAGCCCTGGCGACGGTGTAGGCTGCAGCTCCTGCTGCAGTGGGCTGCCATAGGCTACAGTGAGTGGACAGCAGCCAGCGTGAGCGGCCGGCAGTCAGTGTGAGCTGCCAATAGCCACGGTGGGTGACCATCCAGAGGACAGCGACCGATCTGCCTCATCCGGAAAGAGTGCAATGACGATACCAACATGGGTCAGTGAAGCAAGGTCCTCCAAAACTAGACTGAAGAACAAAGGACAGCAACTTGTCTGTTCCACTTCCCCGATTTCCCAACGCTGTTCCCCTCCTCCAATTCCCCAATAAAATCTTTAAAAAACAAACAAAAAAAAACCTCTGATAAAGGGCTAATACCCAAAAAATATAAAAACTCATGCAACTCAACAACAACAACAAAAAACAAGCAATCCAATTAAAATATGGGCAGAGGACCTGAACAGACATTTCTCCTAAGAAGATATACAAATGGCCAACAGATGTATGAAACAATGGTCAAGTAAACTAGCTATTAGGGAAATGAAAATCAAAACCACAATGAGATACCACCTCATGCCTGTTAGAATGGCTATTATCAACAAGACAAATAATAAGTGTTGGGAATGCTGTGGAGAGAAAGGAACCCTCATACTCCGCTGGCTGGGATGTAAATTGGCACAGCCACCATGGAAAACACTATATGGAGGTTCCTCAAAAAATTAAGAAGAGAATTACCATATGATCCAGCAATTTCTCTTCTGGGTATCAACCCAAAAAAATACATGTATCTGAAAAGATATATGTTCGCCTCTTTTCACTACAGTATTATTCATGGTAGCCAAGACATGGAAACAGCTGAAGTGTCCTTCACTAGATGATAGGATAAAGAGATGTGGTACATGTATATACAATGGACTATTACTCTGCCATAAGAAAAGATGAAATACTGCCATTTGAGACAACATGGATGGACCTTGAGATTATTATGCTAAGTGAAATAAATCAGACAGAAAAAGTTGAGAACCATATGACTTCACTCACATGTGGGATATAAAGCTGAAAGCAACAAACGAACAAGACAAACAAAGCAACAAAAACTCGTAAACACAGACAATAGTCTAGTGGTTCCTAGTAGGTAGCCGGGGAGGGAGGTAGTAGAAGAGGGTAAAGGGGGTCAAATATATGGTGATGAAAGGAGAACTGACTCTGGGTGATGAATATACAATGTTATAGAAAGATAATATATTATAGAGTTGTACACTTGAAACCTATGTGATTGTACTAACCAGTGTCACCCTAATAAATTTAATAAAAACAAATAAATTCATACTATAAATGCAATTTTAAAATCTGGAAAATAAATTGTGCTTTATTCATATAAAATATATTAATATTAAAGGTATCAAACTAGATAGAAATGTAACCTTCTGGGCCGGCCGAGTGGCGCGGTGGTTAAGAGCTGGCTTGGGAAGCCAATGGCCCCAGTTCGGTTCCACATATGAGTAACAGTGACACTGCCCTCAAAAAAAAATAAAAAATAAAATAAAATAAAATAAAATAAAATAAAATAAAGAAATGTAACCTTCTGACCTCACAATTCTGATTAGTTTCAGAGGGTAATGCAAAAAAATATTTATAATTTAATTCAATAGGGAAGCAAGAATGACAGTAATACAAAAAGACACGACATGTAAAAGAGAGCATAATATTGGCTTTTATTCTGCTTGTGAAGGAATGAACTATATGGTCATGTGCACAGGTACTCATTAGGTAGTGACATCTGTACCTGCTGAGGGGCTAAAGTGAATGACTTTAAGCCTGGTGATGGGAAAACAAGTGATTTTGGAAACATCAAATAAAAAGAAAAAAAACTCTTCTAACATAGTTGAAATAGCTTCAGAATTCAGAACCTTATATAATAAACATAATTATATAAAATTCTCTATATTTGTTTATAGACATATCATGTATATTGTGTATATTTCTATATACTTATCCACATTCTTTATAATCTCTACAACAAATAAATATATATACACCAAATGAATTTAGAATCACCTGGGGTATTCACAGCAACAGTATTATCAGCATCATCTGTACATGAACATTTTTGTTTGTTTTCACAGAAACAGCTTCCTTCCTTCCTTCCTTCCTTCCTTCCTTCCTTCCTTCCTTCCTTCCTTCCTTCCTTCTTTCCTTTCTTCCTTCCTTCCTTCTTTCCTTCCCTACCACCTTCCTTCCTTTCCTTAATGGAGAAGTTAATGTGAGTGTTATCCTGGACCTAGAGGTAAAATGCCCTACATAACCTGTTTACTGTATTTAAAAGTTAAAAATCTAAAAAAAGTTAAAAGTTAGAAAAAACAATTAAGAAGCAATGAAATCGGTATATAATTTTTTTTTAATGTGTCAGGCTTAATAACTCTAGAAATTTCCTTATTATTACTTTTTTTTAAAGTGAAATATTAACTCTTATCATACTAAAACAAATATGACATTAAGAAAAAACTTGTGTTTAGATAATGTATCAATTGATCCATTGGCATTGATCTTTAGTGAGAACCTGTTTTAATATTCCATTGGTGCAAGCTATAAAAATGAGTTATTTTCCATTACGTAGGAGGAAACATATACATACAATTATTCTGCAACTTAAATTATTAGGAGAGTTTGAGCAATTCTATGTTCCTTAAGCTAGAAGCTCCTTCTTCTACCTCTAGCTACAAGAGTGGGAGCAGAGGCATAAAGAAAACGAAAATAGAACTGGATCTTTTTATATAAAAGCTCACCAGGAGGGCCGGCCGAGTGGTGCATTGGTTAAGAGCTGGTTTTGGGATGCCAGCGGCCCAGGTTCGGATCCCATATATGAGGGTCAGTGACACTGCCCTCCACAGCTAACAACAGCTCTACCTGGAGCTGGGCTGTGCAAGCCCCTGCGATGGTGTAGGCTGCAGCCCCTGCTGCAGTGGGCTGCCATAGGCTACAGTGAGTGGCTGGCAGCCAGTGTGAGCTGCCAATAGCCGCGGTGAGCGACCATCCAGAGGCCGGCGACCTATCTGCCTCATCCGGGAAGAGTGCAATGACGATACCAACATGGGCCAGTGAAGCAACGTTTTCTGCAACTAGACTGAAGAACAAAAAGACAGCAACTTGTCTGTTCCTCCCCCAATTCCCCAATAAAATCTTTTTTTTAAAAAAGAAGAAACTCACCAGGTAAGAAACAGAGCAAAAGGTAGACAAACCAGACAAAATTATATCCAGGTAGATCGGTCCAGCACATTTCAAAATAGGAGAGTGGAGCTCAGAAAACAGGTAGTGAACAACACCCTAGTTTGCTCATAACAAGTTCCTGTGATGATTTTACTTTGAAGTATTAATACATGAAATTACTATTGTTACTGCTATTTTTTAAAAAAGAAGGTGAAACTCAGGGAAATTAAATAATTTGTCTGGAGTTTTGTAACTAGTAATCGGCAGAGTTGGGTACTAATCCAGCTGTCTGACTATCGTATCTAACTCTGCTATATTGTTTCTTCTAAAAACTGTTAAAATATCAAATGGGCATTAAGATCCATTAATAGTTCAATTATAGTAGCTGCTGTATTTATGTAAATCTGAACATAATAATCATTTAGTTTTCAGTCACCTGAAGTCTATCTCAAAGCAGACAGTTGAAAAAAAGGGGTTCTCTACTCTAGTCACTTAGGAACCAGGCTGACAATTTGTCTGACATTAGCAACATGTGATTTGTGAAGTCCCATTCGATGTCTACAACCAGCTACAAATGGGAAGACAGAGCATGGAGGATAGTGAAAAGATTTTTATGGGTCAGGCTTGGAAGTACTTTATACAGCTGTCATTCATAGTCCACTCACAAAAGACTTAGTTACATGGTTCCTTCTAGATGCAGTTTTAAGGATGGTAAATATAGTCTCTCACATAAATTTTCAAATGATAACTCTATGTTCTGGACAATTCTTTCTGTCACAAGTATTCTTTCTATTACAGAGTACACTCATTCTTAAAGGAATATTTTCACATCAAAAAAAAAGATGACATGTTATATGATAGACTATTAACACAGATAATAGTCCATGCATAATATTTCTCTCACAAAATTAAACCTTATCATTTTTTTAGCTTACATAGAACTTTTGGGATGGATAGGAAATATAAAGGTCAGGTGATGGTTCGTTGACATCATTTAAAACTCAGTTTTTATGGATAAAAATGTTGGCCAAGAGAAATAAATAAATCACCCAAACTTCAATGATCCTGCATTAATTTTTAGTTTTTGCCCTATATGTCAATTTTTATATGTCTTTTGTTTCTTGTGGGTACTATTAGTATTTCATTCAGAGTATTCTGGCTTACTGATTTTATCCCTAGCTTTGTTCAAGATGAGACACATGCATAGTTCTGAATATGGTTAAAACATATTTATGGCTGTATCTACATATAGATATGAACATAGAAGTATGATTACACAGCACAATAATCATTGCAATGTTATTTTTAACCAATGTGATTTGATAAATATGCACTTACTATTTTTCTGTTAACTGTGGTTACATTTCTGAATGATGTTATGATGTTTTTAATCTGATCATTTAACCAATATAGGTGTTTACTATAATTCACCAACTCTCTTTATTTCTAGCCAGTCAACCAAAGAATATAATAATGTGGAAAAGACCTGATGAGACTTAGTTATATTTCTAGTAATACTATCATCAATAGCAATAACCATATAACTTTCACAGGCATTAAAAAATAAAAATAAAAATAAAATAATAATAATATAGAACTAGGGGAAATTTTACCATAATTTTCTGGTGTTGAAAGTGCTTAAAATGAAAAAAAAATATATGTATTTTATAACTCACTATTCTGAATAATATATTTGGTTAGTCTAGGAACATTTTTTTCACTGTATCTATTAAATTTTTATTATGTCTTCAATATATTAATTCATAGAATATAAAAAATATATGAGTTATACAAAAGATAACTACTTTCATTTAAGGTGGCCCAGGAGAGGAGCAAGATTCCTAATTTTTTCTCAATGTAAACAGCTTCCCAGAGTGACTAAAGGAAATCATATTTTGTCTTTACTCCAGATTTCCCTGTATATATTATTACAAAACTATATTAATTTATATGTGCACACATACATATATAAATTTACTAAAAAAGATAATACATGTTGGATCTTGTTCATATTTTTATATCTATTTTACTTAACTGAATACATATAATTCCTTACAGACAAATAATATATGCAAATATATGTTTACACATATAAAAATATATATGTGTTATATGCATATATATATTCAACAATGGCAATGTTTTCTACATCTGTTACTAATTAAAGCCAAATATAATAAGGAGGAAAAGCAGGAGTACACATGTAAGTATTTTCTCTTCTTTTCTCACAGCTGTCAAGTGTGGATTCCAAACTAAGACAAGAAATTTCTTTTAGTTTTCCTACAAGTCTTTTATGCTAATATACAGATGCATTTTCAAAAGACAAACTACGGTTATCCACACTATAAATTGAAAAATTAGACAGTGATCTAATTTAGCTCAAATAATATATATTGCCTGTAAATAGAGAATAAAGACATCACCCTATGATGTCAGGTAAACAGAAAGACAAAAACAAACAAAAAACAAACAAAAAAGAAACCCAGCAGCAGATTATAGCAATTTTGAAATGAAAAACATTTCCTTAAATGTCATCCTTTTCAACTTTTAAGTGTGAGAATTCTACAACCTAAAATGGGTGTCTTCAAGGGGCCTACAGTAGAAGATCATAGTGGAAATTTTATTGGGGATCCACATTCTAAGCTTTAGTTCTATAAAATGTTAAAATTTTCCTTATTTATAGGTCAACCATAGTTTACAAATAAATACACATATGTATGTAGGCATGTATATATACCTACATATATATATTTTATATGTATGTACAGATACATATATGCATATGCATACATGCAAACATATATGTAGCACACACATGTGAAATAAGACTTACCTCTGTGAACTCTTTAGCTGATTATAAAGTTATATAATCCCCTGTTGTTTATTTAATCATTACACAAACTAATAGATATAAAAATCACTGTAAGAAGCAAACATTTGAAAACTTTATGGTATATATAGAGGATAATTATAAATTTAAATTTCAATAATTTTTTATTGATTATGTTAGAATATATTTAGCTTTAATTTCATGTTAAATAACTTATAAATAACAATTTTCTGGTAAGCATTCAATAAGGAACTTTTAAAATGTATTTTAAAATATAAATTTATTATAACTTATTCTATAAATATGTACATTGTTAATGAAAATCACCTTGATCTTCACAGGAGAAAGATCAAGGAAGCATATCTCTAAAATAAAATGGAAGATGTGCAAGCACTATGATATTTTTACATTCCCCTATACTTTTCAAATATGTTATTCTATGAACCTTTACAATATTCTTTTGGAAAAGACATTATTCTCACTAATTTTCAGAAAAATAACTTAAGCTTAAAAAGTTTAAATCAAAGTCCAGTATTAAAGCCAGTAAAGCATGGAATTAAAACTGAAATTCAGCCTGTGTGACTTCAAAATCTAGGATATTAACAAACCAATGTTACTTTTCTCATAGCAAGCAACGCTTTCTAAATCAAATATATATGCATTTATTTGAAATTTTTAAATGCATATACAAATATTTATATATTATCTGCTCATAATCATTTATCAAGCTTGAATTATACCTGTAATTTGAAATTAAATAAAAATATCTAACTTTATGTAATACCCTTGGCAAGCAGGAAAAAAAAAACTTGTAGAAGATATATTTAAAAATATGATCATAAAATCAAAGCATATCACCAAAAAAAAAAAAAAAAAGGTAATGATACAGAAATGTAATAATACAGAAAGTAAGGCAGCAAGAGAGAAAAAAAAGGACAATATAACTACAAGAAATACACAAAGTAACAAAATGGCAACAGTGAATCCTTCACTATCAGTAGTTATTTTCTTTAATGGATTAAATGAACAAAGTAAAATAGAAACAGACTCATAGATATAAATAAAAACTGATGGTTGCCACGTGGGAGAGATGTTGGGGGGCTGAGTGAAAAAAGGTGAAGGGATTAAGAAGTACAAATTGGTAGTTATACAATAGTCCTGGGATGTAAAGTATAGCATAGAGAATATATAGTCAATATTATAATAACTATGCACAGTGCCAGGTAGGGATCACTTCTCAAACTATATAAATGTCTAATCACTATGTTGTACAACCAAAATTAATATAAAATAATACTGAATGTCAACTGTAATTGAAAATTAAAAATTAATTAAAAACAGAAAGCCAAGCCACATTGTTTCCTATTTACTCTTAAACTACTTTGTGCAAATTACATTTTAGACTTTTCTAAATTTAATGTAATCATACATATAAATTACAAAGTGTCTACTCATATAACTTTTGCATAACCTCCCATTTATATGCAGAGGAGCAAAGATAAAGAGATTGGGATTTTCGCATTCAATGCTGTTTTTTCCTAATCAACTTAAAGGGCTTACTATCTGCTTCCCTGTGGTTCCTATATTAAAAATAAATTGAAGTCACTATAATTTTATTCAGGCATTGTTTCTACTTGTGCAATCTCTCTGTTTAGTGGTTGTTCACTGGAGACACAGTAATTTGTCACTCAGAAATAAATGTGTAAGAGTAACCCACTTTAAAATAATCAGTTTATAGAGAAATTACTATTATGACCAGATTGAGATAAAATAAAATTATATCCACTTCATATCTTTCTCCAATTGTCTTTAAAATTAAATTAATGCTAGGGAAACATTAAAAATACAAAAAAAATCTGAAATACATAATTTGTCTTACTGCATGTATTTGAAGAAATTATATATTTGTAGATAACTCATAGTATAAAATGTACTTGTTTTTTAATTCTTTCTTTCCAATAAATATGTTAAATAACATACTTATTGAGTATTTGCTATGTACCAGTAAAGTTTTAAACGCATTAACATATATAAAAATCTTAAAAGATATTACGGACATCTCCATTTTATCAAAAAGAAGTATTGAAGAATTTTTGGAAAACAGTCATTCTCACCAGTACTATAAAAACTCTAAAATATGCAGACAAAAATAAAAAAATCTTTCCAATTCCAGTCTAGTATATATGATTCATTTTCCTTTCTCACATTTTAACAGGCTACCAGAAACCATAAGACCAGATCATACTACTAGAGAAAAACAATTTGATTTCCCTCAATGTATTTGCTCCATTTAGTAATAGTATTTTGCGGCATTAATATCACTAGAAACTCCAGAAGCATGCCATTAATTATAGTGTGATGTAGCTATTTTGATTCGGCATTTCCCTTAAGTTCAAGTTACTGCATTGAGCCCTATAGCTAACTTTAGTTCTTGTTTGAAATGATACCGAACGGGCTAAAATGAATATCAGTCACCACAAACTCAAATGAAAAGGTCAAAGAAAATTTCACTTCACCACCAATGTACATCATATGCCTTTCAAGTTACACGTTATATGTGTGAAAATTCATGCAAAGCATTTAAAATTCTTTAAAAGTTTACCCTAGAAGTAATTTTCATGTGAAATTATCTAAACTAGATCTAATCTACAGTAGATAGTTGCTTTGAACATGATAGTTTCTTAGATGAAATTGAATTCAGTCTCATGGATCGTTAGCTATTCACAAAGATTCAAACACAAGTCTCTAGTGAAATCTTACTATATAGCAATCTTTAAAAAGAGAGCCCTTTGAAAATATAACCATCCTGCCCCACTCAAATTTAGAATTTGTAGTAGCTTCTTAAACTTATAGATAAAACTGATGAATAACAAAGATGGTTTCTTAATGAATAACTTGTAGTTTTACCCAATGGTGATTTTTTTCCCTTGCAAAATTATGTTTACAGTCAAAATGTGTTGCTTAATCCTAATCTTACGTTTATGTCAAGAATTCATAAATACAAGTACTATTTACATAGCAAATCTTATAGTTCAAAATTATTTTTTTTTAAACTTTCAGATATACACCATTTGTGTCATATTCTCAAAATTTATTATAGAATATTAATGGTCCAGTTTAAGAAAAATAATTATTGCAATTAAGCTTTATAAATACTTATTGACTATCGATAGTAGTTTATGAAAATTTCTGTTAAATAACATTATGTTCTATTAATGTTAGATAAACTGACACATTTTTCTCTACCTGAAGATATGACTTGAATACTGAAGTTTATTCATTAGATTTGAAAATAAGAGGTACATAGCAAGTGAGAAAACGAAGTTCTGAACATTTTCCAGTTTCTCATTATGCACAGAGCTAAACCTGTCACTGTATGTGGCATATCCAGATGGCAAGTACATCAGTGGGAGATTGGGAAAACTTGTATAATCAATTACAATTGCAGGTAAAATTAAACTTGGAAACAGAATCATTAATATGTTGAATATGCATCTGGTTACAAGTCTTTGAACCATTTAAGAACATTTCTATCCTATTCTAACTCATGAGCCTTTTACATGTTGTAGCTGCTAAGCCGCCTCTTTCTGAATTAAGACCATATGTGAAGTTTAGGTTTATCCCCAAGGAGTCCATCTGGAGTAACTGATGTCTAAAACCATTGTTAAATCTTGATGTCCAATGAGCTTCAGGGAGATAGGAAGCTAAATGAGTTGATTAAACAGATACTTCTATGTTCTGTTTTTTCTTTTTTTTGTTTTTTTAATGCACATCATTGTGAAATTTAATATTTAAGATTTTGTGAGATTTAAAATAACATTTATTTGAAGTTAAATTTATCATTATTTGTACTAAAGCATCTAATTTAAAATTAAAATGCCTTTCAAAACTTTCCTTGGAAATAGATTAATTCCTTCAGAGTTTACATTCTTTTTAGAGTATCAGAATATAAACCATATAAATTAGAATCAATAAACAATTTGTACACTATTGAAATACTTCTAAATAAATTATATAGAGTACACATTATTTTCTAAGGGTATTATATTACTAAAATATTTATCCTTCTACAAGCTCTCTAATTGGATTTTGTGAAACAATGTTATTTCATGAAATGTCTCACCCCAAAATATACAAAGGTAGTGTTAAGTGATGAATAGTCAAAAAATATATAAAAATATGCTACATACAAACACACATTGCGTAGTCATATCAGCATCATATTTACATATTCTATCACCCTTCAAATTTTTACAAGTTCTGAAACTCTATTTAGTAGAAACGCAATATATTATGGAATCAGAAGCAGATATGAGAATCGAGGTAACCTCTATTATGTAAGAAATAAAAGAAATTTGCAAATATGTAACCAATGTCACTCTCACAGCATCTGCTTTTTGTTTTGGATCATATAGTTATTTTCACAAGAAAAACATAATTTACATTAAAAGTAAAACTGTAATTAATTTATAAATTACATGTTATAATAAAATCTAAATAGATTTTTTCTTAGTTTTCATTATATATGGCAACCATTTATATAGATAGATGATAGATAGATGATAGATAGATAGATAGATAGATAGATAGATAGATAGATAGATAGATAGATGATAGATAGATGACAAAAGTTCTTTGAGGTCCTCCATAATTTTAAAGAGTTTCTAAGACCAAAACCTGTGAGAAATCATTGCACAAGAGCATGCATTTGTAATCCTAATGGGAGTGATGCAATTTCCAAGGCAGTGAAAAGAGGTTCTTGGAAGTGGGGTGAAATTACCTTACTCTTTTCATTTATGAATCACAGATATAAATTTAGTACATAAAGAGATATACAGTATATGTGGCATTAAAATTCTATGTAGGGGGCCCGGCCAAGTGGCGCGGTGGTTAAGCGCTGGCTTGGGAAGCCAGAGGCTCCGGTTCGGGTCCCAAATATGAGGGCCAGTGACACTGCTCTCAAAAAAAAAAAAATTAATTAATTAATTAAAAAAAAGAAAGAAAGATTCTTTGTAGGATCACAATGATTAGGGAAACAATCTAAATGGGTTCTTAGTGGAAGATGATAGTGAAAAAAAGATTATAAACCCGACTTTAGGTTAAGTCTAAGTCCTAGTAGGAGGTACGGAGTGTGCTTATTTAGCATCAAGGTGTTTCTGAAATACCATCCCCTTCCTAGACATTTTCTGTCCTCTGACTACAATGTAACTCTTTGACTTGGATGGGTGTTCAGATAGGAGCCTCCATGATCATCACATCATCACCTTGCTTGTTTGTCAGATCCATGATTGCCTGCTGTGTCCTTATCCTGATCGTCCAATTCCCTCAAGGTTTTCAGTACATCCTTAGCTTTTCTATAAGTCTTTAAAATAGGGTGAGAAGGAAAGGGGATCCCACTTGCTTTCCCACATCATTTTTGCTTTGAAAATGTCAGACATCTCCTTCAAATACACTGCAAGCTGCCTTTCCTAGTTTAGTTCTTTTATGCCATTGTGGTACATGACTCCTGTGCAAGAATGCCTCCTCTCAAATTTTTAAAGAGTGGTTTAGGGCCGGCCGAGTGGCGCATTGGTTAAGCGCTGGTTTTGGGATGCCAGCGGCCCCGGTTCGGATCCCACATGAGGGCCAGTGACACTGCCCTCTGCAGCTAACGGCAGCTCCACCTGGAGCTGGGCTGTGCGAGCCCCGGTGATGGTGTGGGCTGCAGCCCCTGCTGCAGTGGGCTGCCATAGGCTGCAGTGAGTGGCCCACAACCAGCGTGAGCGGCTGGCAGCCAGCGTGAGCTGCCAATAGCCGCGATGAGCGACATCCAGAGGCCAGCGACCGATCTGCCTCATCCGGGAAGAGCAATGACGATACCAACAGTGAAGCAACATCCTCAGCAACTAAAACTGAAGAACAAGAAGACGGCAACTTGTCTATTCCCCTTCCCCGATTCCCCAACGCTGTTCCCCTCCACCAATTCCCCAATAAAATCTTTAAAAAAAAAAAAAAAAAAAAAAAGAGTGGTTTAAAATATTTCTCTTCTCTTGGATGTTCAATTCCTATGCCTTGGTTGGCAAAGGAAGAAAATATCACACTGATTTCTCTCAATAAATCAATAGCTTCTAAGCTCTGATTATACTGTCTCTAAACTTCACGTATTTTACCCAGGAAAACGTTATCTATTCTCTGGTTATGTGTAGCTGACATAGAATCCATGATGAAACCATGACTAGAAGCTAGTATATTTATTGTCATACATTTGCTGTAAAAAATAAATAAATAAAAATATAAAATAAAATGTAATTGCACCAGAGCATGTCTATAGTGAATCAGTAAGATGTTTTCAATTTTATTAAATCCCATCTTTGAGAACATATCATTTTAGTAGTTTGTATGACAAGATAACAATTGTTTAAAAGCATTCCTGCTTAGGCAACATCTAACTGATATTGGTCTCCATGAAAAGCACTTGGAAGGTAGTTTTCAGCTGCACAATGAACTAGCCTGTACCTTCAACAGAAATTAGAGAATAAGGAATTGTCCTGAATTCAGTATAAGCAGAAGCTGTATACTTATACCAGCATAAGTAGGTAGATACTGTCATATGAGCTCAGGTATCTGGAAAAAAATACCAATGGAACTCATATAAATTATTGGAAGGTGTACATTGAAATTATAAATGGGCTGTTCATGTATGATGGACTTTGATACTGTCAGGCCCTTTAATTCATCCTGAAGTACTATATTTATTGTTATTATAAGATTCTTTCATATAGACTTCCATCCCCATGTTTGCTACATAATAAAAACCACCTAGTTATACTGTTCAGTTTCAGTATATGAGTTGATAAAATTCCCTCATTAGAATGTATAATTTCTTAAGAAAATTGAATATCTTCAGCACTCATAGCTTCTTTTCATCTGTGAAACCTAGTTTTCTCAACATTTTCTATAAAAAAATACAGAACATACTGTTTGGTTATAATTACTATAATTAAAATATAAGCTCACTATATCCAGAGTGGAAAAAGACTCACTAACTATTTGAAATTTTATTAATGTATTAAGGCATTATGGTTGGATTCCATGTCAAAAGTCTATGGCTCTATAAGAGATATTCAATTTATTTTAATAAATTTTTATTAATAAATGGACCATTTATTTTAATAAATGGACCTAGTTGTAACTACTAGCTTCTCAAAAAGAAACAATGCATTAAAGTGCAACTACTATTTGTAAAAGTTTCTATAAAAATTGGTAAATATAATGCCATTTTACAAGTCATATGAGAAATAAACTTTTTGTGAGACAAACAATAAAAAGCATGAGAGAACATAGTCTTTCAATTCATTTGTTTTTCATTTTCAATTTATCTGTTATGAAAGACAACATGTATTCAGAAACTTGCAGAAATCAAAAGTGCATTGGAAGATGACTTATAATGCACTTTTTTTTTATTACTAAATACTAAGGAGTTAGGGTTGAAACACAGGAATGGAAATGTTACTCATCAGTTTTTTGAGTATTTATTCTAGCAAAGACTATAGAAAGATATTCTAAGTAAGAAACTGGGTACAATGTCAGTAGAAAGTCAATGCTTAATATTGAAAATAATAACATTTAGCACATACAGAGTGGCACTGGCAGTATACAGAAAACCACTTTAAGAAATGGTTTGTATATGTTTTCCTGAGGAGTCAAAAAACCTAAATCCAATTAGGGCAACCTGATTGTATTGACTGCATTGTAACTAAAGAAAGTGTTTGCCTAATGAATTCTGTTGTAACCTTGCTTTTTGAAGCAACAGTGGATTAATAGAAGGATGACACTTTTCAATAGAAGGATGGATGCTGCAAAAGAGGGGATCTTAAAGTATTGGGATTATTATCTCAGCACTTTCTTAAAAAATACATGCTCTGATAAAATAGTAGTAGGATTCTATTCCTATGGGAGAAAAAAGTAAATAATTACAGTTTTAGGTAATTATTGGAGAATTTTATAATTTTCTAAATTAAACATTTGCATTTGTAATATGATCATAGATCATATACATAGAAATGTTTCAAAACACTTCTTTCAGGAATTCTTTGGTTTGAAAA